>VXAU01002515.1:705980-922345 GCA_013399695.1 Formicarius rufipectus
TTTTTTTTTTTTTTTTTTTTTTTTTTTAAGCCACATATTATTGTGCCTTTATTGTCAACTGCCCTGCATACATTTGCATGAGAAATACTATGGGCTCTTGCTTTGAGCTGACAGAGCCTAAGAGTTGGAAATAAAACCTGCACTTCTTTACCCCCTCCTCTTGCTGTACAGAGGGATACTCTTGAGCTTCTGACTTAGAGATCTGTCGCAGTGAGGGAGACTTGTACTCTCAATAAACCAATACTTGCTTATCATTCATATTGAGAGTACAGGTCTCCCTCACTGTGACAGAGATCTGGAGCTCTTTCACATCCTTAGAATCCACTGGCTTTGGTGGAAGAACTGACCACCGGACAGCTACATAATTTTCACTTGAGGAAACTGAGCAGTTGCTTCTCTCCAAGTCCTCCTCACTTCTTGTGCAGATGCTGCTGAATTGCTGCTGGGTGCTTTGCTGATGATACCAGGGGCTCTGATGTCTTCAGCTTGTCAATAACTTGCATTAAGCTGCTACCACTTTTAGAACAGCCTGAGCAATGACTGAGAGGATTGACTCAAGGATGAAGGTTGTCTGGCTGAAGGTCTGCTCAGATCAGACAGATACTTACAGGAAGGAGGAAATGTTTGGTGAACTGGAAGCAAAAGACATCAAGTGTAGCTGGATCCTTCCTTCCTGTTTGCTACTTTCATGATTTTAAATCTGGTGACATGGAGTATCCCAATTTCTTTTCTTAGGGTCTCCCTAGGTAGCATTTTCTATCTGGGCTTACAAGCATTGTCAAGGCATTATTTTCTTATAAAGTATAGTCACTTCTTCTGTCTCAGTGTGGCTGGTGCACTCTGAAGAATTCAAACTCAGCTTAAAAAGTTTCAGGCTTTGCAGACCTAAATCTCCATCTAGAAAGTCAGGTTCATATTAAGAAGGTGCTTATTTGTTTTGGTATTTTAATTTACTAGGGTTTCCTTGTGGTGTGCCCTCAGAGACTTCATGTTATCATGCTTTGAGCTGGCAGCTGGTCAGGACAGCATTGTGAGAGTACCTCAGAGTGTTCATTCTCCCCTGTTTCTCTGATAAGAGCCATAAATTTCCTTATATTTTTTTATCACTCTTGGAAAATACGAGCAATATTCTGGTATTATTTCCTTAGAAAAGAATAGAGCCTGGGCTCCTAGGGACAAAATTCAAGGAAAAAAAACCCAAAGATTTTTTGGTACTTACCTTGACATAGCTTTAATAGCTGAAATATTGGAAAATAAACCTGGGCAGAGCTGTGTGATTCTCCACAAAAACCAATCATCTGAAAAAAACGTGCTCTGGAAACTGAGTGCTCTGTAACAGGGAGACATTCCCAAACTTTCTGGAAGTCTCTGATAGTGTAATGTTATAGAAACATGACCTGTAATTTTGTCTGTGGGCTGGATAGGGTCCTCATGTGACCTCCATTCCATCTCAATGCCTTAGCATCTTTTACACTTTTTATGGTCATGGGACCAGATTTAAACAACAGAATATGACTGATAAAGTCAAAAGAATATAACCAGTTCCCTGACTAAAATGGTCTCCAATGAATCTTCACTTTTATTTCTTCTAAAGTCCCTTTTGCTTGGATTTTGCAAAGTGCAACCAGAATCCCCCCAAATGGGGCACGAAAACATGCACCAGAATAGATATGTGACCTCTTCTCCTTGTGTTACCCCACATGGCAGCACTTACAGTTGCCACAATGCCACTGTGTTGGCTCTTATAAATGATTCTGCCACCCCACCCCATGATTAAGTATTGCTGTTATAAACCAGGTCCCTCTCATGTTAATAACAACATCTGTTAACTAACAAATTGCTCATTAACCAAGAGTAACAGTGGATTTCACCAGATTACAGCTCTGCAGGTCTTTTACGAAAGAGCTACCAACAGACTATTTTGTGCCTTTTTTTCCTAAAGATTCAAAGTATTTTTCTTTCTAGTACTGAGTTCCTTAAAGCAGTGGTTATCCCATACACTTCAGTATTATGTAAAAGCATTGTAAGATGATATTTTAAAAGAAGAGGTACTTTCCCTTACTATTTTACAGAATAAAATGTCTTTTCTATATGGTGTCTTTGAACAGATTCCTGAACAATGCACCAAAACTCAGCTATAAACACACTACTGTCGCATAATAGACCCTATACTTTACAATACCTACAGGGAATCACTTTTTAAAGTCTATAACATACACTAGCCTTTTTATATGATTGAATCATATAAAAATAAAAATTGATAAAAAATAGTAATAAATCTGGATTTTATTTCATGCACTGAGCAAAGCCTAAATTAAACTACTGTATTAAACCTTCTATGAAGTAGACCTAATTAATTAAAAACACCAGGGTTAAGCAATTTAGCCATCAATCTCTTAGCTTAAGTGGGGGATGAGGTACATATGGTAGCTTACTGAGGAAGAAAAATGAAAGACCTGTTCTCTCCAGACTCACATTGACATGATCTAGGGGAGGTTAAATATGAGCTGCTATTCCCAGGGAGACATCTCCTGAAGTTCCTCCAGCAAGATGACTTTCCCAAAGCCCTCAGCAAGTTGGAGTGTGTCACTTATCTCCTGTTTCCAGAACAGTGAGTGCAACAAAGCTGTCTCCCAGTGCCTCTGAAGGAGTCAGAGATAGATAGGAATGGCAGTGGTGCCACGGCAGAGGGAAAGCCTGGTGAGTTCAGGCTAGCCTGTTATCCTGCTGATGCAGTAGAGTTTGCCAAAACTCCCATGAAGGAAAAGGAGAGGTCAGTGTTCAGTTTCAATCCAGAGATGGGTCCTGGCTGTAGGAGCATTGTTCTTGTGTGCTGGGCACTGGGCCTGATGGTAATACTTAAATTGAGAGAGAAGCGGGAATGGAAGGTGCACAGCAGTGCCCTTTTTTGTAAGGTAACCACAGCAGAAAGGCAGCCCAGTGATCACATTACATCCTTCAGGGAAGGGAGACACAGAAGCACGTGGCTGTAGATAGAGGCTGCGGTGGAATGTCCCTTTTGGCAGGGGCTTTCTGTTCGACCAGTGCAAAGATACTCCCTTAGGAATAACAAAGGACCCCCATCAAGCCCAGGAATTAAGCTTGTTTGCAGGATTTTGAGACAGCAGGTGTATTTGTGGTTGGAGATGCACTTCAGAGTTCAAGTGGCATTGGGAGCCCTTGACATAATGTGAGCACACTTGAGCTGAGCTAGTGGATTTAGGCAGCCACTGAGAATTGTGTGGTGGCTCTTCATCGAGGAAAGCCCAAACTTTGAAGATCTTGCTCATTATTTCTTATTCATCCTGTAGCTAAGCAAACCCTTCATTCTGTAGAGAAGAGTGAAAATAAAAAAGGACCTTGAGGCTTGGCCTCCTGTAAAAAAAACAAGTTTAGAGGCACTTGGCTCTTAGTGATACTTTAAAAGAAAATATTCTGTAATAGGTGCTCTTACAGACTTTAGGACTGTTATAAAACTAGAATCCTAAAATCAATACTTCACAAAGGGGATTCCAGGTGCATCAGCCAGGTCCATAAGAGAAGGCGGGAAAATTTTCGCATGTCAATAAATAGAAATAGGTCTTCTTGAGTATCATGCAGTCCTCCTAAAATTTTAATTGTCTCCTGGCGCTGTGTCTCTCTCTTTTTTGTCTGCACAGGAAGCCAAGAGTGACTGATCCAAATTTCGTGGAACATTGCACAAAATGAAAACTGATAGAACTATGTGATAAGGACTTGCTGTTTTTGCAAATATCACAAACTTTTGAAGTGAATTCAGCACACAGAAAATGCATTTATCCGAAAATAGTGCATGTAAGTCTCCTTTTAGTGTTACATAACTTCACTGCTGGCAAATCCTGGTAAATAAAAAATAAAAATGTTACTGGTGCAGCACTGGTCTTTTGCATTTATAAACAATGAAGCCAGAAGAGAGAGATCACCAGAACAGACTAAATATGTATCTTAATGTGCCTGCAGGGACCTCTATGAAAAGTCACTAAGATAAGGGAGTTTTGACATGACACAGAGAGCCATGAAAGAGCTACTTTAAAAAGCAACAATACATTTGAATATTCAGAACAAACACTGAGCAGTAAGTCAAAAAGAAAGTACTACCCTCAAATCTTCTGCAGCTTAGAGCTAATTAGACCTATGCCTCAGAATGCCCAAGACTCGTGCAATGTGGCAATGGTTATGATAATTATATTTTCACTCTGCGTTGGACTGTGAGTTATATTCATATATGCTATAAATGCTAATGGAAGCTATGCATGTAAATCCCCTCCTCAACGAGGTGAGATTATGCCCTGATGTATCTTAAGTAGCATGTAAATGCAGCAAGTGGGGTAGCAACGAGTCGAGGCTGGAAAATGCAGGGCTTTGCAAACCTCTAAAGGGAAGTGATGGCTGTGTGGACAGGCTGCTTATGGGGGAGGTGAGAAGGGACACCTGGAAACCTGGAATTTCCAGTGGTCAGGTTAATTTTCTTAGCGTGAATTTCCCATCAAACATAATCAGTGGTAATAATACAAGCTCAATATCAATTTCCCTTGTGTAAGGACTTTATCTGCATAGGTACATACCATTATGCATTTCTAAACTATCTCATATATGTCAGGGCTACAGAAGGTTAGACCCATTGTATGTGATCTACTGAGGCCAGTCATGTCACCTGGACTGCCAAAAGTTAGCATTTCTGATTACATGACCATTCCTCCTTCTCAACAACTTGTTTTCCACCTGAAGATTAATTCCAGTGGTCTTTTAGTGCATAACCAGCTAAGTGTGTCCATAATGATACAAATAATACATATAAATGAGATAATGATGTGCAAAATGACATTTCCTCCTCTGTCATGCAGTGTGCTGGCTGTAGGACCAGTCTCACATTATATTATTTCTGTTATACCCTGACCTGTACCTTAATGCACAGTGTCTCCAGGTTCTTGCAGCTGGAGACTTTGGGCATGGGTCTGTACCAGTCACTTTTCTGAGAAACACACAGGAAATTAGGCCTTCCTCTTTCCCAGTGTATCACCACATTTTCCCAGCATGTGCAGAACAGACACAGATCTGACCTTCAGCAGGGCAAGTCCAAACCCAGATGATCCTGAACTGCCCTTCAGAAGCCTGTCCCAAAGTGACTAAGAGCAGCTTCCAGGGAAGGCAGGGGAGAAATTCGCCTTGTTGGAGAAAGTCCCCACAACAAGGACCTAAATCAGAGCCATGTCAGTTTGTCACATCACTCTTTGGAACATTTGAGAGTTTGTAAAGTTTCCAAGCTTTTCCTGGGATCTGGCCACCAATGGCAGAGCCAGAGCAGGGTTGGAAGGTGGGGGCCACACTGTCTCTGTGATCTGAGCTGGTGGGAGGGGTCTTGGTCTCCTCTCCTGCTAAATGCTTCCCATTAGGATGAGCCCACTGATGAGCCCTCAGCAAAGCAATTTTTCTGTGTTTAATATGAGTTTGAGAGGTGTCAGGCTCAGAGCCTGATTCACAATAAATAACAGCAAAATACGTATGGGAGGTTTCATGACCTGGATAAGAACTTTGCTGCAGTGTTTTCTAAAACCCCCCAGCTTTGTGAAGTTTGGACTGAAGCGAAACGAGAGGGGAGAGGCTAGGTTTTCTTTTGGAAAGTGCTCCTTCATACAAAGAAATAAGTATCAGCTGAATGGCATGAATGAATGCCAAGGAGAATGGTCCTAAGCAGCATTTGAATAGTAAGGTCTCCCATTCTGCCCCTTTCTTTGTATCACTCTACTCTTATTCTAAGTATTTATTTACTGATTATGAGAAAAAACACACGACCTCACAGGACCCCCAGCAGGTGCTCACAGCCTCCATGGGCTCCTTGAACAACCATGGTATTCTCTCCTTGCCTTATTACGGTCCTTTCTTGAATGTGGGAATGTGGAGTTCAGACCTGCTGGAGTATTTGGGGGCATTGCAAGATATAAATAAGCCAGCTGGGGCTTCAACCCACCAGCTCAGCAACATTATATTGTGCTAGTCTTTGTTTTCACTGTATCACCTATTTTTCGGACCAGCGGTATAACCAAGTTGTAAACTGCACACCTTACAAATCAGTCTATCCTGACATTGCTGGAGCGTTCATTACAAGCTGTAAAAAAACACTAGCAAGGAAGGTTTCAGTTCTGCAGCCCAATTTTCCATTGCAATAACCCAATTAACTGGTGTGTGTTTGTTTTACAAAGCTCTAAGCTACAATAAACCATGCCGATACACAGGCTGCAGAAAGCTTCGTAATTAGGACAAGGTGTACAAATTAAACCACTCTTTTTAAACTTCAAACCAGCTAACTTCTGACATACTGTACTGCTGGGGCTTCTGGGACTAAACCCAATTAACATCTTAGTATTTTATAAGCATCGTTTTAATTGCATTTGTATGCAATCTTCTCTCCAAGAGCCTTTCAAGGTGCTAGCCCTCGTTCAGATTTTATTACTTTAGTGATTTAAATCTCCTCTATCTGTGCTTCCCGTTAATAATGACTAGTGCTACTTCAAATGCCGGCCCAACATAAAACTGAGCTCTCCAAAGAATTATACTTTAAAACAGTTACATTTAACTTTATTATTACATTTTTAATTTTTTTTTCTCCCTCTGTTTGAACATTATGCCTTGAACCATTTTATCAAGCTGTCAGTGCAGTAAGTGCTGGAAGAGTGAATGTTTTACTCCTTGGTGCTTTGCTCTGGCACAGCCTCTTGGCCTACACATGACTCAGCCTGTGCAGCATAATATTGTCTTAGAAAAAGAGCTTTTCTAGGAGCAGCTTAATGACTTGCATGTCCATGGATTTTCAACATGTGGGAGCTGGTGGGGAGGTTTAACTCTATGAGTGACAGCCAAGCCAATTTCTCAGGCTGAGCTGCCCTTGGTTTTTTAAGGACAAGATCCACCCTACTTCTGGGTCCATCAGAGTCGAGTCCTGTGAGCACTTCTAGTGACTGTAATGGGATTGCTCAAGTTTGGATGAACTGGACCTTGATGGCAACAGTGGAACATTCCATGGAAAATCTGATGCGCTCTAAGGAATGTCGATTCCCATCACTATAATTTCTCTCTATATAAAATTCCCACAAGTGCTCTGTTTTGTTTTATGCATCTGCTTCTTTGGAAAATGACCTGCATTTCAAAGATCAGGTAGGATTTGAACAGAGGTAATAAGTAGTATAGTAGAACTCCCTCAGCCCAATTAATAAAACAATATATGAAAAGTGTTCTGAGATTCTTTTTCCAGCACATTACTACACTATTTTGCATTTTTCCAAGGAAGGGAAAAATGCAACAGGAATGTATTGGATCTTATTGAAATTATGAAATGGATATAATATTTATTTTAAAACACTGGCAGTCAAGCTCAAAATATTTTCTCTGAAAAATGCAACTTAGGGTGAATATAGGCTAACATTGCACTCATTTAGGATTTCTGTTATGTGGATACCAAATATCAGGTCTTAAAAATGCAGACAATACCTCCTGAAATATTTTGAACCTTTTCATTTGATTGAGTGTCTTGTCAAACAAAACTGGCAGCAGATCTCTTGGAACTGCCTGAATCTATGCAGATACGATTTCTATCATGCCCTTATTATGTGTAGTCCATAATAAGGATGAGCATGTATAAATCATTTCTGGCTGGCACTTAGGAAGCAATACTCAAAGGAGAAAGACATTTCTGTCTTCAAATGTCTAGCAATTTCTGATATTATACAGTAAGTCTCCCCAGAACCATACAATCCTCAATTCCATGCAGCCCTCTTATGAAAGAATGAGACTTTCATATCTTCCTTGTGAGAGCCACCAGTGAGATAAGAATTGTGCAGCTCCGATGTGTGCTGTGCTCCAGCCAGGGTGGCTCTATTGAACTTCCCTTCGCAAAGCCCTTGCTAACAAAATTGCACGGAGATGGATTTTGCCTCTATCATTCCTATATGCAATTATCTATGAGTAAGCATTACTTTATATATAAATCTACTATATATAATAGATTATATAGTTATGTGTTATAGGAACACATTTCCCATGGAATGTTCTATGTGCACACCTATAATGCGCACTAAAATAAACACATATATTGTACAAATGGGTTTGTGTTTTCTCAGCAGCGATAATCCAGCCAAGCTTTGGTGCTGTAAAATGTAATGGTGTATTAAATGATAGATGATCTAGAAAGTTCTAACAAATCATGCCGTCCACAGAAACAGAAATACAGAGAGCTGGTCAACACTAAAGAAGCAATTTTAAGAAAACACTATAAAAAGATGTATGTTGTCTCTTTTCCAGTACTGAATTTATGGTTCTTTTATGCTCCAAGTCTTTAAAAAATATTTCTCTGCAATGTGTTCCAAAAACTCCCCAGACCCTTTCCAGAATAAATTTTCAAGTTTTTCTCTCTCTCTTTTTTTTTTTTTTTTTTAATAGAACTTTCCAGGAGGAAAAGATGGGATTTGGAAAAGAAATTTTAAAATAATTTGAAACATCATTCTGATCAAATCTTTATTAGCAGTATCAGCAGAAACAGACACAGCAAATGCCAAGGCAAATGGATTATGCTAATTAAGTTAATAATTTTTAATGAAATATATTTTTTTCCAGGGAGAAAAGGTGATTTTTTTTTTATTAAGAGCATTTTGTGGAATTTATTTCAACCACTCTATGAAAACATGAAAGACTAGATATTTTTCATAAAATAGTTCTTCACTGTAAGATGATGAGTGGTATCTTTAGTATTGTAGTTATACATAATAAAATGTTTATTTGTCAGGCTTTGTACATTTTGTATCGGATTCATTTATATACAAACACACATGTTATAGTGGAAGGATATCTATATTGATATTTTATTTGACATATACTGATTGTTTTCTAATATGCATCAACCAGAATTTTTCAATGAAGAATTCAGTTGTTGGGAATCTGAAAAGCAGAGGGCATTTTAGACCAGGAGTGCACTGTGTGGAGCTGTCAGACTTGATATCCCTGAATTTTAGGTGAATTGGAGCGCCTTGTTCCTACGGAGGTTGTTCTAAAGGGGACTAATGTCTTTTGGGAGCTGAGCTCCAGGGAATAAGGGGCAGAGAGAGGGAGAATATTTTATGCAAAAGAACCGTCTGTCGAGAATGCAATAGAAAATGACACTTCTTTAATGACAAGCTTTTTGTAAAATATGGGCAGCCACTGGGAAGGATATTATTCTGTTTTCTTTCCTTCTGTACAGTGGAAAATAAGAGGTGTCACAGTGAGTTATCATGTGCAGTGACCACTAATGCTCCTGTTTAGTGTACAATTGCCTGCCACATTACACACAATCACGTGTCATTATTACATTAACCGGGTTTATATACTGTTCACCTGACTTCACCTGGCAGGGCTCACCTAATTATACAAAAAGGAAGAAGATCCTTTGGCTAAGGGAGGTTGCTTGTAACTCTATTTTATCTCCATTCAAAATGACGGGACAACATAAAAAAATAAATTATTAAAACTAACACTTCCTTCAAAACCTGTCAGAGGTCAGATCCAACAGTCGTTCATGCCAGTCTGGTGGATGCTGGATCAGTCCCTGACCTCCTTTGCCTCCCTTGCATGATCAGCAGATAGAGTACCAGTTTGAGCAAATGACAGGAAAGCTGTGAGGTTCCCACAGCAAATCTGTCTTTATTGGTGTATCACATAGCTCTGAGTTCAATTTTGATACCACAGCGATAAATAAATATGAGCAAATTTGCAGTAATTGACAGAACAATTAGCAAAGCTGAAGTTGCAAAATCTTTATTCCTGGTGGCAACAGAACCCAAAGTTACTTTTAGATCTCAGGTTTAATTTGCACCTAATAAAGAGACAACCCTTTGTGTGCGAGCTAAGGCAATTTTATGGGAAGTCACTAAGATACAGTAAATGTACTCAATAATACCATTTCTAGAGCTCCTTTTCAGAAAAAAACTGCACTTTCATTGCAGTAAGAAATGCTGATAGGGGCATTCTGGGATTCGAGCTACGTTTCAGGTTTTGTGAGACAATGAGAAAAGAAAAAGTGAGTTTGGTGATGCAATACTTGCTGGGAATCAATAGTCAGCTCCTGCTGTGCACACTGTGAGTATGTGCTGATGGCAGCTCCCTGATCTGGCCACCACCACCCTGCGCTGCCCTGGGATTCACAAAGCACCACACCAACCTGGGGCAGATAGGGCATCCCCAGCTGCCCCTAACGAACAAACACTCACTGTATGAGGTGCAAAGGAATCTCTCCCCATGGACCATATGACTTTATCATACTTTTAAACACCAAGAACACAGCATGTGAAATATATTGAAAAATGCCATGAAGGACAAATCCAGAGCAACTGATGTTTTCACTCTTGTTTCCCCCAGAATTAAATGTAGTTGGCAATTTCCACACTGCAGAGGAATCTGCCGTGGCATGTTCAGTTCTATGGCAATGGTGCTTTGACTACAGCTCAGATAAAGCAGAGTTCAGTCTCTTTGCTCCTGTGAGCGAGTACTGCATGTAAGGACACTAAGATTCCAAGATCTCCAGATATACTCCCTCTGCCCAGCGAGTGTCAGATGCAGCTCTGCCAGTGTTGTTACCTGGAGCATTTGAGGCCTCTCTTTATGAGAAGGGTGAAGAGAAGAACAGCAAAATGTTAGGAATGAGAGGTGCGGAGGAGTTGAAAAAGCCTGACTACAGTGACTTGGAAGGTGTCTGGGAGAAGCAGCGATGGGCAATGCTACTCAGCTGTGGATTGTATTGTCTATCAAGAAGTCCTTATCCGCATTTTTCCCAAGTCTCTATTGTCTGGTCATCTGGCTCCTGTTGTGTAGCTCTGGTTTAGCAGCAGCAGTGCAATGCCTCAGCCAAGTGCCCTGGTTCCCCGAGGTGTTGACTGGTTTGTGTTTCCAAGTGTTACTTTAAGAAACCCAGAGAAGCTGAAGTGTGAAAGTTTTATGTTACATGAGAGAAGAGGTCAGCAGGCATCTCAGTTAGGAAAGAAACAGTGAGTGTGTTTTATTTCCAAAGCTGATGGTGAGAGCTTCAGAGCCACTCTTACAGCAGGGGACTTTGACCTGGGGCTCTTCAAGAAGGGAAGGGGGAGATGCAAATGGGAATTTTCAGTCTGCTACAAAAATTTGAGTTTCTAAGGATGAAACTCTGGAAAGGTCATTTCATCCAGTGCTGGTGACTGCGCACACACAAGGTTTGGCATGAGCTTCAGCTGTCTTAAGTGAGGTGTAAAGGATGGGGTGTCTCTCTTGTGTGCAAACAATGATGAAATGTCTTGTTTGGCTCTTCAGGCTGTGAAATGTACTGCTTGGATTACCTGGTTTGCATTGGAGTCAGGCAGAGAGACTCAGTCACAAGGTGGGTAACCCATCACTTCCACCTCAGGAGTGTGTCAACACCCTGGATGATGGCAACATCAACTTTACAAAACATTTAGGATGAGGAATGGTGCAGAAAAACAGACTAAATTCAATTGTCTTTGGTGGCTAATACTTGGCTTGGAAAAAAACACCCTTGCTAAATGTTCCTCAGTCAGGGGAGATAGGACAGTTAACTTGCTCTGCTACTGTGTTAAGGACTTACAGTCATGAGCCAAGACAGGCAGCGGGAAAATGTACACATCTGTCAAAGGTACTTCCCTGCACTACTTAGGTACCATCTCTGAGGTACTACCTCCCATCTTGGCAGGAGTGACAGAGAAGAGCCAGAGAGTGCAAGGGATGGCACTACCTGCACCATTGTTTCATGTTTCTTTTTTCTTTTAAATGTAGCTCTAATTTCTGAGGCAAGTTTTTATGAAACAGCAGTTCAGTATTTGAAATACCTAACAGAGCTTTTGTGGCTCCTCTCTAAACTTAGTAGGTTCTGCATCCTGGGGAGGCTGAGCTTTCTTTCTGTGAAATTATCCCTCCCTCCCTCCCACACGTATCTTCAATATTTGTATGAATTACAAAATACTCACTTGATTTCACACTGGGCCAAATCCAACACCCACCAACTCAACAAAGAACCAGCCACCTCTCCATTCTTTCTGGAAGTGGCTTGGATAATTTGAAATGATTGGCAAATCACTTCATTACCTTGTTCTCATGGAGGGCACAGCTCATCTGCTGAATGACGGACATTGAGAAAAAGGTTGTGCAAAGGCAAGGTGGTTTTTTTTTCCTTTTCTAATAAATGTCGACTCTGACATTTCTTGCCTTCCCTCTGCTGCATCACATGCTGGGCATGGGTCACAACAAGCTCCTGAACCAGATGGCCCCGTAGCTCTGCTCTGTCCAGTGGTTCCTGTGGACCTTTAGACACTCGGGAAGGCAACAACAACCAGAAAAGAAAAACAAACGTGAGAAAGATCTGTTTGGCAATGAAGCACCTCTGTCAGGGCCACGGATGCTGGAGCTGAGCTGTGACATGGACAGGGACACAGACTGGGACAAGGACTGGGACACGGGCTTGGACATGGGCTGGGATATAGACTGGAACACGGACTGGGACATGGGTTGGGACATGGACTGGGACACGGGCTGGGACACGGGCTGGGGATGGGCTGCGGGTGGTGCGCGGTCACGGGGGCAGCGCTGCGGTGCTGAGCCGGGTGATGCTCACAGCATCTTCAGCCGCCCAGAGACCCCCGGCGCGGGGGATTCGCTGGCCGTGAGCGCAGCAGGACGGTCAAAAAGCGTCCTGGTGGGAGGTTTTGGGGCCGCAGAGCCCGGCTATAGATGGCGCTGGCAGCCCAGGAACGGCCCCGCTGGCCCGGCCGCCGCCGTCGGAGCGGCCCCGGCTCCGCTCCCCACAACCACCCCCGCCCCAGAATGTGCCCCTGAATTATGTATGGGTTTTAATAGATTGTGTCACACATCTGAAGTTATAGGGATTTGATATAAACCCACCATGCAGTAATTATGAGTGTAAAATACATTTGGGGGAAAACATTCTGCAGAGTTGCCAAGACTAACAGCTTACAAATAAAGCCCCGTTCCTGCTCCGGCCCCCGAGCTGCGCCCTGGAGAATTTACACATGTATTTGAAATGAAACAATCCTCGTATCTCTGTGTTTACTAGGGGTAAAAAACCCCCAAACCCCTTCCTTCCATAAGCCCTTCTATAAATATGTTCCTGGCACTGGGCAGTTTGCAGGCAGACAGAGGCTGCTGGTCTTTAATGTGAAATAATGTAAGGTTTTTCAGCAAAGAGTTGGCTGTTGGAATTAATTGGTGTCTTATTTTTTCCGGCTGGAGCTGCTGTTTGCAAGTGAGAGCCACATGAGCAGTCCTGCATTGAAAATTGTGACTGCGAATGGCAGCTCCCACGGCATTACACTGGCAAACAGGAGAGGAGGCAGGAACGAGGGAGACGGGAGAGTTGGAAGGTACTTGGAAGGTACAGAGGGAGAAAAACGGAGACAGGACTACTGAGAAAGATTTAAAATTAAAACAAAGCGAATGGGAGTGGGGCAGAAAAAGATGGAAGTGGGACAGAGAGGTGAGGGGGAGAGAACAGAGGGTATTAGAGAAGGAAAGAGTGAGATGAATGAGCCCAAGAGAGGTGAGGGTGAGCTGGGAGCAGAAGCAGGGCCAGGGAGTCTGGATAAGGGGAGAGTGGAGAAACACAGAGAAGGGAATAGCTGAGGTGGCTGTGAGCAGAGTGGGAAATGCAGCTGGAAGGAGACAGGCAAAGTGGCAGTAAAAGCTGGATGAGGGAAGACACAGATAACAGGGAAACAGATGAATTCTCACCCAAGGAGGGTAGATGGTTTCTAACCCTTGCATCCTCCAGGAGGAAAAACACACTTTCAGGGGCTGTTGGGAGCTGCTGTGCCCTGTGTGCTGCTGAGGACTGGGCTGGCCTCTTTCAGGAAAGTTCTTCTGGCTAGAAACCGTGCTTAGACATTGCAGTTAAGACTCCAATAGCCCCCAAAGGGTGGATGTGAGTCTTTCCATCAAATGACAAAGTTTATTGAAATATTTGGATCTTACAGGAGATGCTCAGGGATGCTCCATCCTTAGCTGACTGAGATCAGGACCCACCCTTTTGAAAGTATATGTGTATGGTTTGATTTCCTCACTCTGTAGCCTATAAATAAATTGTAACCATGTCTGATGCAGAGGATGGACGCAACAGTGTGATGTTCAAACCATAGTCTGTTGAATTCCATGGTATTCATAGGAACTTTCAAAGAGATTTGCAAAAGAAAATTAAAAAAAAAAACAAACAACAAAACAACAAAACAAGTTAGATAACAGTTAGCTCATGTGCTGCCATATTTTTAGAGATGTGCAATGAGAAAAAGGGTAAAAACCACAGGTAGAGAATATCCCACAGGAAAAACTGGAGTTTGAGATGGGACCATACTTTTGTTTTCTGTCCTTGTGACTTCCTTCTCCAGACTTGCCAGTCTGGTTTCACAGTTGTTCAAAACTCAGGATCATTTTTTAGGGATGGTCATTCAGTGGACAGCAGCAACATGAGGACATGGGACAGTCTGAAACCTCCCTGTACTTTATTATTTTTGAGATTCAAGTAGGACTGCAGTGGTGTCCAGGCTTGAATTCCCATGAAAGTCCTGTTGTTCCCAGTCCTGCATCTACTGCTGCTGGGGTGTGGCCATTTTAGGTGGAAATGTGAGCATGTGTGTCAACACACTTATTACAAAACGAACATATCTTTAAATAGAAAATGACCTGTTTGTTGCAAGGTGTACAATAGACAGTTTCTTGTTTCCCAGTATATTAAACTGCCTTCTTTCCCAATAGGAAATGAAGGATTTCTACAATGAAGGATGCCAAATCCTTCCTGCCACACTTACAATTCTTCCCACAGGTTTTACTGTTGTAGGAGGAGGGGAGGGGAAAAAGAAATAGGAAAAAAGGAAAGAAGAAGAAGGAGTGGGGAGTCAGATGGACTAAGCATAAAGCAGATGCTGGAGTTGTTTTTTCTGACTGACACACTTAGTGTTGCTGCTGCATTTGCTGCTTCCTTGAAAGGCCAGTGGGGGAAAAAAAAAGAGATTAAGGTCATCAAGATAATACAAAGAATATTCAAACTGGAAGCAGAGGGGAAATATAGAAGGTCTGTTTTTCCAATAGTAAGTAATCAGAGTACAGGAGGATGTAATTTGCAGATTAGGAAAATGAACAAAGACTATAAAATTAACTTTATGACAGAGAGGAGAACAGTCCATTTGAAGGGGGGAATAAACCAACCTCTGTAAAGCTTTACTGCTGATACAATCAGTATGCAGGTTTAAACAAAATAGGAAATATCAGCAAATCATCAACCACGGGGTAGTTTTCAAGCCCTGGTTGTGTTGTAATCTGGATTTGAGGTGACATACAACCCAAGTGTGGGACTTTGGGGCAGTGAAACTTCCACAGATTTCCAGTCCTGTCTCTGTGGGTGTGCTTGGGGGTGGGGAGCAGGATTGCAGCGTCAGTGAGTGCAAAACCTGTCACTGACAGCTGTCAGTCACCTGTCCTCTCTTGCTCTGGTGACTCTTTTCCAAGAAAACAAAGCCCAACCCTGTAAATATACTTTGTCCACAATGAAATCAAATTGTCCCTCACAGTGCTGCCAGCCTGGGAGCAGCTCATGGGGTGGATTGGAAACAAAGCTTTTAATTAGCAAGGGGACTGCAGGTTAGTTACAGAGCACGTTGCTGTAACAGGGACCTGCCATCTCAGAGTGATAGAAACTCTGCTGAGCTCTTTGCAGAAGAAACCATAGACATCTACAAGGAAAATGTCTCATTTTCCTCACAAGAGGAGCTGTCCTCTTCCCTTGAATCAGTAGGCACAGAGTTCCTGGTTTGGTCTGAAGGAGTGACATGGTCAAACTGAAGCAGAGATTTTTCTGACATAATTTTGTATTTCATCTTAATTTTTATTCCCTTCACTGTCATTCTTCTTTCTCCTCCAACTGGTTTTTTAAGGTGAAAAGAGCAGAAAAGAGGAGTAACTCATACTTGGTGTATTCTGTTCTTCATGTTATTCATGCCTGTAAATAAATTTTCCAGTAGCCTGTGAGCCTGCACCAAGTTTTATAGGACTCCAATGCAAGGCCTCAGAGGAACTGTAACTCCAGAACCACATTCTCCAATGGACAATTCTCTTATGTCTTTTTGCTGTTACATTTTCTAGCAGAGAGGAAAAAATACAAGGCAAAAATCCAAATACATCCAAAAAAAGCAAGTGAAAGTCTGATTGTCCTCTTGTGAAAATGGAGGTAAATAATTAGGAATAGCTCCAAAGGTTTTAATGAAGCTGCCTGGATGTAAAACTGCCGTGAGCTCAGGAGCAAATCTCCAAGGCTGCTTAACAAGGAGGAAAAGAAAGTTTGCTCAGGAAACAAGTCTGCTCGAGAATGGAATTCTCCTTGTTTGTGTGACACAGATACCACAAAAAGATGCTCAAATTTAAAGCTTTTTTATTTAAATTAAGGTGCCTCGTGGTGAGTGTGATACTGCCATTCCTGAGGTCTATATACACTCCTCAGAAAGAGAGAGCAAAGCCCTATAGCTCAGGAAAGGTCAAGTGGCCTCAATAAAATACAGACTCAAACAGTTCCTCAAACAATACCAGACAAAAGTCTAAAATTCCTGAACAATTAAAGAGTTCTTTTGGTAAGAATGGCAAAGTTCTGCTACCAACATTTTTTTTTTGATTTGCTTTTTATTTTGTTATCCACAGAGTTTTACCTTGGGTGTTAAAAGCATAAGTTGTTAAAAGCTTTGTGTGAACTTCTATTTCCTTGAAATTTTTGATTTTGGTCTTTGCAAAGCACTTGTCTTCAGTTTTCTAAATTGGATCAATTGAAATTCAGGAAAAACCATTCCCTAACAAATTTTGAATTTCCTCATTAAAAAAGAAAACTTCAAACTAACATTCAGCAAACTCTGCAAAATTCTATTCAGTTATCAGAAAAGGTACAAAAAAGAACATGCCTTTGAAAATGTGCAGCCTGCTTTCTTTGTGCAAAACTTTCAGCATTTGTGGGACTATATTTAGCATTAAGAATATGATTTTGTTTCATTGAAGTCTCAGTGAAATTTTCAGAGCCACTTTTGTGGTGGAGATTTTGTGTTTCATTAAACAACCATGCTTGTCACATGGATGTACATCTCACTCCTTTAATGGGTCGTCCTGCCCCCTGTGATTAGCAGGCGGAAGCAGTTTATATATTTGTCAAAAAGACTGTCCTTTGTGAGCCAAAATAAAATTAATTCTCTGATATGCAAGAAGTTAAATACTTTTAGACTGGCTTGGCTTGAGATCTGACAGCTTTTACTAATACTTTTAGGTGGAATCAGTAGTCGGAGACCTTAAAGGCAAGGGCAAGATTTTGAACTAGATTTATGCTCTTGAACACTTTTAAAAGTGTGTGTGTATACACACATATATCATTGCAGTTATAGCCCTGTGCTGGAACTATCTGTGATACTCCAGCTGCAACTCTTCTGAATGCCACATGGTCTTCAGTGCTTTTCACCTCCATAGCTCCCCTGGGAATTACGAAAGTGTTATTTTTTCCATTTTACAGACAGGAACTGAGAGGTTCATGGGCAAGAAGGAAGATTGTGACAGTGTGAGGCACTAAACACAGCTTTTCTATGACAAAAACTGTGCTTCTTTGAGTCTAGTGATCCCAATCATTTGGTTTCCTCAGTTTGAGGCAAGAAGGGTAATTTGAGAGGCAAAAGAAGTCCCATGAAATCTGAACATTTACCTGAAAGGGACAGAGCTTGTCAAAATGAGGAGCAGGCTCAGATGCCCTGGGTGAGTTAGCAGCAATATTCCCCATTCATGTTGCTGCTGCCCTTCCCAGTGGCTTGGTCCTGTCTAGGGATGTTCCACACAGGTTGGAGCTGTGCCTGTCAGAGCTGAGTCAACACAACCAATTGCCTCCAGTCAATCCACATTTTCTGTTACTGGAGTGGCGTTCCCACCCTTTGTGGCTGATGAGGGTGACACTAAGAGTTCAGTCCTTCTAAAGATCAAGGTGGCACTTTGCCCATCTTGGGCTTCACATTGACCCTGGATGCTGCTGGGCCCAAGGAGGGGAACGCAGCCCTGTTTTCTCTTTGGTGGTCCGTGGATGGTGCCACGAACCTCCTCTGCTCAGCCCTGTGCTACTCATGTTAGCTGTCCTGGCAAGCTGAACTGTGACAGTCATATTCCTCTGCTTGCATTTATATTCACATTTTTTCTGAACCTCAACGGTGATGAGTTTGCAGAGAAGCAGATTCTGCTGGTTCTGCTCTTATTTGCTACTTTTGGAGGATGCAGGCAGTGAAGGAGGAGGGCAGGGTTGTTGCTGCCTGCCCGAAGCCCAGGCAGACAGAGCTCACTGCAGAGTGCAATATGGCAATTCATAAAACATGACATTTCTGTTGGCAGGACACTGCTGTGAGCCAATTCTACTCCATGATAAAGACTGTGTCTGTCAGGGTTCATCTCCACGTTGCCAGGTCCATCACACAATCATGCAGGGCCCACTTTTAAATGTAGGGGTGGAATTGGCTGCAAGCATATGGGTACCCCAAGCCTGTGCCAGTGGGTTATCTCCAGGTGCAGGGGCTCTGCACAGCCTGGGTTACACAGAGCCTTATCCTACAGGGTGCTGGGAGGGAGAGCATCATCTAAACCTCTCTGGGAACCAGTCAGCACTGCACTGCCTCCAGGCTTGAAAGGAAAAACTCCCTGAGCATTTCAAAGCCCAGATTTTAGGAACAAAACTGAACCTCTTAATTGCATTTTTCACTTAGGAATGTGAAAGAATCACTGTGAACCTTGAAAGTTTGATATGTACCAGACCAGTAAATAGATTTGGCTTTGTTTTTTTAATGTTTTGCATACTTTGTTTTTCAAACTTTCACCAGCTCTGCTTTGTTTCAGTTAATGAAATTCTTCTATTGCAGCACTGGGACTTTTAAAGCATTTTCGTAACCTCCTGTCTTGGTCTCTACGGTATAAACATTATTTTATAATTAGCCCTCACAACTATGTTATACATTTGAAAAGGAGGGAAAAAAATGTTTTCCCCCCATTTTTATATAGGGGAATTACAGTTTCTATCTGGGGACTGAAAGAATGTGTGTGTATGTGCACGCAGAGGAGAGAGAGAAACATTCAATCTGTTGAAATTTCATCTCCTGCCAGTTACACATGAAATCATCATTTAGGAGAGAGAGTGGGAAATTACTGAATGCATTAGAAAAATCCTCACTCTATCCTTAATGAAACTGCATTAAAATATGATGGGAGAAGGAAAACTTAGGGACATTTGTGTTCTACCAAAAAAACCACAGGGAAAGAATATTGACCTTTTGCCCCCTGTTATGTAATTTGGCATCAGGCTCTCAGTAGCTGATACTGATGGGAACTAATTTGTCTCTTACCCTATTCCTGCCAATCCCCTATGGTGTCTTCTTATGGCCACTTCATATCAGGATGAAACTGTCACCAAGGTAACCACATGTGCATATGCACAATTGTGCACGCTCACTGCGTAATTAAGTCCAAGGGTAAATAATAATATTCACCACAGTGGGCAATACTGGAGCAATGTGCTTCAGGAGCCCTCACACTGTGCCTTTGGTGGAAGGTTGGGCTCACAGAGGAGGCAGGGAGCCTCCCAGGCACGGGGAGAGGCAGTGCATCCATCAAGTGTTCTGCAAGGTGTGGGGAGAGCACCCAGGTTTTTCTACAGGCACCACTTCATGCAGTCAGTGATCTTCGAACTCAGATCCTTTGAAGTCTTTTCACCAGGTTTATCCTCATCCAGTCAAAAGTATTTGTGCAATTACTCGTAGACAGAAAAGCTTCTCCTCCACCCTGCCTGTGCTGGATGCACATGGACTCATATAAAGATCGTTGCCTTGCCTTCAGTAAAATTTGGATCTGGTCCCCAACAATCCCTCCAACCTTTGTAGCAGGGAACAGTCCCACATGAAGGCAATGTCTTGAACCATTTTTGAAGTGGCAACTTTCTGTGCTGTAGTAAACTTTCAGGATGTTTTCAACATAGAGGATAAATCCATAGGTGAGTTGGATTTTGAAGTTTCTAACAAGCAGTGTGCCAAATCTTTCCCAATAGAAATGTCCCCTTGAATTGTCCATTCAGGTGTGTTACAGATTCTTGAGCTATGGTGAAATTCTGTAAATTTTGTTGGTTTTCCCTTTCCCCCTCCCCCCCCCGCCTTCTCTGTGGAGAAAGATGCTCAGCCAAACCTGACCTAGAAGAAAGCTTATACAGATAAAAGAGTAAACCAAGGAAGGGGAGTAAATGGGAATCAAGTGGTTAATTTCTGTTTTCAGCAATCTCATAGGAAAAGAAGTACATGTGAGCATGGAAAAATATTAGTCTCTCTCTTTTGAAAGCCTCCAAAAAGATTTGTCTGAAGCGTGCATTTAAATGGGAAGGATACAGGTGTTTTCAGAGCTCTCTGAGCCTGCGAGCAGGCCTGGGGCAAACCTGAGCACACAGAGTAATGTAGGGAAAAACATTCCTCCATGCTTCACTGGGAAAATGCAAATAGGCTCATTTCCTCTTTTGAGGAGGACTTTTAGATAAGGCGCTCCTGCAGCCAAATAACCTGTTTGGTGTCTTCCCCGCCTGGAATGTTGCAGTGAGAGGGGAGCGAGTGGCACACGTGGAGCTGACAGCACAAGGACAGGGATGCTGCAGCCAATTCCCTTGCTCTCTGCACCGCTTATCTGCAAGATTTGCTGGTGCCAGTTTTGCACTGTCCCCTCTGCCCCTCGGTCTGCCAACACCCCTGTGAGCACGTGTTGATCTGCTGTCATTTGGGAACTACTGAAACTTGAAAACGAGTTGCCCAAGTGAGAAGTGCAGCAGAGACCTGCAGTCCCAGAGAGTCCTGCCTGTCACAGAAAAAAAGCACCTGTGCTTTGCTGGAGTCTGCCTGCCTCCTGCTCCCCCTCCTCCCAATCCATCCCTTTCAAGGAAAGGCTCTGAAAGATGTTTTGATTTCATTTTGCAAGTAGTCTGCTAAAAACATTTCTTTGCAGCCTTTTCCTCTAAGTTTGTTTTCTTTGCTAGTTCAGCCTTTAGAAGAAAGCACCTTTTTTTTTTTTTTTTTGTACCCATGAAGAATAATATTTTTTCTATAGTTTTGGCAGAATCCAATAGCATGAACTTCACTGCAAGAGCTCAAATGGGAAGGGAGCTCTTCTGAAAAATGTAGCCTCAGTTGTGACTGCTGAGCTACGCAGGTAACCAGCAAATAATTAAGGCTAACACAGAAATTCTGCACCAGTTGGGTGACAGAATTCCCTTTCCACCAAAGACAATCCCAGAAGAAAAGAAGATTATTTTAATTATGATGGGATTTTTTTTTTCAGAAGGTTTACAAAGTATTCCCCCTTCACCTCTCACTGAATGATTTTAATAAAGCTTGGAAAATGTCAATTGCCATCAACTCTTGTCTTCACTTTTTTATTTTTTTTTATGAATTTTGTATAATTTTGTATAATTCATGACTATGGATGTCAAAGTAGCTAATATGTTTCTTAAAACTCAAGCTTCAGGCATCATGTAAATTCCTGCTTTATGGCAAAGCAGAAAAAATGTGCTGGTGGGGAAAGAATTCTGATTAATCCTTGTGCAGCCTTAAATAAAAGCAGAAAAGGATTCTAAATATTTTTAATTCTATTTTTTAAGTAAAGTTGATCAGATGTGAAGTGATCTGATTCATGATGCCTGAAGACTTGAGCTTGACAATGCTGCATTGATTGTGGTATAATTTTTGTCTAATAGAGCAGAAAAAGGAGTAACTTGAATTCAGTTTGCCTAACTAGATGATGTCTTTCATCGAAGAAAAATACTGACTTGCTGTTTACGGTTCCTTGGTTCAGTTTACAGACCAGTCTTTCTATTTTTAAAAGTTAAAATATTTTTCATAGTTCTTTAAAAACAAACTGTCCAGTAACCATTTAATGATCCAGTAATATCGCTAATTTACGGAAGCATATCAAAGATCTAAAGGTAAGATAACTGTTCCTTTATATAAAATAAATCTTTTCAGTGGAAGTTTTCATCTGCTTCTGAAACATAGGAAAACCAAAATCATAACTGGCATTCACAAGCTAATTATCGAACTCAATAGCCCAATTCTGAATTTTACTGATTTAATTAAGAGCAACATTCAATCCTAGCTAGAAGAAATAATAAGTTCTTCTTTATCAGGTGTTTTAAGAATAATTTCTTAAGGAGAAAGGTAGGTGCTTCTAAATCTGTCATTTGGTGAACTGTTCTATATAATATATTAGAGCCATTGATTAGTGCAATATGGCAAAAAGCAAAGCCTGATCGATCATCCATGCAGTCAATGTGTGTCTTTGATTAAATCCAAAGAGAGCAATGTAAAATCCCAACTAATTCCAAGCATTATAGAACCACACTCTTGCTCTGCATCTTTAATTCCGCTTGAGGGGCTGTCAGTACCTAATCTGGACTTCCCGGGGAGCTGCAATTGCATCTCAGGGTGGCTTTCAAGGTTGGAATATTTTGCTTATATTCTACAGAGGAATGTAAAACAGACCAGTAAAAGTCACATGCACATATCCAAGTTTGGCCGAGGACTTCGTTGGCAGCTCTTAAAGGTCTGGTGAGTTTGTTTCATAAGAACATGCAAAAGAAGAGCCCTCCCCGAGCAGGAAGTCAAATCCCTGCCTGTTGTGGGCAACCAAGCCTCGAAGCCTTGGTCTTCATCCCTCTGAAGGTGACTTGGAGCCCAGGAAGCCCCAGTAACCTATCGTCAGGAGTAATTTTGGCTTCTGTGCCAGTGGTGGCACCCGTACACCTCTGTTGGCAGTGACAATGTCATGCCCGGCTCCTGCCCGGCCCCTCCCGGGCTGCGGGAGCTGTGTGTGCTCACAGCGGGCGTCCCGGGATGTGATTGCTGCGAGCCCATCCACTCCGGCAGGAATGAGGCTCATTATTGTCGCGTAATTAGTTTATTCAACAAAACTTCAAAAGTATTTAACCTGGCTGTTTGCCACCCGGTTTCCTGGGTTCAGACTGCTTTGTGTTACGTGCGTTATTCCTTCCACCAGTGAGTATGTTTTTTCTTATGTACCAATGGACCTATTTTCTCACAGAGAGTTTAGGCACTTACCCATAAGCACTTACAGGTATTTTCAAAAGAGTTAAGTGAATTAGGTGCTTGATTTCCTTTGCAATTCATTTAGGATTAAGCACTTACTTGCCAAGTTGTTTTTGTATATCCTGCTGCATCCTTGACTACCCAAGACCTTAATAAACTGGCTCCTTAAGCTTTTGATTTGGGCTCTGTGTTTTTCTCTGAAGTATATAATGTTATCTTCTTCTGAAACATTGTTATGTGCTATCTATCTGTCTGGATATTGTATGATGAGGAGGGGAGGGAAATGGCCAGTGACAATAATTTCTCTTGCTGATTAGGTTTTTTTCCCCATCACATAATTTGAATCAAAATCTCTAAACCTCAGACCTGAAACCAACTTCACAGTCTTACTTTGTATGTAAAAATATTCCATTTAAATCAGCAGTAAAGCCAACATGAAAGTGCCAATAAATAATATATGCAAAGAGTTTTTTTATCAATATATAAAGAAATGTGGAGTTGTGAAGCTGCTGAAAACAAGCATTAGGAAATGTAATGAAGCAAGAATTAGAACAGCATAGTTCCTCTGGCCATTATAAATGAGAACGCCAGGTACCTGGAGAACAGGAAAACTGATGAGTACAGTCTGTTCAGGAGAGAAGGAGGAAAATTTCCCCCAGGAACACATTTCAAATTACTTATTTATGAACTGATGAACTGGGAGACCACCTATAGAGAGACAGGAGCAAGCAGTCTGCTGCAGACAGCTACAGAACTCCAGCTAATTGTGCTGCTGTTTTCTGTTATAACTCCTGCTCTCCAGCTGGGCTTCGGAGGCAGGAAATTTAGGCATTGACTAGAAGTTGCACTTTCCCTCCTTCTTGTCGGCATAAATATATACATGTATATTTTAATCTGCTGGAATAATTCAGAAAAGGCCTGGGAAAACAGCTGCTGCCTTTGTCATGACAGTGTTAGGGAGTTGGTGGGGTAGAGCATCCAAGGGAAAAGTTTTTAAGTGTGGGTCCATCCTTTGGCAAAGGTCACTCCAAAATTTGGAGATATATGGCCTGAAATTGAAATGTGGAGGTTGCCCTTTGTTTTTGTCTCTGAATGTCACTGTCAGGATATTTAACTACACAGGAACAGAATATGCAGGCATATATAATAACTAAATACAATGTGTATTAACCATGTCAATGCAAGGGGGTGTGCACGCAGATACACTTCATAAAAACTTCCTATGTAAATATATTTCGGGAGATATTTCTTCTTTGTCTATGTTCATATATACACAAGAATCAAAATGCTATTTCCCTTACATGGTTATAAGTATAGAATGACTCCACTTTGCTCCATAATACAGAAATGAGAATGTAGCCCCAGTCGTAAGAACTCTTTAAGAAAAGAGACTAGCTTTAGGTACTTGTTAAGCAGATCTAATAAGATAGAGAAGAGATAGTGAAAACACTGTAAATATTAAGTGGTTGAAAATTAATTTCAATAGATCTCATCATTTGAAGCACAGAGTTCTTAAAAGAGAATTCATTTTATTAGCTTAGAAAACAGAATTTAGCTGTCTGGCTTGTAGGAAATAAAGCGAGACAGAGGAACCTTTATCAGAGGCCTGTGAGGCTCCAAGATAATTTGCATGGATGGAGAGTCTCAGCGTGTACTGTGATTTAGCACATGGACTCTGCGTGGCAGTATCCAGTGAATTGACTCATGGCCCACTAAAAGCCCACTCCCAAATGATGACTCACAAGATATGACATGTCTGAGCAGCCTTGAGGTCAAATTTAGAAGTGGAAAGACCAGTGGTCTGGGGAACAATGAGCACACACTGTATTTGCTTTCCAGGATGAAAGCAAACTTGGTTGCCCTTGATGAAAATCAGACAGAAAGTTGTGCTACTTTATCACAGAGGGACTGTGCTTCCTTGAGGAGTCAGGGACCAGGGGACTGAAGGATTGGCAGCTGTGCCTTGGAATCCTAGACTGTCTCTGGCATTCGTGTGGTCCCTGAGCACTGGTGCAATGTCCTGCCTACATGAGCAGCCCCCTAACACATGGTCTGCTGAATTCAGCATTGGCTGTAGATTTCAAATGCAGCTGATTCTGAGTGCACTGAATTTAACTCTCTGCAAAATGATGAAGGCAAAGAGTCAAGGGTTGAGAGACATATCTGAAAGAGGAGGATACAATAATTTGCCATGTATTTGGTAATCAGGTGTGCCTGGCGAATACTGAAACCTGGTACCTTAAAGGGCTTTAGAAGAAATGACAAAGATTCAAATCTGCCAGATGCTGAGCATGGTTTCACTGGGAGCAGGAGTGCTCTGGTACAGCTCAGAGACTGTATTCCTTTCTTCTTCTTTCCTGTAGGTACATTGACAAGTCAATAGAGAGAAAATGTGCAATGCTGTTGCTGCATGTGTTCCATGAATAGAGAATACAGTTTTCCATGCTGTCATTTATTGTAAAACACTAAGGATGGAACTGGAGTGACACAGTGGATCTATCCCTGCTCTTCATTAGGTTAGACACCAAGAACACTTCAGAGTAAGACCTAAAAAACCCCCTATTAACCCCAATAAAACCCCTGTAAGGATGTGCAGAGATAAAAGAGAACTTCAACAAAGTGGAAATTTTTATAGCAATGAGACATACACAGAGAGAAGGGCATCAAGATTTATTGCAAATGACTCTAGTAGCAAGAGGTTCAAGCATTAGCTAATTTTTATTTGCTCCTTTTATCATAAAAGTTTCTGAATTTTAAATAATCAAAGAATCACTGATGATATTAACACTGCTTCAATGGGGAAACTTAAATACTTTCATTTTTGTTTCGGTTCTTAAAAAAAAATCCTTCTGCTAAAATGAATATGTAACAGTGTCACACCTCAGTGATACTTTTTTCTTTAAGTATTCAGAACATTTTGTGAGGCTGATCAATTGGGATTTTTTTTTTAATACCTGACTTGGTTACACTGGCAGGTATTCACAAGTGACAATTATTTCAACATTAATTTGATAGCTCCCGACAGCCTTGGAGATGGGATAGAATCACCTGGAAGCTGGCATTTTGCATTGTACCATTCTGTCTATATGGGAACTGTCATCTTCCATTCAATATGGTAAATGCTATCTGCATACAGGCTTCTAAAAAGTTTTAATTTCTTCTAAGTGATTGAAACTCATAGATCTCTCTCTTTCTCTCTCCCCTTTCAAGCTACACCTGAGAGGTAGCAATGATGACAGGCTGGTTTAACACAGCTCTTGCCGAGATTAAGTAGTTGTCAGACAGATATCATTGGAGACTAAGGGATTGCTTTTGGAAGGCATTCTGAATTGCTAACTAACAGGAGCTTGTTCCTAGACGGGTGCCGATTCTTTTGTTTCCAGGGATTGACACATCTGCAGTAACAATGGAGCACACGCTCCATGCCTAGTACCTGATTTGTGCTGGTCACCTTTCTATCTGGAAAGAGAATCTAATGAATGCCCCTTTCACCACTTGTTTGCAAAAGTAAAAAAAGCCCAGAGCTGCTATTTTTGGACTGCCAGCTTAAGAAATTTGTTTATTTATAGCTAGGTGAAAATGTTTACAGCAACCCTTCATCTCTCAGAACAGACACATATTGGATGAATCTGTGTGAGGGTTCAGCAATAATCTCTCCACTGTCAGCTTTGCCAGTTTTTAAGCAGGCTGTTTGGGAGGAATGTGTGTATAACTGCCTGGTGTATTCTGCTCACCTCCCATTTCATACACATCCAGTGACAGACAGCCCCCAATGAACAGGGAGTAGCAGAGGCTGACAGGTCAGCTGTAACACAACAAGTTGTCACTGTCACGGGAACATGCAAGTGGAAAGTAGATGAAGTTGCCTAGAGGATGTTTTCATCAATTTAGTGTTATATACAAGCTAATAAATCTGCAGACACTCTCGTTTCACTATACACAATGTGTGTGAGAGAAAATGACTGAGCTGTGGCTGGGTTGGCATTTACTGGACCAGCTGCAGTAGCCACTTGAGCTAATAGTGCGAATGATTTAACTCCTTTCACTTCCCGCCTTTCCTAACGAAGTATTTCCCATGGGACTTCAGACTGAAAAGTTTATTTTTAAGCATGGCAGAGCAATTGACTCTCCAGAGAGCTTTGGAAGTTGCAGGAGGCTGTTTCCTCAGAAGATGATGAGTTTGGTGGGAGGTAAGAGGATGCCCCCACCACTGGAAGAGGCAATTTGTGGGACAGGGAAAAGCTCACATCAGAAATCCTGGAAAACACCCTAGATCCCCCAAAATGGCCATCTTGTTTGCCTGGATAATCTGAAATTGATCAAAATTCCCAGACCCTTGGCATGAGATATTAGTAGGGATAAGTAGGTTTCATCTTCATGCATTCCAGATATTAAAAAGATGAACCCCAGCACAGCAACAAGTAGTGTACTGGGGGATACAGACATTACAGTAATTACCTAAGGAACCCTCCTGAATGTTCTATGATCATTCTGGATTATCTGCAACATGTGTGCTAGTTTATTAAAGTCTATTTTTTATAGAACAGTAGAGATTGAAAGAGGAGACTGAGGGGAGACCTCATTGCAACCTACAAGTTCCTCATGAGTGGCAGCAGCAATCCCTGCTCTCTGGTAACCAGTGAGAGGACCAGAGGGAGTGGTTGGAGCTGTGCTAGGGGAGGTTTAGGTGGATATCAGGAAAAGGTTCTTCCCCCAGAGGGTGGTCAGGCACTGAACAGGCTCCCCAGGGCAGTGGTCACGACCCCAAGGCTGCCAGAGCTCCAAGAATGTTTGGACAACACTCTAAGAGTGGGATTCTTATGGTGTCTGTGCAGGACCTGGAGTTGTACTCAATGATCCTTGTGGATCCCTTCCAACTCAGAGTATTTTATGTTTCTATGAAATTAAGTAGTGAAGGAATTTGCATTTATGAATAGCTCATGGATCATTTGTAGCCAATCTTGTGCTATAACTTTTTGAGTTTAATAATTTGCACGGTATCATTTCTCTTTTCTGTGTGGCTGACTCCTCACTCAGCTAGCATAGTGCAAAAATTGAGTGATACAATCAAGCAGACATTATGCGGTAGGTTTTCAGTGACTTCTGTGTGTTTATGCTTGTGGATGAAGGCAGAACATGTTGCTCCAGGTTAGATTTCTGTACTGTTGGATTCAGCCACCACCACCTGATTCATAGCAAGTATGGTGAGTGGGACCCCGTTTTATCTATTAGCACTTTTTATCTCCTGGAATCCCCTGATTATTTCACTGATACTAAAACATGCTCTCAGCTATTGAAACATCTTGACTGAACCTTGCACTCGTGTCATGCAAATGGTTCCATTGATTTAAAATAGAAATTGCTAATTTATTCACTGTGGTGTTATAACTTTGTTCAAAAGAAGCTCAAAATAATTTAAAACTCTTTTATATCTCTGACTCTCACCTGGGTGTCTTCTTGGTACAGAACTTATTCAAGTCATTAACTCTCAGTTCAAAGTTATGCTCATTGAAAAACTTTGTGAATAAGGCTGAGATTGCAGTTAAATATGTAAATTCAACCTCAGTATTCTCAAAATGCTCTAGTAAGTCAATGTTAATGATAGTAGTTTCCCATATAACATATTTAATTCTTCTTCAAAGCATTTTACAAAGAAACTCCCTTTTACAGTAAATACACGGGAGTATAGAGCACAGGAAACAGAGAAAAGGAGATTGGTAGTCTCAAAAAAAAAAAGGAAGGAGGCGTAGAAATACAATCTTTTTCATAAATGAAAAATTGGAATTTTGCTATTTTAAGAAATGAGACTAACTTTAGTTAAAAATCTGAAGACTATAAAACAATTTGGAAAGTTTTCTCAAGTTTTACCTTCATCTTGAAACACTAAAAATGTAAGAGCACAGGTATTTCAGTCAGAACTATTGTTTCAAGTGTGCATTAGCAGGGGCAACTGGCCATTCCCATTGCCGGTAAACTAGTGTTTGCTTTCTATATTGTCACAATTAAAAACCAAACCAAATCAAAACAAAAAATCCCAAACAAACAAAAAAAACCCAACAACAAAACCTACCTTAAATAAACCTACACTACCAGTGAATTTTTTAACACCAGAATTTGTTCAGTACATCTACTTCCATTGGAAATGGTTCCTTTAGATCTCCATTCCAGGGCAAGAAATGGCATTATGGGGTAATTAATCTCTCATGTGATGATGTTCTCCTGGCCACGCCTTTAACATACCAGACTGAATTGTCTCTGTGAGCAAATCCAGTGCCACAAAGCAGTTATACCAGCAGAGATTTTGTCCCCCAAAATACATCAAAGCAAGGGCATACAAAACCCACCAGATTTCCATTATAGCACACATAAGGAAATGCATTTAAAGCCAGCTAGCGTTATGTATTTTAGGATTCCCTATCAGATAGTGAATGTCACAAAATATTTAACTTTTGCTTGGGTCACTTTTTCTCCCCCCTGGCCCGCAGGCTGAATAGAAATGGTTATAACACTGACATAAAGTCATTTATTCTGCTTGTCCCTGCTCCTGCATCAAGTATAAAGCAGCTTGTGAACCCTATATTTAAACTTTCTCTTCTGATTTTTTGATTTTACTGATCCTTCTAAAAAAATCATGTTATGGCAAATGAAGTTTCATAAGGATTTTTTTTTTGGCAAGGAAAGGGTCTAAAATAGGTCAGTGACAGCTGAAAAATTGCCTTCACTTCATATTCATTCACTGAAGGAGACTGAAATTTCTCCTGAGCAATGTTTCAATTTCACTATTTTATTCTTGCCCCAAGTTTTCCTCCACTAGGACTTTTAGAAATGACCCAAAACACAATCAGTGTGGGAGATGTATAGTTAAAAACCAGTTTGTAACAACAATAAAAAATAGCTTTTTTTTTTTTTTTTTTTGTACCTTTCTGATAAATGAATGTCTATTGTTCTTCTATCCTGGAAATTAATAATAACTGGACCAGTTGCCTTAGAGACAGCCAGGCAGTCATTAACAATCAGTAAAAATTAATGTACTGCAGGGAATTTAGCAAGGAAAGGTGTTTAAGTGTGTGGGGGCACCTTAACCACCCATCCAACACGGGTGAGTGCCGGGAGTCTCCCAGCCATTGCCGCTGCCTTACTGTGTGGATGCCCCTAGATATAGACAAGGTGCTCTTAACAAGCAAGGGGTGTCCCTACCAAAGGCTGTAATTCAGTGACTAGTGCTGTGGTTTTGGTCTTCTCTTGCCTGGAAATGTGGAAATGCAGAGGAAATGCCCAACATGGCAGCAACTCCTTGTTTCTCTGCAGCACTTGGACTCTTCCAGCCTGCATGGCTGCGGCTCCTGCACCGTGAAAGGTTCTCTCAGACGGGTGAGTTGTGCTTTAAAAGGTCCCTGAGTGCTTTTAAAACTGTCAGCACCATTATCATTCATGATGCAACTGGTTTCCAAGCCTGGCTTCTGTTTTTCCAGTGGGCAACTTGAATCCCTGTGGATAATTACCTTGGGTGTGGAGTAGCAGTGCTGGTGAGACTGAGCCATTACTGTGGAATTCTTTGTGCCAGGGATGCAGGGTGACTGGGAGTGCTGCTGGTGTGCCCAGCCCCAGGATGCTCCTGAGGGATACCCTGGATCCTCCCACTCTGCTCTCCAGAACAGGATTGGATTTGCACTGCAAGGTTTCCTTTTCCTGCAAGGGCAGCAGCTAAGCCTCCAGAAGGCTTTGCATTTTACTCTTGCCTCCTCCTGTTTCTCCATCCCTGAGCATGAATCCATGTAGGTGCTCACTGTTTGGGATGGGAGGGCTAACCCTGGGGGTTTGGTTGCCTGATGGTGGCTGCCCTGTCCTGTGGGATGACAAGTCTCATTGGATGATTACAAACTTAATTATTTAATTACAAATAATTAAAAGATCTGGCTTCTAGGAGTGCAGATGGACACAGCAAGGGCATATAAACTACTGCATGTGCATGAGGCTTCCACTGACCGCTTTCCTCCTCTTGTGGAGAAGGGCCTTGTGTTGGCCTCCTCCTGGCTCTTCACTTGCGGGCAAACTACACCTCAGTGTTGACCACATGGGGTTCAGGAGCGCAAGAGATCTGCTGGCAAGTGCCCTCCCCGAGGAACTCACCTCAGCATGGGAATGGCCACTTTTGTACAGATGCTCGGGTCAGAGCTGGACTGATTCTTTGGTAACAGTAGCACAAGTTCTGGTAAAATCCATGGGAAAGGTGGATCAGGAAAGGAGAGCTGAATTTGGTACCTTGCTATCCAGAGGCATAGTAGCTTTATGAGATGGATGGGATAGGTTAGTAAATAAGGGAAGCGGAGCTCTGAGAAATAAGGAAGTTAAAAAAAGAAAGTTTGCAAATGCAAAACTGAGGAGTTGCTGGAAGTCAAGGCTTCCTGAGACATCTGGTAAGTGGACAGGATGGCTGAATCAAATTAGCTTCTGATTTTGTGGGGAGTTAAAATATTAACACCTGAATATCACCCAAGTTCTCCACCAGCACGGATACAGAGCAGCATCCAGAAATGCCTGGCCTTGGAAGTTAGGGTGTCCTGGAAGGATTTCTCCAAAAGCGGGTATCCCATCAACAGACAAGTCACTCAGGACCACCAATAGGAGACATAAAAGGGGACTACCACATCCTACTGGCAAATATACTGGTCTGAGCAGAGATACTCTCCCAACAACCATGTAATTTTTTTAGAGTGTCTTGGAAAACTTCTTGTCTTGTTGGTGTCAGACAAACCAGATGGGAATTCTGAATTGATGACCACATTTTGAGGCTGGAATGCAACATCTGGGGTTGATCAGCATTCCTCACAAACTGATCAATCATTAGGTGGAACTGATTACTACCATCTCCTTTTACTCTTGGTTCCTTAGAACTGTTTTTCTTTTTCTTTTTCTTTTTTTTTTTTTTTTTTTTTTTTTTTTTTTTTTTTTTTACTTTTTATGAAAAGGCAAGAAGATAAAGCATTAAACAGAGTTTCTTTACAGGGACTGAGGTTATGTGAGTCACAGTGACTAACTCTTTACACATATCTCTTGTTGCAGTATCAAATGGAGCAGGGATGAGATAGATCTGCTCTAGTAAATATAAAATATCATGGGTCATATTACTCTGCAACTGCAGTTTTGCAGCAGCAGCAGTTCTGAACTAAAACCTCTTCATTAAGACCCTATATATAGAAAGATTAGGACTAATGCTGCTAACGTCAGTGTCTGAGATCAGGGTTATTTAGGATTGTGCTACATTTGGTGCATACACACTCAACAGGCCCTGCTGTACCAGCCTTGCCACAAGCTAAAACAGAAATAAAAACCACCAAAATAATTTTCCAGCCTCTGGAAAGTCTACTATCTTCCTTGCATTTGTTTTCCAGGAAAGAGAAAATGACAAGGCCATGTGCAGACCAGGCCCCATGTGTACTCCACTGTCCTCACATGTGTTTCATATATCAGCACTATTGTCAGACACTGCAACCACTTCCCAAGCGGTGATAAAACCAGCTCCACCACTGCTCCCCAGGAGAACCACCAGCTTCCCTCTCCCTGTGCTTCCTGGAGATGTGCTGGAGGACCATAGAGTACAACAAGTACCACTTCAGTTCCGTGGTACATGTGTTTCCTCTGCCAACACATGGATCCAGAAAGCAAAACACTGAAAGAACACACACAAGCCAAGCCTGGTACTTGGGACCCATGGGCACATCTCCACTGAGTCTGGACCTGCATTTCCCTGTGGATATTCCTCCAGCCAGTGTGGTTTGTGAGACAAATTGTGCAAATATCCAGTGTGAAACCTGAAAGTGACCTCAGTTTGTGACTATCTTGTTCTCACTCGTTTACTTTCAATAAGAAACTCAGGCCAGGTTCTCTATGTAGTTCCTGGGCACTGTTCCTCTGAACCTTCTTTGCTTACTCTGGCATAAATCAGGAATTCCTCACTGAAATCAGGGGAAGGTTTGATTAGGATCTTTACTTAAACTAGCTGATGGGTTTTCATAGAAAGTGCAAACATTTTGTGGATTTTCCTGGCTTTAAAACAGAGACCAAAGAAATGTCGTGGTTTCCAATGGGTTTCTCTTTGAGGTTCCGGGTCTGTTCGTCATTTCATGCCCAAAGTGAAACATGAGAAGGGAAAAAACAGAACTTGTGTCATGAAACTGAACAAAATGTTCCCATGAACTTTATGTGAAAGAAACCACAGAGTAACCTGCAAGTTTTAGAGACGTGACCGTGCAACTCGCTTCCCACTGCTGAGTCAGGGTTCCCACGCGGTGCTGCAGCCCTGCAAATGGGCCGTACCACTGAACCTCTGTGACAAAGACTCTCCCATCTTTTGTCCGTGCTCTTGCCGCTGAAAATGTGCATTTTGGGAGCTCTGCAAACTTTGAAGCCACAGCTGAGTTTCTGTGTACTAGTGACTGGATATAGAGAAAGTGCTGCACAGACACTGAAGAACATGTCATTTTCCCATCAGTGAACACTGATCTGAATAATTTTCTGATGAAAAAACAGACATTTGTTTTGCAAATACTGATGGGGACAAGAGGTTATTTATCTGGTTTTAAAGAAACAAGCCAGAAGGAGAGAATAATTAGCACAGACATATTCAATGACTCACCTAATGTAAGTCAGGGAACTTCTGGCAAAACTGAAAGCCAAACTCTGTTCCTTGGAATTCCTGTCTTGTCAGAGAAATATCTATTCAGACACTTTAATTCTGAATCTAATGCTGTGCATTTTCAGTTCTAACAGCTCAATTTTTCAAACTGTGTAGTACTATAGGAAAACAGTAATCCTGCAGCAGGGAATGCAGCTGGTAAGCAAGAAAATACAGTGCTATTCCTGTGAATTCCTGAAGCCCAGTCTGTCAGGATCTCCATGTGCTAGCTCTCCAAGAGAGATGAATTAAAACATTTAGGTTGAAGTTATGATTTTCCCAGGGAAAGGAAAAGGGTTATGCACAGTTTTCTCCCTTTTAAAGTGACTTTGTTTGTTTACTAGTCTAAAATTATTGCAAATGCTTTTTTTCAAAAGGGATAATGAAGTAGCAAGGAAGATGACAAACAGCTGATTATAGATAAAAGCTCCTTAACAGCAGTGTCAGCTGGAGCAAAGCAGAAAGAATTGCGTTCGGAGACATTAGTTGGCATTGGCAGCCTGCTCCTCTCCAGAGCTTTGATCCTGTTCATGCCAAAGCTGGTGAGTTCCCAAAGAGGAGAGTCTGTCCCCTTGGTGCCTGACACAAGCATCTGCCTTGTCTTCTAGCACCCCTACACACCCACGAATTTCCTGGCTGGGAGTGCACTTGGACAACTCACCCAGGACACCCCTAGGGGCTTTGTGGTTCTGGTAGCCTGGGAATTCAGTGATTTAGGATTGACATGCAGAGAAGGGTCTCCTGTAACGGAGAATAAGTTCTGCCCAGTTGTGGGGTGTAACGAAGAACCTTTCAGATATGGAATGAGAAAACTTGGATGTATTTACTAAAGAAGAAAAAATACATGTGAAATGCAAGGAGTAAAGTGCACAAACAAGATACAGCCTGGGGAGCACAACACATGGGATTCAAGCATTCCTCGTTGAATGGTTTTACACCCCAAACCTCCTTCACCACATGTTGACTTCATAGTCATACTGTATGTGAAATTCATCTGAATCTTGTTTCTTTGGCCTATGGGGCATTTTCATGTACAAATTAGGCTGGCCAATGTTCCCTTTCTGCAAAAATTCCCAGGAGTGCAACTTAAATGTTATTAAAAAGCCTAATAAAAGAAGAGTGCACATTTAATAATGTTAGAATAACACAACCATTGCAGTGCAGTGTGCCTGCAGTTCCAACCAAGTGGGAATATGAGGCACTAATGCACTTATTCAGAAAAAACCCACCATAATTATCAACAACTAGGAAGGACCATTGATGCCATGCAGGATGAACAGAAACGTTTTCAGCATCTCTGGTTTGGATCTTGCCTTTGACCTACTAATTTGACCAGGATCTGGGCACAGTTTCCACTGAAAAGGGTCTGTCCTGTTCTTGTGTGCAGCCCATGGAAACCCATGGGACCAGTGCAGCAACACCTCCCCTACAAGCACTAACTCAGTTTCCCTCATCTAAAAGAGCTGGATACTCTCAGTAAGTGGTGCAAGCTTTGCACATTCATCAGCTACAATGCTGTGATATGTATCCCCTGCATCTTTCCTTCACCTTTGCCCTGTCACACTGACATCTCTTCCTCTCATATATCCTTCCTCCATATCATGTCATGCTTTCCTCCCACTCATGTATCCTAAGATGACTTTTCTTCAGGGTACAAGGTCTAACACAAGACCTACATATCAACTCAGGCCCACTCATTGGAAGGATTAAATACAACATTTTCATGATATTAATTAGGAACCACTCCTTTAGTGGGAGAACTGAAACCATGCATGAATCCAGGAGAGTGGGTGGTTTTGCTGAAGGGATGGGAAGAGAGGTTACAGGGCATGAGCTGCTTCAAACCACAGTTCAGGTCTCCACAGTCTATACCCAACTACTCTATGCACCAACCCACACTATCTCCCCAGAGCAAAAAGCAATATCCTTGGAAAAGTGAAACCTCATGAACTGTAAATTAATCCACTGCAAATAAATACCCAATATAAGAAACAAACCTTTAAAAAACAAAACAAGACCTGGAACAGCGGGGCAGTATCTGAGTTCTGAATAGAAATGGATTTAGTTTGGCTGGGGCACAAGGACAGCAAGAGCGTTCAAAGCACTGGGAGCTGCACGTGGGGGCTCTGGTGGGGACACTTCCTTCCAGGCAGGAATTCTCCCGCACACGATGGCATTGTTATGCATTAAGCACCGTTTTTTTCCCCCTCTTAGGGTGTGGGGGCGTGATGGGAGAGGGGAAGGCTCGATCACTCCATGATGTGGTCGCATCAGCCGTGCTATGTTTGCTTATAAATGACTGCTCCTCAGTTTGGCACCACACTGGTGATTTGTTTGGTTCTTCTTTTTTTCCCCCAGTTTAAGAAAACCCAACCAGTTTGTTTTGCATGAGACAGGTCGTACATGCTGGTCTTTCAGACCCTCAGAAAAACTGTCAGTTTTGAGAAAGCAAAATGAAGCATTGGCACTTCACTCCTGCGAAGGAGAGAGAGAAGAGGGGCTGGGATGAAGAGAAGGAGCTTGCATTTTCTTACTGCTTTTCTAGTTCAAAGTGAACAAAATACAGAGCAGTGCAACAGTGCAAGGCCCTCTTTCAGCAGATGCTTTTCTCTAACAATCCCACATGCTTTTTTTGTCCTGCCATATGAATCATGTGTCTCCATAGTTCATACTACAGTAAACCCCTACAGCCTGTTTCTCTTGTGTAGCTTCACATGGCTTTTTTCTGTCTCGAGCAATGCCCTGTCCTCCTTCTGACCTGCTGGTTGTCTTTTGCAGAAAGTTAAGGAGAATTTCTGAAAAAAAATTATAGGAAGTCGATCAAGCTGTGTTTGAGTTACAGGTCGTTAAATTTCACTGTAAGATGAAATTTTTACTATATAAACACTGTTAAAACCTAGACTACCAGCCAAGTGTATCCATGAACTATAGGAAACTTAGGAGCAGGGGAGGCAGGTAAACCTCAGCAGATCCATGCTAGATGCTTGTGCAGTGCTTTCCTTGCTTGTTAAAGGAAAAGAGCAGACAAAGACACTTTAATGTTAAAATTTAATAATGTTGGGTTTGGTTGCTTTAGGTAGACAAGATGACACTTCTTCCTGTAGGCTTTTTGTGCCTTGTAAAATCCAGCCACTGAGGGATTTTTTGCTGCTTTTACATTTCAGCTCTAACATTAACAAATGCGAAGGTAATGAGATTTTCTGTCTTTTTTAAAAACTAATTTTGCAAGTAAACTCCCCTGAATTCTTTGAACATGTCGCTCAAAGTTTTATGGTCATATCCCCTGAGATTATTTAAAACACTTTAGGTTTGAAGAATATGTTTTCTTTTCAAGTGTTATTTGTAGCAAGGATGGGAGGGAAAGGGTTAATTTTTATTATTTTTTTTTTTTTCTGGGGCTTATATGTAAGTGAAATGACATTTTAACAATCTCTTTAGTATAGTCTTGCTGTGCTGGGACCTCTTTTGCCTGCTGTCTTACTTCTTGGCCTCTAAATAGAGAGTTATTTTCAATTTCTCCAGTTCCTAATGTTTTAAATGGAACTACTGTTCCCCTTAGAGCACCCAGTGGCTGGTTGGAGACCTTTATTGATATATATAAATTACTCCAGTCCACAAGGCTGGCTACAGATCCAATCATATTGAGCTAATGCGCATATAAATAAAACCCTGGACGTATGGTTTATGGCAATAAGTAGTGCAGTAGAAGTTTATACCATCCTGCAAAGACACCTTGATACATTGCCGATAATCTTTATAATGTATTTAAAGGGTCAGTCTGCAGATTCAAGGCTGAAAATTTCACTCATCAAAGCCATAAATCTCAGTGAGCTCCTGTTGATTGGCTTGGAAAAGAAGGAATTTCCCCAATCCAGGGAAAAGACAAAATTAAAAGGTGTTGTCCTTTCGGTGGAAGGCACCAAGCAGGGCGGTGCCATTGTGTAAGTTAAGAGCATCAGGCCCAGAAGTTCCCTGACACCTTGATGTTTTGCCAGCTTTTGCCATTCACAGAAGATTCCTACTTTTTCATGGAATTATTTGCTACCCTCTAAATAAAACAATAATAACCTGATGTCCAGCTGATAAAGCTGACAGCAACTGAATTATTTAAGCAAGATATCATTTCACTAGGCAGGTGAAAACAAATTACAAGGGTTAGGTTGAACCTTCAGGTTAAATCCTGAATGGAGAGTGCAGCAGGTAATTTTCTTCCTCTTGGAGCATCACTGGGACAGTCACTCTACTGGTTTCTTGCTGCATTGGGAAGGTGACTCAGTGCAGCCTCAGACAGTTGCACATCAACATCTCTCACACCTTTGTTGCAGTCTGGATCTTCCTGTGTTTAAACACCTCAGCTGTTAAAGTTATAACTCAAAAACACCAGTGGTCGGCCAGGGGCATTCTGGGCAGATCTAGTCCTCATGGACTCACCTGGTTCTATTCCTTTCAGTGCTGGGCTCTAGGGAAAAGGCTGTCTGTTTTTTCCCTGCAGCATCCAGCAGAATGTCCACAGTGCTTCATCACTGTGGCTCTGCACAGAGAGCAAGGAGCAAACCTCAAACTGCTAATGACAAGGACACTAATCCAGTAATCCCATTTAGTAACCAGGAGTGCCTGGAGCAGGGAAGGTGACAAACAGTCCCATTATTGGTTCTTGGGAAGGTCCTAAGAAGGCCTGGGGGTGGCACGAAGGGAGAAGGGCAGGCACCATTGTGGCAGCCCAGCCACCATCCCACATTCCTCCCTGTTTGCTGCCTTGAAGTTGCCAGAAGCAGAACTGTAGCTTTAATAAATAAGCTGCTGTACCATGGCACAGCAATAGGGTCTTGAGGCAGCTTTGGCAGGTGCAAGACAGGACATTACAGATATAACTGATGCTCCACGAGCACTGTAAGATACTGCCAACTTTGCACAAGTTTATTTCTTCATTTTCAAATCCTTCAGGCACCAATTTTACTGCTCCAGAAGAATGATTGTAACTTAAAGGAAAACTCCAGTATGAGTTGTCAAAGCAGCCTTTAGAAATGCTTGTCACTCTTTCAGCATCATAGTCTATGGAGCTGTCATTGCTGTCTCCGGGTACTGCCATTTTATTGTCACCTCTTTGCTTTCTGTCTCAAAGTCATGGAGGAACCAAAAAAAATAATTTAAAAGTTCTTGTGAAGTCTCCTGGAGTGCTGAACACAGTAGACTCCAGTGAATGTGAGAGCTGCAGAGATTTACCCTAGAAAAGCATTAATCAGTAGTCAACTGAGTACTTAAAAATTGTACAGAACAAGAAAGCAAATATATCAGTTTTTGGAAGTAATTCTAATGCTGAGTCCCAGTGGACAAGGTTCAGTGTGTTTAGCCAGGAGCCGTGTCACCATCCTATATTTAATGATCTTCTTGTACTTAAAGCTTTTTCCACACTTACATGTAAGGTAGTTTGACTGAAATTGCATTGAAAATTTGGTTCTTGTTTCTTTGGTTCAAATTTGTCTTGTGCAAAGAGCTGCATGGCTACTTGCAGAACAATTTAAAGTTAGCACAGTCTAATTTAGTAAGGAATCATGAAGCCAATTCAATTTAAAACCATTAAAACAATTTTCGAGTGTCTGCCCAAGGGTTTTGCATGTTTTCACTAAATGAGTTTTAAAAATACATTTAGTTAAACTGATGGAACTTTAAGTATCAATAAAGGCTTTATCTTACAAACACTAATGCTTGTCTTCGATGAGTCCTTTGCATCTGCTTAGATGTCTGTCTCCAGGATCAGGGCATTCTCAGTTATTGTATTTAAGAAGATTTAATTTTTTTCTCTTCCAAATGAACTTCTTTAAAAGAAAATCCTTCCATTTCTGTCTTGTTTTTGGGGTGAGTCAATCTGATCATTGTTTCCCTGGGGTAGAAGTTATGTGCTGAAACCCCAGTCTTGCTTCTAAACCACATGAGCCTGCCTAGCATGAGTGGGCATGGTACCCATCAGCTTTTTGTCTCACAGTCCTACAGATCACAGTGAAGGCAAATAGCTGTACCAGAGCACTACCTACTCATCCCAAAGATGGGAAAATCCACATATCTATTTCACCTCAAGAAAACTTTCCTTTTCAGAGTTTCATTAACCCTCTTTAACTCCATGGTTGGTTGGAAAAAGTTTTGCTACAGCTTCTGCATCTCATATGTACTTTTCCTCATTGTACCAGGAAATTCACTTCAGGGAACTTGTTTTCTAGCAGACATTTTTAAAGTCTGGTCTAGATTAGGTGTGGGGAGAGTGGCACTTGCTAGTCTGTATCTCTGACATTTTGAGTCCTGTCTGCTGCACTGCTCTGAGCTCTGATGATCAGACTGCATGTGCTTGAGAAGGACTATACCAAGAAGGCAAAGCAAGATGTATTTATGAAAAATAGTTTCGACTCAAGCTTTTAGGATCCCCCTCCCTTTTTTTTTTTTTTTCCCCTCCTCCACTTCTGAATAAATTAGAAAACTGAGACAAATAAATATGAATTAGAAATTCTAAAAGGATTTTCGTGTCCCAGGATCCTTGGGCTCCCACAGAAACCTCCAAGATCTCCAAGGGATTTGTGGATGATAAATGTTGAGAACAGGGAATCAAACAGCTTTTCTTTCAATTAGCAACACAGCAGCAAAGACTGGAAGGCACCTCCCGAGTCACTGAGTCCAGTGCTTTGTGGTTGCAAACAAACAATGGCACATAATCCCTTTAATAAAATGATCACGTTCCACTTTGAAAGCCACCAGGTTTTGGGGGCAGGACTGATCCCTACTGCTAACCCTGTGAAGCCCAGAACAAATACCTGAGCTCAAGATAATGCTACTTACAACAGGATTAAATCCCTGCTGGGTGCCCTATAGTTGCAACCACGGGGGAACTCTGCCAGTAGCAGCATGGCTTTGGCACTTTGTGTCCATGTAAGGGTAAAATTTTCTCTATTCTTCCTCATAATTAGGTGCAGCAACTAGACCAGGCTTTATATTGCATCATACTTAGTTCTGTGCAGGGGCAGATGCAGCATTAAATGGAGGGCTGAGCAGCCACATGACATGGGGACATGTCTGGTAGAAACAGCACCAGAGGGATGCTCCATTTCCTTTAGCGCTCTCTGATTCCCTGTGCTCACTTCAGGTACCAGTCATCACCTGGAATTTGTGGATGGCTCTCCTATAGGTGAGGATAGTTTGGGGTCCTGGTAGAGACCTGTATGGTGAATGGGATGCAAGCAAAGGGAAATGTTTGTATTCTTCTAGAGGTCTTACTTTTTGTCATTCTCTTGAAGAACCTACTTGGTTCAAATGACACTGAAATCCTCCTAACCCAGCTCACTCAAGGCTGATTTGGATCAGCGCATGGAGCTCTTCCACTGTGGGAATTCCTGCCATGCCTTCTCAGACAAAGAGGGTGACCACATCCTTACATCATGGGAGTTGTTCAGCTTTGACTGAGGGAATCAATCTGTCAAACAGGCAAACAAGTGGGCAGGACCCAAAGGACTGGTGGGAGAGGTGGGATGACCCAGTAGTTGGACTGCAATGGCCCCTATAAGACTATAAGGAAAATCCACATTCTCTTACATTGAGGGGTCAGTTGCAGTCATGTACCTTATCCTGTTCAATGTGGGGAGGGATAGAAAAGGCCTGCCCAGCCATGTCTCCACCACAGACCCAGAGCAGGCACATTGAATCTGTGGGGTGTTAATGGGATGCTGCAGCCCTATAGCTCTGTGCTGAATAAATACCCTGCTGCCCTTTGTCCTGGGTGGTGCACAGATGTATGAGGGGATGACACCTCACAACAGGCTTGCTTAAGGAGAGGTGAACAGTCTGGGTGGCTCCCAAATACAGCCCTGCATCAGGCCTGGCTCGTGTGGCTGCAGTTAAGCCCACTCAATAAGAGTTTAAAGGTGCAGAGTGCAGCAAAGGCAGCCTCAAGGCCATAATGTCACCTCACGTGGGAGCCCACACACTTTCCTTGGCTGCTGGCTCTCTTGTGCTGTTTTTGATGCTCTAACCTGCTGACCTGAGCCATGCCCTGGTCTCCTCATATGTCTTTCTGAGCTGCCACCTGCTTAGTTGCCCTGTTTTGAAAAGAAAAGGTTCCTGGACAAACAGAAGTGCCGCTACTTCTCTTCTTCCCTGAAAACCCCAGTCCTGTGGTGTTGGTGGGAAGTGTGCATAGACCTGCACCTCTGATCCTGCCTGCTGACAGGGCACTTTGCGGGGCTCTGGGACAGCCCTTTGCACACTGGACGAGACACTGGGACTGGGCAGGGTGCAGACTGGCAGGTTTGCTGTGTTTAGAAAAAGACTGGAAGTGGGGAAGAGTAAGAGTCAGGAGATGTTGCCATAATCTCACGCTTGTGCTGAAGATGAGCAATTTAATGCAAACTTGATCCAAACAGAGAGAAGCACAAAACCCTACTGGCTTCAAGACAGTCTCCCCCAGTCTAGGTTTTCATAGGACCCCATCCTGCTCACAGTGGAAAGTCTCCTTCAGTTGTTTACACCATCCACAAGCATTAAATTCACGCAAAAGAGGGTAAGAGGGAAAGGAAATGCATATTATACACTGGCCAGGTTTCAGAGATCCACACTATCTATCTGTATCCTTCAAGCCATCAGAAGCAATCTAAGAGCAGTCTCCACAAGCACACACAGACCCAACCATTAACATAATTCTCTCCTTTATTCCTCATCATTGTGGTACTGTATGCTACAGTCTTAAACATTATTTGTTTTATCCACTTTTCAACAGTTTAAGCTCATTCTCTGCTGGCTAAAAAAAAAAAATCCCATTTTTATCTCATCTGATTTTATATTCATCTGTCCCTCACTGATTTTTTTCTCCCCCCTTACCATAATTTTGGTTGGTATTTTTTACCTCAGAGAACATTGAGAACTCTGTCTCAAGGCTTCCAGATTAGACAGAAGACTGATAGGATAATGATGATAGTATGTTAAATGCTATCTATGTAAATCAGCTCACTCCATCAATGGATACAAGATGCAGCTACATTAGATCCCTTTTTGACATACATTTTCATTTTTTAAGGAAGAGAATATTGGATTGTTATTAAGCTACTTTAGAAAAATCTTTGCATTACCAGGCACATTACTATTGTGCATAAAGTCATATTAAATTTTGGGATGATGTACAACATCATTTTCTTTTAAAGGCTGCTTTTAACCTCAAAATATCTTCTTTTTAGCTTCTGCTGAGGGATTTGTTTATGATAACCAGTGACTGGGGGAGGGGGAAAAGAGTGTTTTTTATTAAGCTTCTTGTAGTAGATAAATCTGAATTTGCACCTCTGATAGGAAACTGGCCCTCGCTAAGGGAAAAAACTGCTGTTACATCTCATCTGTTTCAAATGCCTGGGAAAATAGCTCAGCAGATAGTCTTAAAGTCAAATTCAGACTGCCTTGGACTCAGTTGGGAGCCAGTTGCAAGATCAAGACCCATTCACTGAAAAAAACCTTGCCAACTATCCCCTCCCACTTTGACTTTTTTAATGAAAAAGGCTATTTTTGTTTTCCTCTTTGAACTCTGAGATGCAGAAGTGAATATATTCTCAACAATAATGAGCAAAGTGGTGGAAATCAGCTTTGCTTTAGTCACGTCTGTGGACTCATGCTGTTTTTCAGGGGCAGAGCAACTGGCCAGCTAAAAATATACCACTAAAATTCATCTTCAGCCTGTCACTAATGTGGGAAACTTCACCTCAAATGTAGGGTGGGCTTTGTTTACTAATTTATAAGAGAATGTACAGGCAACTCTTATTATTTTAGGGTCATGTTTGGCTGTAGTGGCCCAGAGCAAACTAAATCCAGATTAGACAATTTTTTCCATGAAAACAGAATTGATGGGCTGGTATTCCAGTATTTCTTTTCTACATTGACTCTCTAATGCCTAATAGTTTATTAACATTTTCTCTGTGGAAGACATAAATAAGAACAGTTTTTTCTATGAGGAATCAATTTTCATAAAACCTGCATGAACTTTCTATCTCTGAGACCTCGGTTGCTCTGTCAAATTTTCTTTGGAATTAGCCACTAACTCTCAAAGTAGAGGACCTACAGATGTAAGCACACACAGTTACACGAGTGCAATAAATCTCATTCCTCCATTAGAAGAGCAATAAGAGTATAGCAGCATAGAGAAAAGCTGGTCTCATTGGTTGTCAGAGGTATCACTGCCAGGCTGGTGGTGATCTGAGCAGACACAACCTTCTTCAAATTCAGTGTAGAATTGTGCCATTTCCAATTCTGGCTCACATAAACCAGCTCAGATCTTCAGGGAAGTGACTTATACACTCATATTTTCAAATCCAACTATGCTCCAGGAGGACTTGCCTGCTGAACAGCCCCATAAGTGCTTCCCTGGGGGGCATAGTAAGGGTTTGAGTTGATGTGGGTTTGGATTTTGCTGTTGTTGCTGGTTTTGGTTTTCTTTGTTTGGCTTTATTTTTTGTGTGTGTATAAGGCTGTGGCTCAACATAATGTGGACAACCCATCAATGCACAATGAGGAGTTAACTAAAAATATGAGGCAGCTCAGCAGTCATGTGTGTGTGTATACATATTTGTGCGTATCCTTTGGCATGGGACTATGTTTCCACTGTGATTATACACTTTCAAGACTAAATTTTAAGTTAAGGCTCTATGCATGTAAAATCTTCAATATCTCTCAGGAACACTGCAGTGAATGCTGAGACTAGTAGCAGAGGACATATTAATTTGTAAACTTGTGTGGGATGGTAAAGATGTGGGGTTTTGGGGCTAAAAAAATCACTTCTGAGATCTGGTCCTGCAGTCCTGTCCATTGCAGCTGTGCATCCAGCTGTGTGCCCAGGTTGCTACTGTGGGCAGGCATGGCTGCACTTTAACCATGGCCCACTGGTGCCATTATGTCAGAAGGGATCAGAGCTGGAGTCACTCCGAAGGCATAAGTATTTTCCTTAACACATCCTAAATGGCAAAATTCACATTGAATAATTTTGGTAATAAATGGCAACCTAAATATGTCAGGAATGATTTAGTACCTGTGAACCATGTAGCTGAAATGTAGATGAGGCTAATTAGCTGATTCTTTATTCCAGTTCCCCCTTTCCTCTCCCTCTCTCCCCACCAAAAGAGTGCTCTGTTTTCCCCTGTAGTTTTCAGAACACGCAGTGTTGGGTTACAGCTTTGGCATCACTCTGGTTATTTTGTCCATATGTCCTATACTTAACACAAATAAGTTGAGACAAGAGGCTTGAGAGCAAGGTAGACAGCCAAATTCAGAGTGAGTAATGCAGGCGTTGAGGCAAAATGAGGTCAAAAAGAGCATTTGCAGGCAATGCTATGCAGAAAAGATGCTTCCCTGCTGCCTCTGTGCAAAGCACCAGCCCTTAGCCACATGATACTCTCATGCCTTGGCCAGTTATTACATGTAGAGGTGAAGCAGGATCAAAAACCAATTGCTGACTAGGAGGGATTTTGAAGGTACCTCTGCCTGGGCCCAGGCTGCACTGTGAAGTTTGTGCTTTAGAGATGTGTACATAATTAATTTTTCAGCTTGTTTGCCATTTTAAGAGAACACAAAGCAAGTTTTCTTCTGAAATAGCTCTCACCACTGTCATCTCTTCTGAAAACTATCACTTTGAATTATGCAAAACATGTTTTATTCTGTTTTAAAAAAGAGTATACATCTATATATAAAAAGCCTGAGTTTGAGCAAATTTGGTCTCAAAACTTGGAGCTGTAACACTTCATTTTCAAAAAGTCAAACAACATTATTAGACCTTTTTCCTAAAAAATACTGATTATTTTTAATTTCTAAAAATTTTTTTAATCTGGAATTGTCTGGGAAGCCCTCAACTACATTTTCTGGATGAGTAAATTAATTACCTGACTTGTCACTACCCATACAGCCCCAGAGCTCTCACCTGGCTTAGCTGGACACACAGAGAGCCTCAGAAAGGTGCAGAAGTGGGGTTACAGACTCATGACCTCTGCGGTTTTATGCACATCATAGAACACCAAAAAAAACCCATTTTGTATTAACTGCAGCCTCCTTCTGAACTCATAGTGCAGCTTGAGCCTGAGTGGAATGCTCTGTTTTTCTTCTAGAGTTTTTAGTTGCTCTCAGGCCTGTTCTTCAGATCTCTGGAAGAAGGGAAAGGGATAAAATAGCCATCACGTGGTGCAAATGCTGCTCTCTCCGAGGCACAAGAACTTGCCTGCCTAAGGCATTGTGAGGAATAAGAGCAGGAAACAACTCTTGCCAAACAGCTGGTTGGCATAAGGAGAAGCTCTTGCTGGTAGGAGAATTTGGGAGCAAATATTTTTCTTGTGCCAGCTCTGCTGTGCTACACAGCTGATCCCATGACAGCCCCAGTGCTTCCAGTGGAACTGGCTGAAGAAGTGCTGCAGACCCAAGACTGAATCCTGCACAGGTCATGCCAAAGCACGGAGGTGGGACACACCAATTTCCCCCGTGATCTACATCAGGGAGTGATGATAACCCTGTTGGGATCAGCTCACTGTGACTTTCTGTAATGGGTGCGTAGAGCAGGCTGTGGTTTGCCCTGGATTCTGTCCTAGTCCCTGTCACCAGGACGTGCAGGCAGGTCCCACTGCTGGGATGATGCAGCTGGTACTCCCTGGGGCTCAGCAGGATGCAGTTTCCTCTGCAACTGGAAGGACTGGGGCACCTTATGATGATTCCAGGTTTTCCCTCTGCCTGTGCTGAACTGCTGTATCTGAAGTGCCAGGAGTACCCAACACCTCTGTTGGTTTAGAGATAGCCACCAGGATCCATCAGACTCTCTCTGGCTTTGGATTCCAAATTTCATGCTTTAGAGTGAATGTCTATTCAGAACAGAGCAAACCAGGCAGTAAGGGGTCTGACTATGAGATTTTAGCAATGTGCTGTTGCTTCTTCCGCCTCCTGTGATCCGTGCTTCTAGGAACTGAGAGCCTTGAATGTAAACACAAAACTATATCATCTGATCCTTCTCAGGGCATTGTTTGTTTGGGGTCAATTTATCTCCTTTTCAAGAACAGGATGTTTAAGAAAAAAACATATAAAGCCTATCTGTAATAGTGTTAATTGTAAACCAGCCTCTATACTTTCAGACTGGAACCTAATTAATCATTGGTTGTACAGGGAATTGATTAATTGCTTTGCTGCTCTTTACTCATATAAATCTTTGATTTAGTGATTACTGCTTTTTGATTTATCACTTACTACGCAAGTAATCAATATTTATGATGAATGGATAAATTCAACTACCACCCATTTTGCAATGCTATATATATAATGTGATATATAAAACACACATTGTTTTCAATGTCTATTTCTAATTATCCAAACTGGAAATATGTATCTTTTCCCCAAGTGATGTCTGTTTTCTGACAGTGTCTTACAACAGTGTAATGTAGGAGCAACCCTACTATGATCAACATTGAAGTAGTGATGAAGAAGAATCGTGATTTGAGATGGAGAAAACATACAAAGGGGAAAAGAACTTGTGCAAACAAAAAACTGACTGAAGAAAACACTTCACATTTTTGCTAAAACCCCATACAGGGACAGAGCTTTTACTAGTGTAAACTGGTGTAGATCCCAACCTAATTTTTGTTGCCTATCTTTCTTCAAAGTCCTTCAATTCAATGTGAATCTGATCTCGGGGATTATTACACAGGAGTCTGACTGTCTGCAGTCCTTCAGAATTACAAACTAATTGTGGGATAAGAGCTATATATAATTTACTAGCTATGGATTTGTTTTCCTGCTTTCAGAAGACCCTTTACCTTCCCCCCCTACTCTCAGCAGCTGAACACAGTTTGAGTGAGAACGGGACCACAGTGGTGGCAGCTCATCCAAAACCCAGTGAACACAGTCACCCCAGGGAAGGAGAGGGGGTTAGCAGGGAAGAGCCCCATTTCAGGAGTTTAGAAACCCTCTGGCAGTAAGGCACAGTTGATAATGCTTTTGCTATGATTCTGTAAGTGCTGAGTAGATATTAGAATAAGTAGACCTTTTCTGGCCCATGGCTTCTTGAAAATAATATAAAGAGGTCTGATCAGCACGGACCCCAAACTGCTCTGAGAGCAGCACCTCTTTGATCTTTGCTATGCAATAAAAATCCTCACCAGTGAGTCATTCAGTTGTGGGCCTTGGGCTGGATCCAAGGTTGGCTGAAGTTGATGGAAGGACATTTGCTGTCTTCAAAGGATTTGCAATAGAGTTTTTGTGCTTGTAAATGCTCTCAGGAAGGGATGATCCCCTCAGCTCTTTTCATTGCCACATGGATGCTCATGCAATGGAAAGCCCCAGTGAAAGCTAAAGCTTTCTGTTTAGGTCTGTGCTCTTTTTTAGGGCTGATGTTAAGGCTTTGATCCATTTGTGGTCTCTCACTTACATGGTCAAGGGTCAAATTGACCCATCCTGAAGCTTTTGGTAGAGCTAGTGGACATCTCCCTCTCACTGCTGCACAGGAGTTTTATTCTTGTCACACTATCCGTTGTTCCCTCTTGCAGTAGGGAACCACCCCAGCGCTTGTGGCTGCCAGAAGGTCTCAGGCTGCAGGATGTGTTTTGGGGTGTGATGTATGGAAAAGGGACGTTCTGCTCCAGGGTCTTTTGTGGCAAGACCAGAAAGTTTACTGTAATCCTCATTCAGAAGTGGTGGCAGAGTATTTTGGAGAGGTGCAAGCTGTGACAAGGTAGAACTAGGTGCTGAGAAACCTAAGTGCTTCTTGTAGGCCATAGTCAGGTCTCTGTCCTGTCTGTCACAGGGTAGATCTCCTCCCTTCTGATTCTGGTTTGTCTGTCTAGATTAGAAAGTCTTCATGGGACCCTCTTAGTAGCTCTGTGAGTTCCTGTTTTGATTTGGGAACTAAGAGTGGTTACATAAAACACACTGAGAGATGGAAATTTCTCTCACAGTGCTCCATCTTAGTTTTAAACTATTTTATTTAAGAAAACCAGTAGAAGAAGGGCCTTTGGCATTTTATATGGGCCTATTTATCACCTAGAATACCTCAATATAGTTCCGTGTGGTGTTCACAACCCTATGGAAAATTAACCTGGCACTCATGAGGAAAGAAGTGGTGTTCTAGGGAGTTGCGTTAAAAAAGTGAGACAGTTGTTTTCACATTGTTTCCCCCCATCTCCCATAGCTGTGCATGTAAAACCAGATGCCAACTGTGAGCAGAAGGCAGAGAGGAGCTTTCTGTCTGCAAAGTGTTCAGGCTCAGCTCTCCTGCTCCAAGCAGCCCGTGAGGTGAGCCCAGCACTTCTCATTATTTATTTTGTTCTGGGGCACTGTCCAAGAGTTATGACCAGTGTTCTTCAGACACTGATATATATTACATGTGCTTAGAGGAAACCCATTCATCTGTCCCTTGTCTCTCTCCCCTAGAGCCCGGATTTCCTTGATTGCAAAGCAAGATAAAGCTGCTATCTTGACTTTAAAGACTCTGGGAAGAAATGTGTTCATGATCTCCGTCTCTCTCCGGCATACTATGCATCCCCGCTGTGATGCACACAATTTTTCTCTCCCTCCAGCTTTCTCCATTCTTGTCTAAACAGCTGAGAGATTTCCAGGTGAAGAATTAAAAGTCTCTTTACTCCACAGAGGAACATACTCCCACCTTTGTTGCTTTTGGATGAGGACGGGAGAAGGTTAGTGTCCTGCTGGGTTTGTCCCATCTCTCCTGAAGTGAAGCTGATGCCTCTCTCAGGGGTATTAGTTCAGCATGTGCAATGGTCACGTTTAGCTCAGGCAAAACAGTTAGGATATGCAGGTTTCAAGTTGTATTTATGGTATCCCAAAATATAGAAAAAGACAGAAGAACCCTGTTTTCCATCATATTACTGCACAAAGTGTAACAATCACTGCTGTTGTAGCCAGGATGGGGAGCCACAGAAATTTACATCACTGGAAGTAAAGGAGGGAAGGGTAAAAAAGAAAATAGACCTAGAGAGGCTTTTGCAACTGGAAAAAAACTGTAATAAATCCATGAGCTATGCATAGCCCTAGGGCTTTATGACCACGAGTAGGCATGAGGGAATGACTTGAACTTAACCAAAGCCGTTAATTACCTGTCTAAGATCAAAAGTCTAAGCAAGGGAGTATATTTACGATGCACCTTACAGGATATGTTTCAACTTTCTAGATTTTTTTTTTATTAATTGGTTTGATTAAATAGATTTAAAGAGCCTGGGCAGAGGCTCCTAAATCATACTCCATATTGATCTAATGAAATACTCAATAAATTTACTAATATGGCTCCTTTGCTTTGTGCAGTCTGAAAGGAAATGCCACTCTAAATGGCGATAACTCAATGTGGAGCCTCATCAGTGACTCATGGTGTGCCAGGAGGATGCTGGGAAGAGACTCCTGCGATTTGCAGGAGAGCTCAGAGTTTAACAGCTTGTGCCCACTCTGCCCCACACTCAGCTTTCCTACCAGTTTTCCTCCCTACTGACCAGACTCTTCTGTGACTTCTAGATTTTACTGACATTCACCAGCTTGCTAAAGTGTGTGATTGTTCAATACATGGCTCAGCTGAGACCTCTCAAAGAACTGTATTTCAGAGGACTCTGCTTTATAAATACAGCACACAATGTGTGGTCTAAATAAAATAAATCCCACACAACTCAGGGTAGATCTAATGTAGAAAATGTATGATGTTTATTCCCTCCTGATGCAATAAATTGAGAATGACTCGATGGAAAGTTTATGGTTTTTCAGCATTCACTTATATTGCTGGAAATCAAGAGTTTGGGCAAGGACAAGATCGTCCTGCCCCAAGGCAGAAGGCTGTGATCACAGAGTCTCTTTTGGCAGTAGTTTTGCTAGCTGAACATATTGACATCTCCTGCTCCCCCCTACTTCCAGATCTGGATGCTTTCCTAAGCAGTGTTCAGCTATTTGTATGGGGAATCCTTAGACCTGGTTTAGCCTCAATGAGCTAATTAAGTAAATACTACTTTACTAAGTTAATACTAAATAAATACACAAAGTAATAATAATTAAAAAAAACACACAAGTGCATTTACTTAGTAAATGGCTTCGGCAGGATGCAATAATGCAGGTGACCCAGCTGCCATACCTGGCAAAGAAGGAGCTTGGAGGTGATGAATAGGCACTAACACAGCTGTGACTCCCTGATCCAGCTTCCAGACCCTGTCACATACACCACCTCATCTGGTTTACCTGGATTGTTTAACTATTTAAACTTCCTTGAGCTATACAAGTTAGTGTTTATTTCATGTGTAATTGGGAAATGCTAATGCAAACTAATTTGCTGGAAGTCAAGTTTAAAAAGGTGCCAGTCTGTCCACGCAGAGTTCTGTCAATTTGGAGTTGAATTTCACCAATTACAGGATGTCCCAGCAGTTTGTGTGAGCAACCATTGCTTCTGGCAAACATCAACAATTTCATTCATATGCAATTGGAATACAGTTTTAATAGCCAGTCTAATATGGGTCTTAATTTTTTTAATCTTCTTTATATTTCAATTAATAAATTTAGAACAATATGTTTTGAACACTGTGACTCAAAGCCAGTGTGTGGCATCAGGGCCTTCCCAATAAAATGAGAATGTTCATTCTCATCCAAACATCTCTGTGATTTCTCTCTCTTACTAACTTTTTTATTATATTTTTCTCCTTTTTTTTTTTTTTTCACTTTTTCCCTTCATCCTGTTTTCTGGGATGAAATTGATTTTTAACTCTAAGCATAAATCCTAGAGAAGAGATCCCACTGGTGATGCATTTACTAATGGCTGTGAAAATCAGAACCAGAGAGGCAGGGAAAGAGGAAGATGGCAAAGACAAATATATTTGGAAACAGCCAACCGAGGAACAAATTAAAAATGCCCTTTGAGTAAAAACAAACCAACCAAACAAAAGAGGCTCCCCTCTGAAGAACATAACCTCAAATCTTTTGTTTGCCTTTATTGAATCTGCATCCCCGGATCTTGGGAACAGCTTATAACTTTTGCCTGCTAGAAAATAACCCCTGACATTAAACAAAAAAGTCAAAGTTTCTTGGGCTCACAAACCCCATGGTTCTCTCCTCTTAAGGGGTGCAGGTTTGTAATATGTTGTGATGCATCTCAAATTCTGAGAATGAAAATAAGGAAGGAAAAGGAAGAAACAGACCTTATTGGCAAGACAGGGCCACTGCTTGGTGGGGGCCAATGATGGGCTAAAAGCCCATCTAAACCTCCTTCTGCTTGCTCTGCTCTGGCAGTCAGTTACCTTTGCCCAAGGGATAACCCTTCTCCTAACATCCATGTCTTCCAGAGAGTTATGCCATGGTTCTCAAGATAAAGGATGGACATATGGACTCTGGTGTCCTTTAGTGTGGAAATCTTCTACCTTGTGCATCCATCTGCTGATGGATTTCCTTTTTCTTTTTATTCCATCCTCCCAAGCAGGCAAGAGCTGACAGCATCTGCGGTGAAAAGCTATAGCAGTGGCCAAAGTCCTCTTTGACAATCCCAAGGGAGTTGCTTAGTCGTGGAACATGTGCTGCAGATCTCCTGGTTGGGGTCTTGCCAATATTTGCCTAGACAGCACTAGGATGTCAAGAGGAATGAATGTTCCCAGGCATTGAGTGTTGGTCACTCATCATAAGCAAGCAGGCCCAGGAGAGAGCCAGAGGCTCTTGCATGACTTGGTCTGACCCCTAATCCTTTCCTGTTTATTGCACACTTCAGGTGCTCAGCGCTGGGGGGCTGATGCACCTCCCACATTTATGCAAAGCTGTTTCTCCAGTGACCCTTTACAGCAGATGTTTCCATGTGTTTAGGTTTCTTTCCTCTACTTGCAGTTTTTTCACCCTCATGAAGAGCAAACTACAACTCTGTCATTCCTTTTCAGACAGTTTTATGATACGTATGCTACTGGTGCTCCTTATTTCCCACCTTTGCTTCTGGCTTACAGAAACATCTTTTGCCCTTCCACATTTTCCCTTTGTAAGTGAACTGTGACTCTTTGGAAAATGTATGAAAAGCAAAAGGAAAATGCAATTTTTTTAACCATGGTGTATTTAGCAATGTCTGTGGGCAGTGGGAGCAGGATCAGTAGTTTTTCCTTCCTCCTTTGACAAATGTGTCTGACATGCTGTGGCACAGACATTCAATTCTTTTTGACATCAGTGGTTCACACCCATGGATGTGACCAAGAGCAGAAGGGACTTCTGTGTTTCCAAGAAATAAAATGAGGAGGACTCCATAAATACCCATATCTAGGTATTAGCTACAAGAAGCCTCTTACATTTCTGAGAGAAATACACCTGAAAATAATATCCGAGTTTACAAGGCAACATGCAACTTCTCAACACATGATCAAATGTTGCTGTTTCTGAAAGTAAACACAGTAAAAAGCATCCAGGAAAGAGTTGGTGAAGTTATCAAGTTTCTGCATGAAAAAAAAAACAAACCAACAAAACAACCAAACCAAACCAAAACCCCCCAACCAAATCCCACCCCCAAGCCCAAACCATGATCTCAGGGTGTGTGACTGCTGTGTGGGACACGAGGGGATATAACACCTTGGTGGAATGTGGTCCTGAGGAATTCGCTCCTTGCCTGTGAAAGGAGCCAAGAGCTGTAATCAACTTACCCACTGTATTCACTCCTGCTGTTCACTAATGAATGAAGGCAAAGCAAAAAGCACACTTTCAACTCGATCAGACTGAGATATTTACCTGTAGCCAGTGAGTCCCTAATCAAAATTAAAGCAGAACAGGCAAAATTAGCTTGTTAGCATTTTTCTCTGTTAGCATTGGAGAAATGTCACTTTTTGCCTGGGGCAGTTTTGGTAGGTTTACCACTAAGGAAAAAGCTATTGCACCAGCTATGTCCCTAAACATTTAGTCCTGGGCATTCAAATATAGCAAGAGTGATGATATGACACTTCTCTATTAATTTATGCAGAAAAGGAAGGAGGCTGGGGACAGTGCAGACCAGTCCTCAGCTCAAAGCATCATGTAACTGGCAACTAATGAGCACTTCTCAGTCTTCTTTGATGTATGGATTTCTTACTTCTTTTTCTAACAGAGATGACCCCTTGTAGAATAATTTTAAGCCAACTGGAAATACATTTCCTCTGCTTAGTTATAATTTCTATTCCCTTTGGGAATAAGCCCCACAGGCTAAACATCTGATTCTCTTGCTTGTTGTGACATGCAACATGCAAGTTAGGGCTATTTTGTGTGATGCTTTCTTCAAACCCCCTCCACAGCCAAAAGCAGAAGGAATTAGCCCTTAGGAGGAGGTCATATCTTGAGGAAGGATGGACAGTTGTTCAGAGCCCAATCTTGTGTTCAGTTCTCACCTTTGCCACAGATTTCTCTTATCACCTCAAGCAAGTCCAGTAACAGCTTGATAATACTTAACTCCCTGCCTGTAACAGGAGGAGAACACCAAGGCTGTCTTAAAGATGGATCCTCAGTAGACGAGCTTGTGAGATGTGATCAGGGGTGGAGGCTGGTTAAGTGGATGTGCTGATTTTGGGGGTCACATTTTTAACGAGTAAGCTGAAATTGCTCCTAAAGCTACAAGAGCTAGTGAGTATGCAGGCCAGTGCATGGAAAAACAGAGAGATTGTAAGTCAGCCTGAGTGAGATGAACCTATAGAAAGCTGACTTGGGAAATCCAGAAATCTGAGTTAAAACAACAGGAAATCATCTATGTGCACAACAGCACTGGCATTCAGAGTAAAGGCAGAATGCCTGCCAGTCTTTAACTCACCAGAAAGGACTTCAACACTGCCCATCTACTACCAGAATAGTGAAGGCAACAATTTCTATAGACAGCAGACATTTGAATCATCGACTATGTGAGGGGTTTCTGAAAAGGTGATGCAAAGTCCCAGTGCCTACATTCATAATGTTGGTGTCACGAGCACAGGAACTTTGTGTGCACAGTTCAGATCACCTCCACAATTAACAAACATGCAAAGAAGACCCCTGTGTCTGTAAGGAAGTACTGCAGAAGTGGTAGTGAGCACTTTGCTACAGCTGTAACTGCATTGGTGTTACCAGTGCATTTCCAATACCAGCAAAAACATCCTGGAACTTGGACAACGCGTATTTAAGGCAACTCTTTAAAGTGTTGTTGTCTGTCCGCCTAGCTAAATTTGAACATCCATTTAAACATTCTTCAACTAAGCAGGGTAATGAGTGTAGGGGACAGTGGAGAACCCAGAGGAGGACTCCAATTTTGTGGGGCAGAACTCTCTGGGCAGCATAACACTGAGAAACCTTTTCTTCTGGTAAGAGAAAGCGTGCTTCTGAGTTCATAAACCACTACATCTGAGGTAAAATCAGACTGGACAGGGCAGGTGACATGCTTGTTCCCCCTTCCTGCGTGATCCAGTACAGAGGATCCCTTTGTGGATAGCAGAGAACTGGTTCTTCCTGCCTCTTGGTGGTAAGCTGCTCATAGAGGCACAAGGCCTGTCCCAAACTACTTTCTTCCAAAATGAAGCCCTGTCTTTATATTTGTCTAAAATATAAGCCTGGAGCTGGCACATCCCTAAATGTTTCTGTTTAATATATTTTAAATAACACCATTGATACAAGGAACTTTTGAAATAACATTAACATCTGGGCTGACCCCACCTCCCTATGAAGTGTGAGGCTGATGTTAATTAAAACAGGCAAGTTATAAACCCCAGGAAATGGTAGCTGACCCTTGACTATGAATGCAATGCTGTAATAATATGCAGTAAAAACTGCTGCCCAGGCCATTCCTAGAATGATGCTCTTTCTCACCACTGTGCTCCCTGGCTCTGAGAAGTGAGACCATTACCTCACCAGCACCCTCGATGGGCTGCTCTGTTTTTGGGGTGGTGGGTGGCAGAGAGACAGCCTGCACACTCTGAGTCACCCACAGGAACATCATCCTGGCCTGACAGGAGGGGTTGCCTCTCAGAAATAGGAAAACTGCTTCCTGACCACATGTGGTCACTGACGATCCCATGATACTCTTTGTCAGGACAGAGTTAACCTGAGCAGCCTTGATGCCTGGAAAAAACAAGGAAAAAATATGGAGAATAATTTTTTCTTTGTGCTCTGTATTCCTATTTGGACATGAATGGGGAGGGTAAAGGAGGATGGTCCCAGGAAAGAGGGGTGTAAACCCCAGAGCTGAGGGCAGAGTGGAGGTTTGCTGTGAACCACCTCTAGAAATGGCAGTGAGAGGCTTCAGTTTTCACTGTATGTGTCCATCCCTGTAACTGGCCTTTCTTTGGTGGTCCATAAGTGAAGGGACGTAGGTGGCTCTGACGGGGAGTCAGCTGAGAGCAGGGGAGTGAGATGGGGTCAGGGGAGAACTGGAGAAACCCCTCAGACTCATCACCACTTCTCTCACTGACGAAATATTAGATGTGATTTGGAAGTAATTAGAGGAACATTTCTGTTGTTGTTGGAAAATGCAGTACTGTTGAAATTGGAGCATTTCCTCTCAAGATGTTGCTTTTTGTCAAGCTATGAATGAAAAAGAACAACAAAACAAAGCAGAAAAACCCTTTTAAAACAAAACCAAACCAAACCAAAACAAGAAAAACCTCAAATCCAAAGAGTTCCTTGTCCTGCAAAGTCCTCTGAATAGACCCTACAGGTTTCAGTTCCTGTGGCACTTAGGAATCTGGCCTAGCAGCGTTCACAGGGTCCCAGAGAATATGTCCCATTGTTTGTAAACAAATTAAACAAGCTTTTGAGCAGATACATTTTATCTTCTGTGTGAGCTGAAGGAACCAGGATATGAGCCTACGAAAGGCTGGGTTGTAATGGATACACCCTGCCCCTTCTCTTTTTGAGGCATGGGAAAGGTCAACTTTTGTCCTCTAAAATGTGTCACTGCTATAAATATGACTGTATAATTTATTGCAAATTGTTTAGCAAATTTATTGCAAACTATTAATAAACCTCCTTGAAACAGCACAATGAGCGTGTGCAATAAACAAGGAAAATATTTGCTTGATTCAAACCACGTTGGATGATGTTAAATTAATGTTGAATAGATGCATTTGAAGGCCTGGAGGGATGAGCACAGCCAGCGACCGGATGCTGCATCGCTCGCCCAGAGCACATATGTCAGAAGATGTCGGGGAAGTGACCAAACCTTTTTGTCAATGGCTTAAAGCTGAGATAAACCCCGAGTGTTTAAATTGGCAATTCTAATAGGTACCTGAATCCAATCCAATTCACAGCAGCTTGGCTTGTAAGGCAATCGGTGATACAGTGTTAATGCCAACTAATCTGATAAAAATTGACACAATGACAACGTTGGGCCATTAGTTACCAGCAGTTTTTATGTCTGTGTAAATCCATCGTGTTTTACAAGGTACTGGGGGATTCTGGGAGTCAGGGAATCTTTTTTTTTTTTTTTTTTTCCCCCAGAACTGTGGAAATAAAGTGATCTTGCTGCTGAAGCAAACTCATCCTCTTGCTGTGTGTGCTGCCGCTGAGAGTGTTAAATGGCAAAATTCATCACAACTAATTTCTATTTGCCGTCTATTAGGCTACATTGTTTTGTCCTCAACGTCAGGTTAAATAATGAACCTCTCGGAATAGAGTAAATTAACCTCCACTTTATGTTCATGTCATTGTCAAATGGAAACATCACTTGTACAAATGAAAAAGATTCATTAGTAAAGCTAATGCATAGGCTCCACTTCAGTAAAAGATAAGAGCGATTGAGGCCTTGTCATAATGCAGTGTCGAACCGCTGGCTTGTTATTTATGATGCCTGCCATAATCTTTGGAGATTATTTTCAGCAATGGTAATTAGCACACAATGCATCAGGAACAATTATGGAACAATGTCTTAGCTTGACAGGTATGCCACCCTGCTGCAGGCAAGCTATGATCCATGAGAAATTCAATCAAATCTGCATGCTGCAGGGAGTTTATTAATATTTCTCCTTCCGAGGCAGTTTGAAAGGCAGCTATGCTTGACCGGCCACCCAAAAATACTTAGCAGTGTGATATGAGTGCGCTCCTTGTTAATACACACCTATCTGCACAAAGACTTCCTGTGCACTTATAGCTGATTAAAATAATTTCTGTGAGTTTGCTATTTACCAGGGTGAAGAGAAAATTGCTACCTCTCCTAGCTGGCCACGGGGCCTCATTCAGGGTAGGTTGTGCAGAAGGAGCTCTGTAACGAAGTGGCAAATTCCTGCACTGACACAAATCCTGTAAGTCTTCTAGAAGCAGTGGGGCTGTTCTGATTTACAGCTCCTCACATCCCAGCTTAGGAATCAAAGTGTCCCCAATGAAGGCAATTTTCCATTGAATCGCACAAATGCGACAGCATGGCAGTTTCTTATTTCAGGCATCCCAACAGTCCTGTGTGAAGCCTCTCCTGAGAGTTCTGGGGCATTGACAGCACAGAAAAGAAACATAGTTTAGGACCACTGCACATGGATGACAGGACTGGGGCAGTTTAAAGGATGTGCATTAAAATAAATGATCTTCCTTGGAGCAATGGTGGTTGTTGGGCTCCCTGGGCAGAATCAGGGTGGAGCAAGGGAAATCCCTCATTTTTGCTGCCATGTCTGAGCTGGAAAGTGGTCTCTTGACTAAAACCAAAAAAGTAATTAAAAAAATTTCAATGGCCAGGTCGCTGAATGCAGATCCCATCACAGGATGGAGGGACACAGGGTCCCAGGGTAAGGGAATTTACCAGGTCCTGTAGAGCTTCCTCTAAACCCCACCAAAAACATGGAGATATCTGGGTGGCAGATGAAGAGTGGTGAGCACAGTGAATACCAGCATAACTTTGTAAGAATAACTTGCTGGAAAGTCCTGCTTAAGCAGGACAGGACTCAGATCTGTATCTGCAGCTTTTCACTGCGGCTTGCAAACTCCCCATAGCCAGAACCAGCTTTCTGCAGCAGCTGTTAGTCTCTGTATCTCCAGGTAACTCCAGCTGATCCACCATGGACAATTTTTTTATAGAGTTGCAGAGAATTGCTGCCACGTGGCTGCTCATCCTGGCCCTTTCCTGAGCCAGCACAGAGTTACTATGAATATTTGGCACACACGGTAGTTGTCGCCACCCCTTGTAGTGGAGATGTAGTCTCTGTGTCTACAACAGACTATAGTACCAGCTGAATAATCATTCTGGTGTTCTAGAAACAACCCCACAGACACCATTTTTCCCCAGTAGTGACATGAGGACCTTTCAGACAATTTCTAACCCTGCCCAAGAACAGCAGAAGATGGGGCCAAGTTGGGGTGAGGAGATACAAAAATCATGTACCACTCTTTGGAACGACAGTTATTTTTCAATTTTATTAAAAAATAACACACCAGAGCCAGAGAACACCTTGGCCAGTCTTACAGGACTTTTGGCTTCAAGATTTCTAGGTAAACAGATTGAGATAACTTCCTGACAAATACTGTTTAACATCTTGTTTGGTTACTAATAGACTGGGGGATACTTCATCATTCTCATTTAATAAAGATACATCAGTCTGCTTCTTTCTACATGATGAGCTAGAAGTGCTAACTGAACATTTCTGCCCATTCTGCATCATTATTAATGATTTATCATTGTCATCCTTTAATAGGCTTATATCATTATTAGGATTTCTTTTGTTCTTAATAATGCTTAAAGATCATTAAGAAAGAGAATTCATGTGCACATGTCAGTGGGTGAAGAGACATCCTTAAAACAGGGGGACAGTTCTAAGTGGATTGCAGGAGAGTGGGAGGGACGGCTGGTTGCATTTAGCGGCACCAACCATATTATAAAATGATCAGTCAGAAAGGAATTGTTGCTTTTTGTTTATTTTAACATTATTTTCCATGGGGACTGCTGCTAGAGGCTGAAAGGCATGTCTAAGTTGTTTTTTTTTTCTAATGCAAACATTGTTTGGTATTTCTGTTGCACACAAGCTCTTTGCTTCCTCTTGTTTGGTATTTAAATGTATGGATGGTTTGTGATTAGGAGCAGGTGGAGGGGGAGAACAGGACAAAGTGATTTTAAGTCACTCCTCTTTTGTGCCACCATCTGTTCCTGGGCTGGAGTGAAACTGAATGCACAAAAAACTGATCAGCACCATAACTTTTCCAAAGAAAATGAGGATGATCAGGAGAATCCCAAGGGACATAAGCCTGATGGGAGAGGTCACACCCTCCTCCTCTATACCCTGACAGATTGCTGTGCTGCTTTTCTGCTTAGAACAGACAAGCCGCCATTTATTAATTATGGGTTGTTCTGCTGCTGAACCTAAAAATCAGGCCCCTCCTGTGCTTGATGCTGTATTAACACAGGACTCAGTGGCAGCCATTGGCCTCAAAGACCTTACAGTTTGCATGGAAGAATAAAGAAAACAGATGGATACAACACACTGACTGCGGGAGCATGAAGTAACCATGAGACAATTATGATCCGTTAAACTATTCAGGTCAGGAAATGCACTGCAATCCCATCCTCAATTGAAACACTAGAAGGATGCTAAATGGGCAGAGGGCAGAGTGTAATGATTAAATTTGGGACAATGGATCGAACGCTCTGTTGCAGAGATTGCCACAGGATTTTTAATGACCAGTTCTGATCATGGCTGGTGTTTTACAGGCTACCCAAGGAAATTGTATCTCCAGTTGCTTTGCACCTTCTTGGTGTGTACCTTGTGAAGGCCTGGGGGGCTGGTGTTAAACACTCACACTAATTTTGATGAGATAGTTTGCAATAACAAAGCAACAATCAGCACAAATAGATCACTGCAGCCCGAAGTGAAGTGTCTCCCCTCAGCAAACAGCTTTTGGTTGCTGTAGTTATCCCTGCAAAACTACCCACTGCTCCACATACCTGAGAACATGGAAAGTTGTTTGGGAAGAGGCTCAGGACATTCCAAGGCCATTTGCTCAGCACAGCTAGTGAGTCAGCTCAAGAAGAGGGGCCATTAGAGGGCACTGAATACCTCCTAAGCTTGCAGCTTCTGCCGTGAAGGTGTAGTGGATGTTGCACCTGGCAGAAGGAAGCTCACAAGTTCTTCCCTCCTTGGTCCACCTCAAGGGAGTCTGAGGTCCTTCAACACCTGACTGTTAGTTCCTAAGAGGACTTCTCTGGAGGTCCTGCTGGCCTGAGACCCTCAGAGATCCCTGATGACATCCAGTGAACAGGGACAGAACAATGATGTCCCTTAGAGACTTTGAATAGTTCATTGGTCAGAGCGAAGTCCTTCTTGTTGCTGGAGGGCCCCATCCAGACCCTACCCAGATTGGGGGTCACTGTACTTGTACTCACCTTCTGTGAATGCTTGGGTTGGCTTCAACCTATTTTAGCTCTCCAGAGCTTTACGTCTTTAAATTGGGTATTCAGTGGTCTTTAGACTCCAGGTTGGTCCACACCACCAAACCCTGACAAAAACTGTTTAATACTTTATACAAGTATTTTCTTTTTAATGATTCCAGCCAGCGATGCTGAATTGAAGAACCAAACTAATTTCATGCGCTTCTCTAACACCCCATTATGACATTTATGACATATTTTTCTGTTTAGAGGGATGATTTTTTCCAGATGCCAGTACATCTAAAACTACCTAATGAGATTTCCACAGATGTAGAGCTTAAAACCATCTACAGTATTTTTATTTTTCTCTCTAAGTAATGATGCTTTCCAACTGAAACATTTCCCATATAAAGCACTAGAAACAATTGAATGTGTATCAGATTCATAGACAGAAAAGCTTGTTCATTGGAAGGCAGATACTGTGTTTGAGTCTTGGCTTTTCTGCCACTTGATTTGAAATGGGTTTTATTTTTTTTTGCAGTTAGTCTAGATTTAAAGACAAAATTTCAGATCTAGAGTTTGAGGTGAGCAGGGAGCACTTCAAAGGTCCTGGAGCTCATCTCTGCAGTAACATCACCTCCCTAACTACAGTGTCTTGCTCTGCACATTGCAAAAGAGGTATTATTGGCTGTCTTTTACACTGGGAAAACACAGGAACAGAAAGATGATGTGACCAGTGGGTGAACCTCCCTCTTTCCTCCATGGGTAAGAGAAGCCTCTGTTTCCTTGAGGACTGTTGCTGCTTTCCCTGTTTTACATTTTCATCTTTAAGGGGGTAGTGATGATGAGAGGTTTGTACCTCTCTCTTCCCTGCCCTTTATGCCTTCCTTAATCTGCCCATTTAGGAGGAAGGAAACCAGGATGTTAAATGTTACCCCACCAGACAAGGTACGGTGCAATGTCATTTAGGGTCCCCAGAAGAAAACTGGGAGGATGCATGTGGTGGCTATTTGACTGGAGCCTCAGCAAGGTAGGGTGTTTAAGTTGCTGCAGGATGGTAATTTTCATCCCTTTTGCTCTTCACTCTTTTGTCTCATAATGCAGCTGATGAGACCTACAGTTTCTTCAGGATGAGAAAAAGCATCTGACTCCTGGAGAGTCTTTCCCTCAATGAATATGGAGTAACAGAAGGAAAGGATCCTGTGTTATTTGTTGGTTGGGATTACTGTCTTGGGTGTGATACCCAGGATGTGGGAACATAAGAAAACTGTTTAACTGTGATTTGGGTGGGTGTAAGTCTTGTTATCTACTGCTTCCCCACATTTCTTCTGCTTTCACACAGAGAAATTATTATATTCTGTCAGTGAAGAATGACCCCTATTACACTTAAAATAAATTGCAGCATTGTCTGGAAATATTTAAGCTGAATCTCTCTCACTCTTGTAAGAGAAGAACACCCACAACCAAGGAAGGCAGGCTGTTCCAGCACTGAACTCAGCCTTGCAGATGTCTGTCACCTGTTTCTAAGGAAATGTGCAAGTGTTTGGGAACGAGCTGGGCTTCATTGTTATTGTGGGAATCTGAAACCACTCTGAACTTTGCCCTTCTATCTCCTTTCCAAATTTCTTCTTTTCTCTCTCTCTTTTTTNTTTTTGCTTTGTTTTTTTTTTTCACAGAAGAGAAATTGCAAGGCTCATACTTTTCTAACTGGTTTGCATTAAGAGCTCTATCCTGCAAAATGCCAAGTGTTCTTAACTCTTGTACAAGCCAAAGCTGCTCATCACCTTGCCAGAACTGAACCATCCAATTCAGATCTGGGCCATAAGCTAGAAAGTCAATCTCCAGTTTGTGTTAAGTGATCTCTTCAGCCAACACTCCCACTCCTGGCTGGGGAATGGTGTCATTTGGCATCACACATGGTATTAATACATAAAAAACCAGACTGCACCTGCAGCAGCTTTTCTGCTAGTGGGGCCCACACCTCTTGCCCTACTAGGCAGAGTGCTGGGCAGGAAAGCAATGAGTTGTTTGCCTTCTACCTGCTGATGGGGGCTGCTAAACAAAGGGTAGGGCCCTTGGAGAAAGGCAGAACCTGGATATCTGCAGAATAGGAGGGGAAACTTCCAGGTTCAGATCTAGCTCTGATTTTCTTTCTGAACAGCCCGCAACCAGGTTGTTCTCTTTCCACCTTCCACCTACTGCATGAGACTGAAATCCCGTGCCTTCACCCTAATGGTTTGCCAGGTCACTGTGCTTCTCAGGAATGTGAAGAAGAGAAAGCCTTGGCAAGTGGAAAGCATGGAATGATGCTTGTCATGAGGAATCTTCCCAAACTTGTGCCATTGCTATGCAGGAGTCTGTTGTTCACCACAACACAATCATGTCTTGGATAAGCTTCTTTCCAAGCTCCAGATTGTGTGGGCAGAGCTCAACTGGCTCCATTTCTCTATGGGAAACAAATACACTCCAGAGATGGATATTGTTTTACAGAAGAGGTGTGCCACATCTGTAACAACCTCATGGACACCAAATTTAATAAATTAAGATCAGGATCAAGACAATCATTGAATTGCGTATTGGGTGGGACTTCCAGCTGAGATCATTTTGGATCCAGAAGCAGTTTCATGTCCCAGCTAACAAAAGAGGTATGGGTTTACTTGGAGTTAAAGCCAGCTTGAATTTCTGCCTACTACTCACTCAGTGAAATGTGTTAGTGCTAGAAACCATCTTAAAGAGGGTGCAAATAGTGTACACCTTTGTGTTTTATGTAATAAAATGGTTCCTGGTCAGCTACCCTGTCAGCTAAGAATTATGCACTCACAGCTTTGCATGATTAATCAGATGTCAGGATGCGTGTGCTCTCCCAGCATATCATCCCATGGTAAGCAGCAACGCTTTTAGAAATGTAGAAAGAAAAAAAAAACAAAAACCAATAATAGGAAAAAGAATTATTTTTATGTGTACTTGTCTTAAGACATATTTTTCCATTCAGTAATTTGAAAAAAATAACCATCTGGAAAAAATCATATTATGGACAAGGCGTGTCATGACATTTACAGCAAATATTTTTGCTGTTAGTATCAAACCCAGCTCTTTGCTCAATCAGGGGCCGAATATTTGAACACACATAAATATTCAGTAAATAAAAGGGCCTCTACAGAAACTCAACGCTGGACAATCTCGTACTCCCCACATTCACATTCTCCTTTGCTTATACTTTTTTCAAACCCCTATTTTTTACATTTTAGATGTAAGTGCCTGTAGTTCCTTTCCCTTTGCCTTTGGGGTCTCAGGAGAATGACAATAAATGGCATTACTGTGGAAGAAGTCCTGATGTAAGTGGAGGTATCAGGAGGTCATGAGCACAAATGAGGCAAAGTTTCCAAAGAAGTCACCAAGATGATTTATAATCATGGGCAACCTAGTTCAGCCAGAAGAAGAAAAGGGTTGTGTGCATCGTGCAACAGGGTTTGAGAGGGAACAGCGACAGAAACCAAACAGCTCCTGTCATCCTTTAGATGGGTTGGAGACTGCTAATAATGCTGATGGCCCTCTGGCAGCAGTACTTGGGGGCAGATGACATCTCCCATCTCTTTGGGACTCCTGCTGAGGTAAAAGATCCTTCATTGAGGCTCAGCACTCTGTTTAAGCCTGGAGGTTAATGTATGGTGTACATAAGGGTCTCTTCACATAGGCAGGTCCTGCACCTACATTGAGTGCTCTGCAGCCTGTGCATCCCATGGGCTGTTTTCGCTGTTGAGGTGCCTGGAGCACATTCCCAGGATGCTGCAATGTCCAGCATCCCTACAAGAGTTATCTGCAGCCCTTTCCAAAGTGGCAGCTCTGAGGGTAATGTTTCTGTAAGGACCATGCCTTGAAAAGGTGAATGGAAGTGAGATGTCAGCATCTGTGTGGGGGTGGCACAAAGCAGGAAATGAAGGTGTTGGGTTGCAGAACAGGGACAGGAGCAAGGTGACACTGACAGGCAGATGTTCCCAGGGTGTGGGTGTTTGGATGCCCAGGTTCCCCTGTGGCTAACCTCTGCCTGTTGAGAGGCTGTGGGCTGCAATGTCCACCACCACATGTAATGTCCAATTGCCATATCTACTGCAAACTCAGGTACACCACAGGCTTCAAATGTCACTCAAAAAAATACATTTTAAAACATTAAATAAAACTATAGAAACTGACAGGTAGTACTGATATTTATATATTTCTTTATCACATGTATTATGCAATAATTAAAGTCTAAAAGAAAAAAAATTCTTTGTTTTACAGAGATTTTGAACATAGCCCACTATATATAATGAAACAGGCACTTAACAAATAATATGATTAATTTTAAATATATTTGCCTTTTAGCATCTTATAAGAATTTTCTCCTAAAGTGCCTCCACAAAGTGAGATAGCAGACAAGTTTTTCTGTTTAGCTCCTGTTCAGAAACCTCCAGTGTACCAAAAATCCCCTTGAAATGGTAACATAGTAATTCTTAATCGCAGCATGATACTACTTTGACATAAAGGAACAGTGATTCTTTCTCAGGGAGGAGGGTCAGTGGAAATGAATCTTTGTAACAAAAATCAATATCCCAAAATTTGAAATCACTTGGTGCAACTATCTGCAATTCAACTTGCTTATTAACAGACCCAACCAATCAGTTCCATGTGCTCCCTGTTGCTAAGCTGCCTCCATAAACACATTGATTAATTGATTTTCCACCTCCCCTCAAGGCCTTTTAGTGTATAAGCAGGTCAGGCAACTATGATTTCATTTTGCTCATCTACTCAGTTCTGGCTTTGTAAATAGGTTTGGAATCCCAGTTTATCTCAAAGATCAGCAGTGTCACCTGCAAGCTCAGATGAAGAAGGGGATCTAGGAAGAAACTACAGCTCTCTAGGAAGATGGGGAGAGACTGGGACTGGGTTTCAATAGGCGAGTAGAAACCATCCACCCTGTCCCTGAACTTGGAGCACTTGGATCAGAGCCTGTGCATGGAGCTTCAGGAGCCGGTTGAAATAGAAAAAAACTCTAAGAAACAAAAGCATGTTTTTAATTTGCCTTTTTCGTCCAGCTGTTTCTAAGTGAGATCTTGACTGAAAATCTGTTTGAACAGGCTAATATTAACCTATTTCCATGATTTGAGGCCAGGTTGTAGTGAGAACAATGTCTGAGATTTCAGAGATGTCACATGTGGCCCTAAGCTTCCATTTGCTATTAAATTTGTGTTTCATCTCCCCCCTGTAGAAAAGCTGCCTTTGCAGCTGGTCCTGGAAGCCCTATTGGTGGGTTGGCTTCAAAGCTGGGGTTGTTTTGCTTGAAAATTGATGGCTGTATTTTGAAACTCACACTAAACAAAATAAAAACTTTCAAAAAGTGAAATGGAATACCACAGGCAGAAGAGGAAACCTGGAGTCTTCACTGAGTCAGCAGTAAGAAAGGAGACACAAAGGGCCAGGTCTGGAGCTGGGAAGGGAGAGCCACAGCTGCCTGTTATTGCTGTGGATGCAGAGTAGTGCAGGCTGGTTGTAGGCAACTCCTTCTATAACACCCTTAAACCCCATTTCTCTTCCTGCTATTCTGCCCTATGTGATCAGTTGGTTTGAGAGCTAAGAAAAACATCTTGCTGACTGGCTTTGGAGGCTTGTTACCAGTAGCAGAAGGTTTAACTCCTTAGCAAAGGTTTGCTGGACTACTATTTATTTATTTACTTTATTAGTTGTAGTTGTATTGAATGAAATCCTAAAGTGGAATGGGAAGCGTCTGTGTTCAAGGACAAGGGACTGCAGGACCAGTGCAAAAGGCAAGTGCTGCCCTGAAAGTATGTGAATGTTAATGAGGGAACAGCTTAACAGGAATGGATGGTATTTTGGGAGAATGGCAAGATGGGCTTGTGTCTACTGCATGTCCTAGGAAAGAGATCACACCCAAAATGTTTTAGCCAGAATTTGGAAAGTTTGACATTGCAAAAAAGGTGTCTTTCCTGAATCTGGCAGCATACAATAAAATGTGTATCCAGAAGCTATTCGGGTATAAAATCTGTAATTTCAAAATGTGAACAGTTTATATACTGACATTTCAGATACTTCTTTCCTTTCTGTCTCTTTATACCCCACACAGACAAAGAAGTCAAAGAATGTAACAACATACATAACTTTCTGGAACAGGTTCCACTGTACCTCCCTCATTTTACTTCTTAAAATTTAAAGTTGTGGAATTGGTGTTGTGTTTTCCCTTTTAATTTTTTTTTCTTTTCACAGTTCTTCAACTGGATGCAAACTGAAATACAGCAGAAAGAAAACTGGAAAGAAAAACAGTAAAAAGAAAGAGGTGGGAAAAATGGGGGAAGTGTCAGTGATTCCATCACATTCAGTGACAAAATCTAGTGAAAAAGAAAAAAATAGAAAACATAAAAAGGCTTAAAAAATTACTCCAAATATTTCAAAGCAAAAAGTTTTGAAATTAAAAACATTGTCTTTTTAAAGCAGTTTTGCTTTTTTGACTTGTTCAAATTGTTCCAGTACTATGAAGTTAGCTTAGGAACTTAAGTGTTAGAGTCAACAGCTTCAAAATTGTAGCCTTTTAAACAGAAGCCTTTTCTAAAAGGAATTTATGGTCTTTGGTAGAGAAAAAACGGTGCTTTTTAGGAGCCAAGTTTTGCACTGGGCTTGTGGTTTAAGGCTGAAATCTTGCAAACTTTTTTTCTGTAGATTTTGTTTGCAAAAGCATCGCAAAAGTAGTTGCTCTAATGAGTCGCTGGTCCTTTTCCCATTTTGGGTTAAATTAACCACACTGGTGGCTAGTTCAAGCCTTTGGATTTGTTCCTGAACTTTTCCCAAAATTAAGAAGCATTGCTCTTCAAGATTTTGGCTTTTACTTGTCTCCAGTCAAAATATGTTTTGCATGACTTCATCTCTTTGCTAAGTGAATTGAACGCAGTTAATTGTTTGTTTGTTTATTTATTCTCAAAGTAATTAAATGTTAATTCTCTTCATAGCTGAAACAATCCTCTGAAGCAGAAAAAAATTAGGCTTTTTATTACTACCAAGGGTTTTGTTATAGATCCTTCAATACAATTCTGTGATGCCTTCAAGGTGAATTGAGGTAATAATACCTCTTCTCCATAGATTTCAGGTCTCACCAAACATTAAGTGGAATACTTGTATTGGTTTTTGTTGGAGTAGAGTTAATTTTCTCCATAGTACCTGATATGGGACTGTGATTTGGATTGTGCAGGAAACAGTGCTGATAATTCAGGGCTGTTTCCATGACTGCTGAGCAGGGCTTACATAGAGGAAGGAACTGGGGAGACACAGCCAGGACAGCTGACCCCAAATGACCCCAGGGATATCTCAGACCATATGGTGTCATGCTCAGCATAGAAAGTTGAGGGAAGGGAGAGATGTGTGATGTTGTTCGTCTTTCCAAGTCCCTGTCACATGTGGTGGAGCCTGGTTTACCTGGGGATATCTGATCACCTGCCTGCCCATGGAAAGAGGGGAATGGTTTCCTTGTTTTCCTTTCCTTGTGAGCTTGGTTTGTGCTTTGCCTGTTAAAAAATTTTTATCTTGACCCGTGGGTTTTCTCACTTTGACTCTTTTGACTTTCTCCTCCATCCCACCAGGGGACAATGAGAGAGTAACTCCACAGTGCTTTGTTGCCATCTGGGGTTAAACCACAAGACCTCACCCGAGAAACAAAACAGGCTAAAGCTTCTGAGCTATAGTGCATATTAGTATTACATCGGCTTTGGGGAAACTAAGGCATAACACTGTCAAGGGACCCATAAGCACTGGTCTCTGCACCCTTACAGCCATTAGGGTAAGAAAGGTGTGCAACAGTCCCAAGACCGCTGCTGGTGCTTCTCCTGCCCTCAGCCAGGACCATGCTGGGACCTCAGAGTTGGTCTGGATCCCACCAGCTGGGACAGCCCTGAGTGCACCTCATTTCATAGAACAAAGAGGACCCCAAAGCAGAATGCAATGAAGAGTGACAGGCCCGCGTATATTTAGAAGTAGGAAAAGATCTTCCAATTTTCAGCCATGGCCTTCCCTGGCACTTGTTAATTTTTTGTTTTGTTCCTCTCCTCTTGCCACTTTGACCCTTATATACATTTCTTCACTGTGCAAAACATTTCTTTTATATATCAAAGAAAAGAGCCTTAAAAGATCTGTTCAAATGCCAGAACCTCAGCAACAGTGGAGAAATGTACCGTGACATTCAAGTTTAGGCACGTTTTTCCTTTGACTGCCTCTTTTAATCTCTAGAGGAAAGAGGGACCTTTTAATATGGGTCTTGTTGAGTGTTCATTTTCTTTTCAGAGGTAGGGCACTAACTCTGCCATCCCCAGGAGTGTATAACCTCCATCCTTCAAAAATTATGACAGACAAAAACACCCATCATCATTAATCTTAAATTTTATCTCTGATTAGAGCATCAACAAAACAACCTTTTCTTATTGCCACTGTTTGATATCCTGGACATATGTCAGAAGGACATGGGCCATCCATATCTTATGTTGCATTAAGAAGAGTTACCCAGAAATGTACCTTCATTACTGCAGCAACCATGTCAAAAAGAATCGATTTATTGTCAACACATCTAACTAACAACGTTAATGGACTCTTCAGGCATCTTCTCCTTCTCATTTGTTTCCTACATGCCTATCAAAGAGACAAAGCAAGATAGTTACCAAGCTCTGGGGAGTGGTGTGTGTGTGTATGTATGTATTAAGAGAGTCCATGAGCACTCCGCTTGCCTATAATGAAGTGAGATGGAGATACAGGAGGAGGAATTGGGAAGAGGTTTCTCCAGCATTATGAGAGACTTAGAGCAGAACTTCAGCTTCCTCTGCTGCTGTATTTTCTCAGACTTTAACAGTTCTTTTGGGATTAGTTACCAATGAGGTTGGTTACTCCATTAGCTAGCAATATCTGGAAATGATTTACCTGTGTTTCACCTCTGTGTATTCACTTGCAGTTCTGATGCAGCCAAAGGCTTGAGCTGGTGGTGCTCAGCACTGCTGTGGAGGATGGATGACCTCTGGACCTGTCAGAAGGTGAATGTTTGATATTGGGCAGCAGTGTTTTCTCTGTTGTGTCTTTGCCAAGTCAGTCACTGGGAAACCTATTCTGAGAAAGACTCTGCATTTCTGTTATGAATGAACTTGCCTTTTGCCAAAGTATGACTGGCTGTCTGGTGCTAATCAGTGGTAACAGGATGACCTTTGTGAGTGAATAGAGCAAAAGGCAATTTGTCTTATAGAACTTGTACAACTGTTTTGTTTAATGAAACAACATGATTATAATCTTCCCACAAAGGCACATAAACAATTAGAATAAATCTCCCTCACATGTTGCTAGGTGTTTACATAACTCATCCTTCTCTCTTATCAAATGATGTGTGCAATGCACTCCTGACTCTGGCAGAACTTGGATCGTGTAAGCTTAATCAAACCTGATAAACAAATGTGTTTCCTATAATGCTGGAACAGCATGAGCACAAGTCAGAGCACATTTGTTTATGCACGCAGGTTTTGTTTTAAAAAAGATTCCCAGTCACCAGTGTGTAGTATTTAAACAACCAGAGGGAATGCAGAAATGGAAGCTATTGCCAAGGGCATTGATACTACTGTCTTGGTGTTGCTATATTCTTCACTTATTCCAAACTGCCAGTTTTGGCCTTGAGTTCATTGTTTGAAAGATGATTAAGAGGGCCAGTCTGCTGGTATTTGTATTTTTTATTTCAGGTTCAAGCTATCACAGAATTACTTGTTGACAAGCACCTGTTAAGCACACACCAAAGATTTCTGCTACCTACTTTGTCCCTGTCCTTCTTGTCTGGTCTTGATTCATTCAATGTCATTTCACAGGGACTGAACCAAATAATCAAATTGCTCATAGAGCCCTAAGGTCTGAGTCTTAAAAATTTCCTCTTTCTCTTTCTTTACGTTTTTTCCTTTTTTTTCTTCCCACCTTAAGTGGGAAAACTACAGAACCTACTTTCAGTGCACAGGAAAAACTGTGTTAATGTGCCAACATCAAGTGAATTCCACGAGTCTTCTATTCATTAAACCACCAATTCCCCCACATGTAATTTATGTCAGTTCAGTTATGCTCCTCCAGGGTGTGCTACTAAAAGAAAAAAAGAAACAGGTACTTAGCCAAAAAGAGGTGTTTTGGGCTCCAGAAATCAACTTGCACCTACTGACAAAGGAAAAAAAAAGACATGTTTTGCCAAAAAACAAACAACCAGGCCTATTTTTTTTTAGTAAGAGGTATAACATTTACAGTTGGAAGTATAATATTTACATTGTTCTTTAGTTACTTCCTAACACATATGCAAAACAAACAAAATCCCTGTATTTCTTTCTGTGATCAACCTTGTACATACATGACCCTGCTCCTCATACACAGGGGCTACTTCGTGCCTACAGAGGACTGTTTGGTGATGAATCCAACCCAGACCTTGGGCCCGAATACAGCACTGCAGCTGGGAGCGATTAACTCTGCACCCAGGTTTTGACTTCGGGCTCCTGGATAGCGAAGCTGACTATTGGATAGTGTGAGACAGACTGAGTCCAGAACTCTTAGCCAAATACAGTAATGTTACAAACAAAGGGCTAAATTACTTCTATTCATGGAAAAGTACTTTCACTCTGAGCAAAACTCAGACTGCTGCTCCCCCTCTCCCCTGTTTCTGGCCCTCTCCCCAAACCAGCCTTGAAGCCTCAGATTTGGGGGCTGGGGAGAGCCTGTGAGGCTGGTTTGCTGGGAGGGATCAGGTTGCACAGTGCTCCTTGTTAGACTCTCTAAGTTAATTATGCTAATTGGAGCCCTGAGATTCCTCAAACCTGCCATGTTAAATATGTTTGCTTCCTCTTTGGCAGAGCTGGGATCCTGTGCTGTACAAGAACCTCTGTGGTCATAGGGATGCAGAAGCAGATGAAGGCTTAGGGAGAAGGACCAGCTGCTGGTCCATGTTGTGACAGGGGGTGACAGGAAGATGTGCCATGAGAGTATTTGAACCTGATTTCTGAGGTCCTGGCTAAATCCATGTTACTTCCCTCCATAAATTCTGCCAGGCTCTAAAGCCTCCTCTGTACAAGAAAGGGAGAGACAGAGAAACTCTGAAGACAGTCTCTGAGTGGGTGGGAGACTTGATTAATTGCAATGTCAGAGAAAAAGAGAAGGACATATTTTAAAGTAGCAGTAAGACCTTTCCACTGAAATAAAGTAATTCTTAAATCTGCTCTGCTACATGTGCATTAATCTCGAGTCCCTCCTAGAAAGCCAATGGAGGTGAGGAGGGTTGGCAGGGGGAAAGGGAAAAATATTGTCTGCCCTCAAAGTATTGAGAGAAACATGGGGAAGGGAAGGAAAGATCCCACTTTCTCTGGGGCATTTAACTGGCTGGTGTTTGGATAAACACCCCCTGCTAGGGCAACATACTCTACTCCATCCTCTATGGACTCTGCTATATAACTCTTGGGTGCATATTCCTCTCATGCCACTGGTACAAATAACATTTTAAAACAAAATCTGTAAGTCAGGGAACTTCTGATCTTTGTATTTATTGTCTTAGTAATTGGAAAAATCATATAAAAATAGTAACAGTGATTGCTAATTGTTCAAAATTGTCTTCTCAATGAATTTCTACTAAAGGAACTCTCATAGTGTAAGAGAATTTGTATGGAAAAGAATTCAACTGTTGAGATCAGAGAGTGCCCCTCTCTTCCCATGTATTTGTTCAATAAACAGCTATTCAAAGGAAGAGGAAGAAGAAATCCTTTCTTACTTTTACTAGTTGTGTCCACAAAAGTCCCATCTCTAATCTCTCATGGGAGGAACTAAGGAGTAGCTCTTTGTAATATTTAGCGATTTATAGAGCTGGAGACATCGAAAGCATTTGCTGTTAATGGGTTGCATCATTTGCAACAATTGTCTGTACTCTGAGAAGTTTATGGGTAAAGCTCACTTACCACCAAGTCCCATTCCAGGGCATACAGTGGTACAGACTGTTGAAGAGGAAAAACATACAATGGAAGGGAGAAATGTGTTTAATTTCAAATAAACTTACCCAAATAGCTTAAGGGGTTAGAGCCCATACAGTTTAAATGCCATTTACCTTGCTAAGGTGCCCTGTTTTTGATATAATTTCTTTTTAAGGAAATTTTTATTTTCCTTTCCTTGTAAGATCAAGATGGAAATAAACAAGCATGGTTCGGAGATTACTGGTGTCAATGGGAATCACTTAATTCACTTCAGTAGACTGAGTGTTAAACTTAAATGAAAAGATCTTCTGAACTGGGATGAAATCTGTAGCGCACTGAGGCCAGTGAAAACACAGACACTTAATTCTCATGTTTTTTGAACCTTACCCTGAACACAAGGTGAAGCCAGACTATATGGACTGGTGGAGTTAAATGTATATGTTCAGTCTCGGGGATCAAACCTTAAAAACACACTCAGAATGAAGACATGTATTTAATAAGAGTCAAATCACATCAGGCTAATAACTCCTTAGATCTCAAACGAACTAATCTCAAATTGATGGAGAGTCAGTTTGGCCAAATATCTGAATAGCAATTGCTCTTTCAATAATTATTTGTTAAAATACAGTGCCCGGACTGACTTTCCAGTTATTAAGATACAGGTTCAGGATGGGCTTTCCCCTATTCATGCTGATGATATGGAATGTACTGTACATTCTGAAGGAAGTGCACAAAAGTGCTCTCCTTTAGCTGTTAATCAGCTTACCAGTTCTTGCACAGAAAATGCTATATTCTGGACTATGATCCTGGCAAATAACCAAAAGGGAAGTGGATTTTCAAATGCTTATTTTATTAATCTTTAAGTATCACCTCGCCAGGGCTCCAGGTGCTGAGTGGTTTATAACACTCTAAATTGTAATCATGGATAATTTTTAATCCTGTGCATACATTCCCCTACTGCCGCTGAATGGGGATCTCGCAGACTATAAAATGAAGAGCTGCCTACCAGATCTGCTCCTCATTTCTGGCACAGCAGCACAAAGGAAATTTCCTGCTAACCCATCAAGTCCTTGAGTGATTTGTAAAATACCATAAGAGTCTGAGAGCATTTAAAAGGAGGAGAAAGACATAGAATTGCACGTTCCTGCCCCCGGCGCATCAGCCAAGTGGGACCTAATCCAACCACCCCCTGTAGTTAAATGAAGAATTTGACTAATTTTTGGATCAAACCCAGGTAGTGCACTGCCTCACATTAACAGCAGTTCCACTTATCTTTAAGTTGGATTTTCCTGACTTTGTTTCTGTACAGATAGTTACTTGCTTGAGGAGTGGAGGATTTGCAGACCAACAATATTTGAGTTTTTCACTGCTATCTTCATGTTTCAGGCACATTTTTACAAGGAACTTAGGGGTGCTGCATTATGACATTAACTTTATTCAGTTGGCATAAGAGATATTTATGGAGGGCTTCAGCTCACCCTCTTCTCAACATTTATTAACTCAGGGGTACAAGGTGCAGACCTAATTCACCTATTGACTGTGGCTTCCCTCCAGCAGAGGGAAGTGGTGTAAGTGATGAATTTTTTTTTTTATTAATAATGAAAAGGATTGGATATAGGTCTATCTGACTGAGGAGTAAGTGTTGCTGGTAGAGGAATGGGGCTGGCAGCTGGTAGGGTTTGGGGAAATGGGGGAGAATTTCATTGCAAATTGAATTATAAGAGGATCTATGTGATAAAAGGAAGCCTCCTAATGGAGGTTAGTGCTCGCTCCCTGTGAAAAGCCATCAAGGTTTGGATGGCTGGCATTTCTAATTCTGTTAAGTGTCAAAATCGATACTTGATGGGTCTGTGGGAGCCAGGCAATGGGCTCGCCTGTGCTGACATACCAATCTGGTACAAGAAAGGGACCAGGAAGGGACTTCCCAGAATAAGACTGAGATGTCTCTTGAAATTTAATTTACTTAAGGTTTTAAAAGCATTTTAAAAAATAATTAAATAACAGGGCCATTTCTACCCTCCTTCTAAAATAAACCTTGAGCTTCGTTTGCAGTTTTCCACTTGTAAGCGACACGTGTAAGCAAAAGGCCTGTTGTTGCAACCCTGGAATGCTCCCAAGCAAACGATGCTTCTTTATTGAAAGCAAATGAAGAAAAAAGGGAATCTGTCAAGGGGAGAGAACAGTTTAATTGGATTAAAACTTATGAGCATATACAGTAGGGGAGGAGAGAGCTCCTCTATTCCCCATTCCTGTGGAGAAGGCAAGGAGATTACCGGGGGGTGAAGTGAGATCTGTGCAACACAGCACAAGCAGCCATCCAAAGGCTGGAGTTTGCCAGTGTCAGAGTCTCAGAGGAATTGCTGGTTTCTTTTGGATGGCTGGGGAGTTCTGAAAAGGGTGGCTGGCAGTGTTCATTAGAGGTAGTGCAGGTTCCTCTGGCACTGAATGCAAATTAAGGAGCAATGTTTGTATTTGTGGTTCATAAGCAGTCAAATGGTTTGTCCAAAATACATTTCACTTTTTCTCTAAAAGGGCAGCCTGTAGATTCAAGCCTCAGATTTTTTTATGCATTTTAAATTACTCACTCCAGCCCTGGTCTTTCATCTTCACGCTGTTAGTGAAAAGAACCCTGAGTTTTGGATTCTTTTTCGTGGGCTCTCGAGGAAGCAGGGACTTAGCAGGGGAAGACACTGTTATGGTGTGCAGCCAAACTGGGAGGATATAGAAAGCCACTTGGTGCAATGTGCTAGAGATAAAACTTGGACAGAGAGGATCTTTGCAATCTCAGTCTTATTGCAAAGCCACAACTAATTAAGGTCCAGGATCAACCCAAAATATTCCTGAGCCCTCTAGAAATTTTGGGTTTAGAACTGAGATATCAGCATTTTACAATTTCTTCTCAGCATCAAGCCCAGAGCTATGAAAATGTGGGTCCATAGCCATTTCTGAAATAACTCTTGAGACACAATTTGGACCACTGCAATGTTACTCTTCTGAAGCCTGAATCTTAATGTCAGCTGAAATTTTGGCCCCTGGGGTATGGTGCTGAGTTGATCCTGAAATGTTGCTGCCTCTCACCTCCTCACTGCCACCAGAAGAGATGGAAAGTAGAATTAGGATTGGTAATTACACGGCAAGGCAGGGACAGGGAAGCAAAGAAGTTTTGCAGGTTGGGCTGGGGGAAGGGGCTTTGATTTGAATAAGAAGAACCATTTGGAGCCAAACCAGCAGCAGATTGTGGTACCTTCTTAATTCTGTGAGCCACACATGAATGACCTTTTTGTCTGCCTCCGCCTGCCTGCAGTGGGGGGCTCCCCGCCTGCCCTTCCCCACCACACACACTCATTGATAATATACATGTGCTAAATAGGATTAACTCTCCCTCATCTGCATGAGTTGTTTCTCTCCCTTGGCCACTCCGCCCTGCTTCCCCCTCTCCCCTCCTGCACCCTCCAGCCCCCCAGCTCCTTCTGGAGCTCCATGTGGGCCTTGTGTGGAGTTTAGCTCCCTCATTGTAGGGCAGCTGGTAATGGGAGCGGGGCTGAAAAGCCGGCTGTCAGGCTCAGTGCTCGGGAAGAATAGGCGGGCGTCTGCTCCGCAGCTTTCCCTTTGATAGAGGAGGATAATCCCTGCTATGAGAAGGCTGAGTCAAATGGAAAGGGAGAGTGAGCCCAGCGCCCTCCCACAGCCCCGGAGCAGCACGAATTGCAAATCCCGGGATTTGAGTGGAGGCGGCTCATCCCACTAAGCACCTTGTGATGAATCCATTTCATCTTGGAGATGGAGGGAGGCAGCGAAGCCGCTCCGTGGAGGAGCTCCCTAGAGCTCTCCAGGGAGCTGGGAATAGCTCATTTCCTCCCGGGAGCTGGGACAAGGTGTAGGGGGAGGACAGGACTGTGCCCGCTCCATCCCTGCTTTCATCTGGGAGCGTTCCTGGCTGCCACGTGCAGGGAGACAATGAGGGGAGACTGAGGAACAAACGCACTGCACAGCCAGCATCGGACCTCCCAGGTTTCCTCTCCAGCAGGAGCAATCCCATGCCTGGAACTGGGAAACCACTAAGGGGGCACATCTCGGGATGGGGATAGGAGGGAGTGAGTCCTAAGGAAGAGGGGTTGGTGTCTGAGGAGGTCCTGGACAACCAGGGCACCCCAGTGGGTTAACTACTGTTGCAGAGCTGGGAGGTGGCTGAATATCAGTCTCAGTTTGCAAGATGTGATGGTCTGTTGGTATCCCATCAGTTAGAGACTCACTTCAGGAGGCAGAGTTCCCTCTCCAGCTCAAGCAGTCTGGAAACTTGGATTCCCGTAGTTCAAGTGGATGCCTCACCCTCAGTCAGGCATGGTTTGAGTGTCTCTGACTATATCTCACTTTATGTAAAATAGATTTGGAAAGTCTTGATTTTGAGATGTTCATCCGTCAAGAAATGATAACTTAAAATTCAGTCTGAAAAAAGCATTTTTCTTTTTGGCTTGTAAGGTTTATGGGGCTAGTGTTTTCTTGCTTGTATCCAGAGGTTTAAAAGAATGTTCAGGCAGGATGTTAAATAATTTTATTCACTGATATTTACAAATATCCATGTTTTAGGACTTGGGCTAAGTATTACCATGCTGCTTGGTAACACCCATGGCCCACTGAGAGAAGAAGATAAGGCAGAAGCAGGACAAGAAAATAGAAATATAAACCAGTGAGAAGGTTTTTTTTTTTTTTTGGCTGAACTTTGCATTTCTTTTGTATATTGTTGAACTGATTCTGAGTCGATCCAAAAGTGTCTTGTCTACTCTTGGTGGATCCAGTCCTTCAGGTGTGTTGAATTTAGCTCCAGATTTAAGTCCTTGTTCTCCCACATTCTCTAATACTGAATATTTACCTGTGCTCACTGAACTTTCCTGAAGCAAAAGCTTTGATTTAATGTTTCCACAAAACAGGTTTCCTGCAAGCTCCCTCTGCTTCCAGCCAGCCTGGGAGGGCACTGGCAGAAAAGCTGCTCTCCCAGTGTTTCAGGGCTTGCTCTCCTATACGGGATCCAAAAATGGAGCAGCATAATAAGCAAATGGGTGGCACTAACCAAGCATTTGAGAACCTGGAAGGAACTTTTGTTTCCAATTCAGCTTTCAAAGAGGCAAAAGGCCAAGGGTTTTCACATTATTTATTCCAACCCATTTTCCCATCCTTGAGGCTCAAACAAAAGTGGCCCACGCCGAGTCTTGCAGATGGATTAGCAATCAAGTATACAGCTGCACATACCTGGCACTCAGGCGTTTGTGCTAGCCAACCTCTGAAGAGCAGATCTCAGTTTTACTTTTTGGGTGCTGGAATGTGGGAGTGGGTGGAAGGGCCAGGATATGAGCAGACTCCACAGATGTTTCACAAGAAGGAAGTGAATCTATAGTTTAGGCAATCTGATTTACTTGAATCTCCAGATTGTTTTTTTGGAAGGTTTTTGAGTTTTCCTGGAATTTCTGATGAAGATTTGGTCTTCAGCTTATTTTTTCAGAATTGATTTTCATATGTTCCTTTGTATAGTCTTCCTCTCCTTGTCTTGAGACTATCCTGGTTATCTGGAAGTGATGAGCTGACCTTTCTTCATAAGCAATGAGAAATACTGCAGCTTGCCTCCAATGTAAAAGTCCACAACATGTCACTAACAGCTTTATCTTTGCAATCCTAGATACACCTTGAAAGGCTTTCCCTAATTAATTTCAAAATGTTGATCATTATTCATAAGGATCAAACCATTGGATACCAGCTAACTGTCATAACTTGATGTGTCAACTTGCTCTGTTAATCCAAGGGAACTGTCTGCTGGACAACGAACTCCCCACTAAAGCAACAGAGAGCTCAAAATACTGATATCAGGTCAGGCAAAATTCATAGGCTTGTTACAACTGCAAGCTTAACCCAGCTGAAAGGCTTGCAGTTGAAACCCAGCCGATGGTGGTCTTGGAACCACGCATGTCGCATATGGTTCCACCTAGACAAGGAGCACACTAGCGGCTGCCAGAGTGGAGTGAGATTTCAGTTGAGATCTGGGCTTTATTCAAAGCCAGAAAATCAGGGAACAAGTTGGAAACAAAAGGCAAGGGACTGGATTTGCTCAGAGGAACACAATGTTGAGAGGAGCAATGGGGCTTCATGGCAAGGGGCCTTCTGCTGGCTTTGGAAATGCCCAGCCAGCAGAAATTCTTTACCTCCATCTGTGCTGAGCAAAGACCCTCCTCCATGGGAAATACAAGGGTTGTGTCAAGGTATACAAGGATTGTGTCAAGGAATATAAGGTGCCCTCTTGCATAGCCAAATCCCTTTGTCTATGTGCTTTGAGCAGAGGTCAGCAAAATGTTGCAGGGAAGATGCTGCACGCCCGTGTGCACACACCAGGTTGTAAAACTCTGTGAAACTCTTTCATAGAAAACTAACGGGCAGGCGTCTCTGTAATGCAAAGCAGCCTGTGGTCTGTTTGCACTTGGAAAGCTTGGAAATAGGAGTGAGGTCTGTGCTGGCTCAGGGAAAATCTTGACTCCTCACAGCCAGCAATGCTGGCAGCCGGAGATGATCATTGTCAATAATACGCAGGAAGATTGTGCTCCATTGTTGCGGTTCATTATTAAATTACATAATTTTCATTTTTTCCATCCTTAAGCTTTACCACTTAAAATGGTTTGTCCTATGCAATCAAATGTGATCCTTGAGCCTCAGCTTAAAAACCCAATAACAATGAACATTCTCTGGAATGGAAAAATAGAAAGAAAATAAATGGACTATATAGTAATTCACTTAAATATGTGTGTAGAATCTAACCAAGAGCCTCATACAACAATACTGAGTGATCTGCATCCAGACCACCACTTTGAAGGCACAGATACAATATCCTGGTGCTAGGTCAGCCTGATCTCCTGACCCCATGGAGAAATACCTCTGGCATGGAGGCAGGCATCAGGCAGGATAATTTTCTCAAGGACAAAAGTTCTCAAGCTTGGTGACGAGAAATTTCTTCATATTTTAAGTTCCTTGGCATAGTGTTTGTAATGGCCTTCAAGTTTTCACACTGTGGTCCCTGAGGCTTATCTGAGAGAGGTAACTTTTAAAGCTGAGTTCATGCAATTGCTTGTGATGATGTCAGTGGAATGGAAGATGTCTAGATGAAGTCCTGTTCTAAGATTAACTACACACCCTCACAGTATGTGTAGGAAGAACATAGATCAGACATCCTCCCATGGCAATTGGCTGCTTGTGTCCACCTGGAAGAATTCTTTTGGTTTCTTGCTCTTGCTGTCCTTGCCCCTGTGCTGAGGCCTGAGCTGCCTCTTCCTGGTACTTTTGCTTGTCAGAGTCTGGTCTGTGCTGGCTATCAGGAAGTGCATGGATTGCCTCTTTCCAGGCCAAATCAGAATTGGTGAAAACCAGAAATGTTGTACTAAAATCAAACTGAAACAAAGATATCTTTTTTTTTTTTTTCTTTTTCTTTTTCTGATGTGCCCTAGATCAGTCTCTTTTTGTCAGGTGAAAACAACAGGAAATTTGTGAGTTCTCCCAAAAGCCACATTGGCAATTTTATGACTTTGGGGATTTTGTTTTTCCTTTTCTTAGGAGGGAAATTACTGAACCCAAATACCCAAAGTGGAGAGACAAAGCAACAGCATGAGCCCACACACACTGAGAGGAGGAAGCAGGGACAGGATTTCGGCAGAATGAGCCGCTGTGTCGGAAGGATCTACTTAAGAACTAGTGATTCACGATGGAAAAGTTTTTCCACTTTTTCTGTCTTGCTTCCCCCTCCTGCCTCTTTGGTTGTGTTGCATTGCTCCTGGGACATTCAGAGTGACAATAAGGCAATTGTTCCTTCAGGAACTGGCCTCAATGAAACGGTGCAGAAAAAGTGACACTGCAAGAAAACATGACAAATATTCTGTACTTCTGTGTGGAATACTGCCATTTCCTAGTCCATATGCTTGAGATGAAAAATATCCATCAAGATATTTATTTTCAACAGGAAGTTTCCAATTGTGTTTCTCCTCTTTCTGAAAAACCTAAAGCTCAGATGTCTTCCTTGCCTGCCCTGTAAGGAGTAAATGCACCCAATATCAATTATGTTTTTAATCTCTAAGACCCAGTCTCCAAATGCATTTGTATCTGTGTATACACATCAACTGTTTTCCCTTTGTCTTCCCATCCAAAATGCAAAAGCTTCTCAGATGTTGTGATTCCTCCAGGTTTTGTCCCTGTGGGAGGATGGAAACATGTAACATTATCTTCTAGCTGCCTACTGCCTGTCTCTGAAATTAGCATTTCAGTGACTGAAAGGTAGTTAGTTTCCACACACCAAAAAAAAAAAAAAAAAAAAAGAAAAAAAAAGAAAAAAAGAAAGAAAAAAAGAAAGGGAGGGTTAGTAGCAAGCTGACATTAATAGTAATAGGAGATGAGGGAGAGGGTGTAGGACATGTTGGATTCCTAAATGAAAACTATGATTTTTCCAGGCATGCTAATGGAACAATGAAAGGGGTTTTTACAGAATAAATTAACTCTTTGAGTTTCTGTAATTAGTCACCTCAAGAAGCAAAAGCCTCACAGGACATGTTAACACAGAGTTAAAGGAAAGTTCTTTTACTACCCTAAATCTAGGGTTTTAAAAGTATTTCAGTTTTTATTTCTGGGGTAATCTCCAGATAAGCAAGGGCAGAGTAGGTGCTATTGGATGCAAAACTGAGGGACAACACAGACGCTACGATCTCATGTTAATTGAGACTGTTGTTTATTGCTGCCATGCCAACAAATCACTCCTTGTCCAAAAATTAATCACATCTCCTCTGTGGGGCTGCAGCCCAGGTGGCTTGGCTTCAGTCTTCCAAGAGGGATAGCAAGGGCTGAAGCTGTGTTTTGGCAGCTGGCTTTGCTAGACTCCTCTCAGCTCAGAGAGGTAGGACTTGGAGGGGCACTAAGGACACAAGCCTAAAGAAAACTTTTGCCCTTTCTCTTTCTCCTTCTATCCCAAAAGGTCCATGTTTTTCCTGTGGCAGAAAATGTTCCTGTCCCATATTAGTAACATGAAGCTTCCAGTCTTCTTTTGATATTAGAAAGTTCATGTCTCTTGCCACCAGATAATGGAGAGGGAATATGGTGGAAATCTTGCTCTTTGCTTTTTCTTCCCAGCTGATCTCTGTCCAGAGCCCATAGCTGAAGTAAAAAATTTGATCTGTGCTGCTCTTGTAAGCAGAAACCCCCAGGAGCTGTTGACTGCTCATGGATATGAGAGGGATCTCTCCAGTGTGTGCCAGTGTCCCTCAAGAAGCTTCTCAGATTGACACTGAGTGGTGTCACATCAGAAATGGAGCAGTTACTGAGTGTGAACATCCCAGTAATGCATTGAGAAAGGACTTAAATAGCCATACTGGAAGGGACTTAATCACTGGAATAAGGGTAAATGAAGAGGTGGAAAGTCCCTGGGATTTTTGATTTGTTTCCAGCCTTTTATTTTAAAAAGTCTGAAAAACTCTAAAAAAACTTCTGAGCCAAATCTGCAGTGGAATGAGAGTTGAGGGGGGAGAGACCCTATTTTTTAAATCCCACAAAAGATGTTGATGATGTTGAAGGAGGGGGAAAAACCACCAAACTCTATTCTCCAAAACCATCATTAATGAGGTGCCTTTAAGATCAGACTTTGCAAAATCCACTTGGCTCCAAAAGATTTCACACACTCCAAAAGATAAAATTTCATGGTAGGGATAGATGGACAGAAGAATGTTTCTACTCTTGGGTGTTCCAGTTCCATCTGGGTTCAGATATGGGTAGCAATATTGGGCTGTGGGAGCTCCCACCACACTCTGTGGTTGTCTGGTTTGGTCAGACTGAGCTTGTTCTGCAGAGTACAGAGTACAAGCATGTATGTATTTTAGGAAACGAATGACAACAATAATAAACTGTCCGGAACTTTGAAATATTCAGAAACTTGGTCTGTGTGAAAATTTGTTAGTCAGACTTACTGCTTTACTCAGCAAATTTCTGCCCAGTTGAGGCTGATCCAGGGCTTGTTGGACTTTCCTTAGCTCTGCCCCTGTCTCAGAAGGTAGGCTGGGGATGGAGGACACAGGCAATGCAGTCTGTGTCTGACAAAAGTAGTCCTGTCTGGGAACTGAGGAGAGGCATGGGAGATGGAGCAGCAGGGAATCTCTCCAACTTCTTTTAGGATTATTGTAGTTTTTACCCTGTGACGGAGAAACAGTGAGTGTGGCAAACCCCTTTATGGAGTGGGGTCCTCGAATTTGGTTTCAGCACCATATGATTATGGCTCAGTGTGAAGTCTAAAATAGATGTTGGCTCCTATTATGGCATCTAACATCAAGCTGAATAAGAGCCTGATGTTATCCAGTGAGGGACTGCACAACACAGTGTGTTTTATCCCTGCTGGGACAGTGGCTTCCCAGATGGCCAACAGAGACATGGCTTCAGACTGTCTGAGCTGCAGTTGTGGAGGGAGTTGACGTCTGGTAGTGCTGGAGGGTGGACAACCGAAATTCCTCAGTGTTCCCTTGGTCTTGGATGCTGCACAGTAGGTGTCAACCTCCGTAGGCACCCTTGTCTGTGCTCTGAATCAGGAGTGCTATTATTTCTCACTTCTCTTATTTAATGTTATTTCAAGGAGGTCCTGCAACCTCCCCACCTTTGCTGGAGGATTCTCATTCTTTTATGGGGAATAGCTTCCAAGGAGGGAAGCGTTGAAACCATTTTTATGTGTCCAAGTTTTTTTCCTAGCTGATTTTTAAACTTGATTTCTGGAGCATTCAAAAGAGGAAGTTAACAGTCTCTGCTGATAAGTTTGCTTATTTGAAGTCAGGGGCTCTGCTAGCTGTGAACATATGGCCTCCACTGGCAGCTGAAGGATCACATGGGTGCTGGAGAAGTTCATTGTATCCTGTACAAGGCAAATCTTGGCATCAGATATGGGACAGCCCAAGGGAGAGGGCAGAACCCCTGTGGATAGTGTCCCTTGTGTCAGGAAATGTGGCTGCTGGGCACTTAGCACGGGTCGTAGCATGCACTGTACTGGGCTCCTGCAGATGATTTAGACCCATGGGAGCACAGTGCCAGCATCAAGCTCTGTTCAGGGTAGGTAAAAAGTCCTTTTCTTGCAGAGGTTCCTTCATTCCAGCAGCACCAAGAGTCAGATGCCTGATTTTAGGCACTTGTTTTGAAGCTGGGTGAGTCAGCTGCAAGGTTTGCAGCTTCCACTAGAGTCCCAGACCCAACATGAAACTGAAACTCCAGAGGATGGCTTTTAACCTTTCTTGCCACAATTAAAAACTTTGTGTTTAATATTAAATGCACATTCATTTTTAATCCAGAAGCCTGGCTTTCTGTTCTCAAATAACCCATTTGTAATGGGTTCTTCATCCAAGCAGGAGAAAGAAATACTTGATCCTGGAAGCCAGCTCCATAAAGAAATACAAAGAGCATCTTTCTGAATAGCCCAAAAGTGTGAAAGGAAGCATGCAACTGCTGGAGAAATAGAATCATTTGTACTCAGTGAAGGGAAAAAGAAATTAAAAAAAAAAGAAAAAAAAAAAGAAAAAAAAAGGAAAAAGCTTTTTTAAAGGCGATCTGTGACTGAAGCTCTCCAGAACTGCTTAACCTGTTGGGGATATTTAGCAGATGAATTCTGACCCACGTTCTCCACTTTGCTATACCCTGTGACAGAGCAATGCAGCATCTGCCACTTGTGTTCCTCTCCAGACACTCTCACAATGCTGGAGGAAACGGGGGAGAAAATTATGCAAATTGCTCTGAGCAGATTACTTTGACCAGCTGCTCTTCTTCCTCCTCAATCAAAGGTCTGCCTGGGAGAGCCAATCTAGATTATATATGTCAGTTGCATGCTCCGAGGCTGAGCCGCTGCCTCTTGGTTCCTTTCTCCCCACACAGGGACGTCTCTTACAGCGAGGTAGAATGCAAAGCACTGGGGATATCAATTGTTCAAAAGAGGGCACAGGGGGCTGGGAATCCCTTTCAGTTTCTGTGCAGTAGCACTTTGCCAGGTTGCTTGCTGGTTTATCAAGGCTATTCCCAGAGAAAGTGGTTCATCTCCATGCTAACAATTATTGAATTTTATTATTAAGCATGATGAAATGTGGCAGAGAGGAAAAACAATGAGCAAATAGGCTCCCTAGACGGCATGTTCATGGCATGGCCTTAGGTGGTGTTATTAAGCACATGGGCTGAAAGCTGAGTAGCTTTACCCTGTGTGGCCAGGGGTGCTGCTGGCTTTTTAATTTTTATTTTTGTTATTGTTGCTTTTGCAAAGAGAAATTCATTCATGAGCACAAACAGGAGGCCAACCTGCTGACGTGTGTTTCCAAACCTGCCAGGCGTGGCCATGACGTTGCTCTCAGAGTGACTGGGAGCTCCAGCCACATCCAGCTGCTCTGTGCTGGAGCTCCTCTCCCTCCTTACCCTCTCCTTCCACATGCTGCTTACCCTGCACCTTTAACAGTGCTCAGAGTCCAGAAAAGACTCTGCAGCTTCATAAATGATTAATACATTCTTCATTTTTTTAAAAAATAAAGAATGCTGCTGTACCACAGAGCACCTAACCCTGGCAGAAAAAAATACAGTGCTGTCACAGTCTGGTGGCAAGCCAGATTTCACTGCCTTAAATCACCATTAAGTTTTTCCCCAAGTTTGATGGAAACTTAGGTTTTTTTTAATCTCGTATACAAATCAAAGGAAGTCCCATGTTAGCATGTGATAAAACATACACATAAATATGTGAGCTGAACGTGGCTACAGATCAGTGGGGATGCATCCTCTGGAGGGTGCAGTGCCAATAAGGGAGCTCTCACTGCGCTTTAGAGAGATTAATAATTCTCTTGCCCTAGTTTATTTTTTATAGGTCCTATCCCATAGATTTTTCCCAGTGGATGGTAGAATTGTTAAAGATTTCAGCCTTTCAATACACATCCCCTTCACTGAGTTTCTAATCTGCTTTAGCAGGTAGAGAGGACCCCACCAAGAAGGCATGTACCCAGATTTTGGATTGCTTTGATGAGCTGGAATCTTGGAGTGTCTGGTGTTGCAGTCTGGCTCACTTTTTGATGTTTTTACCTATTTTGTGTTCACTCAGTTAATAGGGGAGTGGGTATGAACAGTGTAAATAAAATGTTAGTCAAGCCAGCAAATTTTAATGAGTTGTCCAAAGATTTCTGACAAAAGCTGTGTGTGTTGTGATGCTCAAGGCAGACAGCACAAAGGCGCAGACCTTTCACTGCTTCCCACCATCACGTGCCAGTGGTGATGACAGTTTTAAAACTTGAATCAGCACAAATCACTTTAACTTTTTTATCATGTGGTGTGAAAAGTAGACAAAATAAAGTAATGCATCTGAACACAGCATTCTATTTTCTTCTCCTGGTCTTAAGGTGCTTTTTAAAAGGTGTATCCTCTTATTTTTCCAACGTTTAAAACTATTATTTGATTTTTAGTAGAAGTGCACTGGCATTATCCAGTAATATTATAATTTACTATGTTGTTTTGTGTATCATGCTTTTAACTTTCTTTAAAGAAAAGCTTTGTAAGGAGGAGACAGTGACAAATAAAACCTACTGCTGGTTTGCCCAGTTATTTCCAGATTGCCTTTAGAGTTTGACTTGGTGTGTGCTGACAACTGAGGAGTCTGTGCGACTTGCTGCTTCGTCTAATTTCTGTTTGCTGCCAGGTAAGTCTGAGCAGCCCTTGTTCAGGGAAAAGCTGCAATTATAGCTGTGATCTTGACACGAGAGTTCACCTACATTACTGGAGAAGTTTGTGGAGGTTTGGAAGCTAATGAGCTGCAGCTAAAGGGGGAGCTCTGCAACTATTTCTTTCCGGGGGTCTGTGTGCCTCGGCACTGTGTGTTATTCGGCTTTTCTGTCTTGCTCTGGGCTTGCAGAGTGTACGTTCTCACTTTATTTCTCCAAGCCTTGTCTCTATTCTGCTTTATCAGGGCTGTCGTGTACAAAGAATTGCTGTGGTGTATTGATGGAATGAAAGTTACCAGTGGGGGAAAAACAAACAAAACAGCCCTTGAGATATGATGAATTAGCTGCAATTTCAGTGGTAAAAATGGTCTCTCATAGCTGGCTATTAACACTCTGATGAATACATTTTCATGCAAAAGATGGTTTGCTATTTCAAAGGAGTCTCATTGAGACTTGATCAAGTTATTTTCAAAAGTTTAAAGTATTATTAGCTGGTAAATCCTACTGCTCGATTTTACAGTCACATTTTTTATTTGTTGTTGCCTCTATATATTTGGTGCAACTGTCTGGGTGGGCACTGAAGGAAAAGTGAAGCTAACTAACCTGGAGAAACTGGAGAAAAGAGAAATACTCCTCTGTTACTCTGGCTTTAAGGAAGTGTGACTTTGTATTTCATGGTACTGTGGAGTAGCTGGAAATCACTCCTCACCAGCATGCTTGCACTTCTAAGCTGCAGCCAGATTCTCCTTATCTTTTACAGAGCACCATCACTGATGTGCCATTACGGGTCATCTGTTAAGAAACTCTGCTTGCTATTTTTGACACTCAGCCAAGAGGAGGTTTTTTTGTTGTTTTATTTTGGGTTTAGGTTAATAACAAAAAGAAAAATATAGCCAGCAGGGTAGCTCAAAAAGTTAAGTAAAATGAATGTTGTCAGATCTACAAGAGCAACAGGGGTTGCTGCCTGAGAGCCCATCAGTGGCAACTGGGTAGGAGTGACTGGTCCTGAGCAAGCCAGAGAGATGGATGTTGCTCAAGAGCTACTGATCAAAATAATTAGTAATTGGCAATTCAGTGGAGTGGCTAATGAGTTCTGTATGAAACAGCTATCCCCTCACCTGAAGAAAGACATTTCTTTCCAGATCTGGACTACACTGGACTGTTTCTGCAAATGATCTGAGGGCATCTTGGATGTACTAATGCCATCGGAAATTTGAAATCTGTAGGGTATTGGATCATCCTTCATGTATTGTAGCTCTGCAGGGAACCTTAATTACAGAGAGGAAATGACTTGCCGACATTTGCACTTTCCTGCTTTGCCACTGAATTCCTCATGGTCAGTGTTTAGCTTGTCTACTTTCAGTTTACTCAGACTGTAACGTCAGTGAATCCTTCTCTCAATCCCAGTTAGTCCAGGCCAGTGCATGGTTATGAGATGTCCAAAGGAAAACACATGTAGTGAATAATTGCTGTTGAACCAAAATTTTTAGGGATGTGCTCTTATTCAAAATGCAGCAGATCTGTGGTGAATTCTTGTCCACTTTCAGTGAGAAAAGGAAGGGTGTAAGTTCTAACTCCTGCCCTCCCTGAAACCTGTAATTTCAGTTGGATAAACTGCACTTCAGTGATCTATGGCTATTTTTCCCCGTTGACAGTTCTTTGTCTTCCATCCCAGAATTTACTGCATTTCACTATGGAATAATTGCTGAACAAATCCACACACTTATAGACAACTGGATGATGGCACGAGCTTGTTCATTCCCAGTTCACACAAGACTTAAAAAGTTGGTTCTTGTTTCCATGTCTGGTCTTGGGAAAGGCACTGACTTCATATAAACCGGCCCAGTCGAAAGCTGTTTTAAACGTGCCCAGCACTGCTGTAAGGGACCAAGGGGCAGCAGCTGGGCAGGAAATGGAGACCCCTTCTGCTGCAGCAAGCCTGACCTGCTGCTCCCTCTCTTTTTTACTTTGCTCTGAGACATCCTTTGGATCTAAAAGTAACTCTATCACAGTGGCACATGGTTCTTCCTCTCAGGATGCTTTGTGAGGTGGACTGACATAGGATGTGAGTTGTTTTGAAAATTCACATTGCTGTCCGTGGCACCACCAGGGCCACAGCGCAAACAGCAGGGGAAGAACAGGCTACCTATGCTCAGCCTGTCACACTGAGGTGCACCATAGGTTGCTTGTTAAGTTCCTCACAACTTTAGTACCAGAGAATGATGTGTACTTATCCCATTTCATTTTCAGATGCACAAGCTGAACTTCAAGCTGGAATTGGTGGATGCAAGTTTTCCTGCCCTGCAGAGTGAGCTGATTTGACAGGAGCATCATCAAGGGACAATAAATACAGAGAGAATCTGTGTGGTCATAATCACTCCTAAAGCCCACCTTGATGCTTCTGAGTTCGCAACAGAAGCAAGTAAGCAAGGGCTTCTCTCTCAACTTGGTCCTGTAATGTCTTTCCTCTTTCTCTGCTCCCTTCCCAAAACCCCCAGGAAGGCAGTGAAATCTGACAGGCCATGAGATCAAAGCTTTGTTCTGTTACCAGGTTACCCACCACTAAATCTGCGAGGGACTTGGGGACATTCTCTATGCCTGAACAAGTGACTGCTCTGTCCTGGGGGTATAAATCTAATGCAAGCTTGTCAGTGTAAGCCTTGTATATTTATGGGAAGCTTTCAGAGGTACTGCATAGGATCAGAGTTTCTGTTCAGCTTCAAGACACAGCATCCCCCAACATGCCTGTGAGTGGAGAGGCATGTCCCAGGCACACACTGCTGCCTTGCTCCTCACCCTGCAGAACAGAGATGCATTTGTACTGATTTGTCACTTCTGGAACCAGTGTAAGAGACCAGGAGTGGGAGCATGAAGGATGGAAGTGACACCAGGGTAAGGGCAAGGAACATTCACACTATATTTAGGGCAGAAGCAGATAGTGGTAACAATTGCAAGGATCATATATAATGCAGTAAAACTGTCTGCCTGAAATATAAACAAAAGCCCTTTCCTGAGGCAGTGAGGGGTGATCAGTCATGCTGACAGTCTCCTCAGCTAAGCAGCCAGGACATCTTATTCAGAAAGCATGGACCAAGTGCAGGTCACTGCTTATTCCTTTAATAGCATCCTGAAAACAGCATCGTTGCTCCAGTGCAGAAGGATGACTCCGCTCCAGAGATTTTATATGAGTTTCATGAGTGTGTGCTGGCACCTTCAGTGTTTCCTACACCCTGAGCAGCTTGAGAGTGGTACATACATGCCAGGATGCAGGAGCACATTGAAGGATTTGACTTAGTTTATCAGTATACTCTGAATCTGAGTAAATTGTTCAAGGATACATGTTGATCAGTTGGATTGGATCCTGGAACAAAACATGTTAAATAAACTCCTGGATACATTCATTCTGCTCCTAGGGTATTTCCAACAGTAAGCAAGCCAGCACAAAACCTGGCAGAATTCAATTCTTCACAAGTATGCCTCAGAACTGAGGAATGGGCTGTGATCTGCCTTTTTTTTTTTTTTTTTCAGCTGAAATGCTTCAATCTGAGAAATTTCAATATCCTTCATGTATTGTTTTTCACCCTTTCCCAAGTCATTCCTTGTTGGCCACTCTGACTGAGAAGTTGCCAGCTGGATCTCAGCTAATACATCTATACCTATGTTGTGTTAAGAAGGATGACTGTCCCTGTTCTTTGAGGAGCAGAAAGCAGGCAGATGCCTTTCATTGCTTCCCAGGGTAGTTCCCACATTTTGGAGAGCATCATCTCTTCCGGACAGCACCCTCAGCACCAACAATAATGACGGAAAGCTCTGTGAGCTGGAGGCTGCTTGGTGTGCTCCCTGTCTCATGCTAATTCTTTACCTGGTCTAATTTTAAAAGTCTCAGTAGAATGAAATTCCACTCTGAGATATCCAGATACAATTGAAGAACAAACTCTTCAAAGTGGTAGATGGAAAGTAAGAGATACAGGCGGAACCTGATCCCCAGCTCCGCACACAGGAGGAAGGCATTTGATTGCAGTTTTATTGTTCCTCATGTCAAAACTGATGGACTGTCAGGAACAAGAGGCTCTCCCTTGGGAAAAGTGGCCTGTGGCTGGGCTAGCAGTGGCATTTCTGGGTCCAAGAGCAAGTGGCAGGGAGAGGCTGAGCTGGGATTGGTGGCAACTGTGATGCTGAACTGCTGTGCATTACTGTGGCTCTAACTAGCAAAATGCCCTCTTCCTGTCTGTTCCCAGTCTTGGCTACAAGCCCTTCATTTACACTCATAATAAATTCACTTGTTAATTGGAAGAAATAAATGTGATGAGCTTTTGATACAGTTCAAAGGAGCAATAGCCAGTTTCTTGATTCCCAGGTTGGCAGCGATCCTTCTTGTGTGCCCCAGAATCAAAGTGCAGCTCTTGTTTCAGCAACTGTCAGGCTTTTTACATCTTTTGATCAAGAGCCTGGCTACAGAAAGAGGAAAAACCAACACCCAACTGTTTGGATCTTTTCCCCTACAATTATTATCACATCCATTACTCAGCAGAAGCCTGGGATGCCCTTTCATTCTTACACAAATACTTTCTTTAGGGATTCATTTAAAGTTTCCTTGTGCATGAAGTGGTCACTTGTCAGCTATCCACCTGAAGGGGTGAGGCAGAGAAAGCACAGTCAGCTAAAAAGGAGCCCTGACTTCAAGCATTTATAATGAATATTGACAAAAAGAGGGGGTGGGCAGGAGTGGGAATCAAAAGCTCTAAAATTGCTGATTAGGCAAAACCCGACTGCCTCCTGCCTATGGAGAAAATGGCATCATTAGGAGGGATGCAACAGGGCTGGCATTATGCAACGCCTGGTCAGGAGCAGAGAACAGCACAGCACAGCAGTCCCTCCCACTCGGACCAGAAAATAGGAGATTGCCTTTTCGTCTGGCATGTGGAATTTCAGGCTATGGTGGTCCCCAAACTGGATGACACCCGTGGTCTGTGCAGCCCAGGTGCCAGAGGTGCCACATAGACCAACACCAGGAGCCCAGCAGCAGGCAAGGGTCAGGTGCTTTGTCTCCCTATCACAGATTACAGCAAACCCTGTGTTAGTTAAGCCATAGGGTGTGGTGTTTCTACTCCTCACCTTTTACCTCACCTTAGGGTACAAGTGCTGGCAACACCAATAGACAAGGTGACTCAAGAGTGGACCAGAATGGAGCAGCAGATCAGGCTCCTGGAGACCTGCAAAGAGACAGGGACATAGAGCCTTTCCTCTGCACAGATTTAGTGGTAAGTGGGGCTGAAGGTGCCAGTGATGACCAGCTATTATTAGTTATTAGGAGTTTCACAGATAAAGAAGGATGCTTTTAGGCTGGCTGTGTGGACAGTATACAGGAAAAGCATCAGGGCTGGGATTTCCTGGTATTGCTGTGCCAAGAGAGATGGAACTAACTAGTTACTGTTTAGGGTTTTTTAAAATAATCTCCAGGCATTTACTGCAAGTCAGGACTGAGACACTGGAAGAGAAAGCTTCGGTACTGCTTCCCATGTACTCTCCTCTGTGATGAGCAGACCTAGGCCCCTGGGATATGGATTTCAAGAGCAATAAATTCACTCTAAAAATTTAAAGAGGATGACGCAGAAAACTTCAAAAAAACAAACAAACCAGCTCCACACAATAAAAGCCATTTCTTTCCTGACGTCTCTCTCTAGTTACAGTGTGACACATCAAGGTCAGTTACCCTGTCCCACAGGAGCTTGGCTTTGTACAGGGTGAAAATCCTCCCCTAATGGTGTGTGATGTCTGATGTTTCATAACTATAAACTACTTATATAAAACCTAGGATTCTCATAGTGGGACATCATTTACAGCAAGTGTTCCCTCTCACTGGGTAGGAAGCTCTGAGCTGAAGTGCCTTCAGGATGTAGGAAGAGTCAAAGAGATATTTAACCTTCAATTGCTGATCCCAGGCCCTGTTGTCTGACTCCTGTATCTCACTGCATTCCTTGTGCAACGGAGAGCTCACATCTGTAATTCAATAAATTAGCCATTCATACCAGGAGGTTTCTCCATGGCAGAAGCTGAACTCAACAGTAAGAATAATAATCCATATGTTTGTTATTGTGATTAGCTCCTCTGGAAGATAAAACTCAGAAAGCTCTGCTGGAGCATCACAAATACTGCAGCACTCAAGCCCCCTGATGCTTTCAGTCAGGAAAGGGGTTGGAACAAGAATCCCCTCCCTGCCTGGAGCTTTTCCACCTCACCAGTCTCCTCCATGGCTTGTTTTGCTTTCCTGCTATACTGACTTTTAGAAAAATCTCCTTTATTTTTTTTTCCCTTTTTTTTCTATTTTTGTTTTTCCTTTTAATGCAGTGGGTTTTCTCGTGCGTAGTCTCCTAAATGAATGCGCAGGCTGTTTCTGGCATGCTTTAAACCTTCATGCATTTTTAATGATTTACAAGGAAAAGAATTTTTTCTCTCTTTCTCTCTTTCCTTCTATTCCCCTTCACCTTTTCCTCCTCCTTGATTCCCCTTTTCTTTCCTTAAAGAAAAAAAAAACAAAAACAAAACCAAACCAAACCAAAAAGAAATGACTTAATACATATCAAGTGGAATTGCTGGTTTGTGGTGACGGTTTTATAATTCCAGGTTCAAGTTTGTTCTATTTAATTATGCACTATAATTCTCATGAACTATAATGCAATAACAAAAGCATGCGCCAGTGTTGGCACAAGTCTGTTCTTTATAAGCATGGGTATGGGTACTATGCTTTATGTGTGAAATAAAATATTTGGAACTAATGTTGAGCCTGTTTCTTTAGAATTACACAGAACACTTCTACCTTTAAAACACTGAAGCTGGGGCTCTCTGTTCCCTGTCTGGCCTTCTTCTCCCCTGATAAATTCAAATGTACTTCATTTCATGATCCGTTACTTGTTTGTAACTGACTTTGCAATACCTTAATTGAATAGAGAGTTCATACATTAACCTGAAGTCCTCCATAGTATCTTAGTTTATGAAGGTTAAAAGTGATTAACTGATGAAAGGCTGCTTGCTGTAAATATTGACATTTCTCCAGCCTGCCAGGGTTTTGATTAGCTCTTGAAGTTGCCTTAACATTTTTGTTTATCAGGTTATCAGCAGTTCCAAAAGCTTATAAAGTCAGGACTTTTCTTGTGCCAATTAATATTTCAGACACTGAAGGCAGTGCAAAACAATAAATGTTGAGCACATTCTTCACCCTTGAGTGGGAGTGTATGTGTGTACCATTAAGTTTGATTGTAAATATTTGCACAAAAAACTCTAATTGTGCAAAAATTATTCTTGCAGGCTGTATTTCCTTTTCACTCAGTTTTGATGGTAATGTTTGTAAGTCATTTTGGTTTTTGGAAAGAATATTCTCTGCAGCAAGCAGGACTGCTTTTTACAGCTGCAAGTGGTTTATGTGCAAGATTCTGCCTTGCCCAAAAGCAGCTTGGATTCGACAACAAGTGCTAGTGAACTTTGTAACATTTGTAGCTGGTGTTTTAGAGAATTCCTCCGAAATTTGCCTTTGGTCCTGGCTCCGACTTCTCAGTGTTTCCATAAGTATTGCTGGCAAGGAATATTTAACCCTTCCGTTTACCAGAATGTTCATACAGATTAAAAGCTCCTGAAACTGTAAGAAGTCATATTTTGTGAGATGGCTACCTTTGAAATGCCTTGGGAGTAACAACATTGTATCAGGTAACTTAAGTAATCTGTCATGTAGCTTGTAAAGTCAATAATATATATGTTTATATGTATCATTTAGATGTTATCACAACATAATAATAATAATAATTATTATTATTAAAAATGCACTTTTGGCACTGTGTACTGCAAGCTGATCACATGCAACACAGGTTCACAAATAATAGGGGAAATCCTTCCACTCTCAGGAATAAAATCAGGAGCAATTAAGCAGGGCAGTGTGGCTGTGTGGCTCCCTGGGATGTGCAGAGCTCCTGGCAGGCACCCTGGGCTGAAGATCTGTCTCTCCCCAGCCTTGCTGCAGAGATGCAGAAGTAAAGGCCCTCCCTGTCCCTTTGCCAAGTAGCCTTCAACAGCTCTCAGCTTCTTTATTATAAACCAAACATTGTTATGGAGGGTTCAGGAGCCATCCTTTCCATGCCTGTTTCTACCTACAAATGTTGGGCAGGGGGCTGCCTTGCTTGTGATCTCCATCATTTGCTGCTCCTGTGACCCAGGCTGTCTTCCCTCAGGTGTTCAGACCATTTCCAGTTCTCTTGCATAACTTCTGTCCTTGCAGTGTGCGCCAGGCTGTTTCTCAGCAAACAGCAGCCTTAGCAAAGAGCAGATGCTAAGGAATGTTAAACCATGACTTGTCAGTTTTTCTTTTGATTAAAAAGGTAATAATTCATAGACACCTGTGACTGTTTTTTAAAAAATTTATTTCCCCATGCAGAATGAAGATTTCATAGCACAGTTGGTAGAATGTTTTTTATAATGTTAAATATCTGTTTTTGTGGTTGTGTTTTTCTTTAAAAGCCATGACTTGGCAGTGATGTGACCAGCCTAAAGGTGTTTTCTCTAGTGTTTGAGGATTCTGAAAACCTTTCTAATGCAGCTGTGATTTCATTTCTAGCCATGGCAAAGACAGACAGATGCACATGAATAATACTTTTGAAGTACTTACAAGAAAAACAATTTGTAATCTAAAAATATTTAAAGCAATTATGTTATTCGGAGCTAGGGGAATTTCAAGGTTTGGGCTTTTATTTTTTTTCCCTTCCCAAACAATTTACTATGTATGTGCTCATTTCTGTCATCCTGGTCTGAACTTCTCAAGGGGTTACGTTGCAACAAAGGAATGAATGCTGAAAATATTAGTTATGGATTCATAAACTGCACCCTTAAGAGCTGCGACATGTTGCGGACTCACTTGTAAGTGGACAGAGAATTTCACAGCAAGTCCCAGAGCTGTGACAACATCAAGGCACAAAAAAGCTGTGCTGAAACTTGTGGTGGAGCATAAAATCAAATAATTCCCTCCTTTTTTTATTTTTTTTTATTTTGGTTGGGTGACAACTCTAAGAAATGTTGGGTTACCAGCATTTTCAGTACACGGTGAGATGTGATGGTTTTAGCTGAGTTCTGCTGTCCTCCTCCATCCTTGACTGAATGTACTTTCCCACAGCTCCTTAGCTTAACCAAACCTTTTTTGTTCCCTACATGTCATTTCCATTCAACAACACAGAATAAACTTCTGGACACAGACACACTTCCATTTCATCAACCAGAAGTGCAAGCAAGCACCAGGCAAAGTTCTCCAGCCAACACATTGTCCTGTGTCTCTGGAGAGAAAGGGGGTAAATAAATCACCTTCTTTTATGTATAAATGCCATCTATACTGAAGCATTGCTGCATTTTAATAAAAACACTGAAAGATGTGTTGCTTTAATCCTAAGAGGTCAATGTATTTACTCTTTTTTTTGTTTTGCTACTTGATGTGTTCCTGAGGGTGTGCTGCACATTCAGCTCCTGGTTTACTGGAGGTGGAGGACTTTTTATTTTTAGCTGTCTTTGATACCTGTTTCTACTCTTGTGCCCAGGCTTTAAAGTGAACCTACGGGCTGAGTGCTGCAAAGGTGGAGTGGCTTCCAAAGTGCTTTGAGCCTCATATACATAGGAAAGATATTTTGCTCCCTGGTCTAAGGGGTGGGCTCTGTAATTGGGTGGATAAGCTGAAGGCATTAAGGCAGGCAGATTTCAAAGGCTTCAAAGTAGACCAGTTCCTCTGGAAGTGAATGGGTGTGTGCCATCTCTTTGAATTCCTTGCAAAATCCAGGCTCTGTTTGCTGGGAATAGGAAGCATAACCTTTTTGTGTCAGCTGCACCTCCCTCCATTCTTTATGATGCGCACTAAAGTAATCCTGTGCCACCCTGGAAAAGCAGATCTCCCTGAACGCCCATCCTGCCAGGGTAAGCCCCTTCCATGAGTCATGGCTGTAGAGGCTTCTCATCCTTTTGATTGAAAGGTGTTTAATGAATAGCATCTTGAATGTATCCTGAATTAGTAAGAGTCAGGCAGATGTTGCTATTCTGGTGTCAAGTGTCAAAAAAAAAAAAAAAAAAGTTAAAAAAAAGGCACTTTATGCATCTGAACCTCTGGAAGGATGAAGCCAGGGTGCTTCCCTGGGAGCAGAGCTGCTGTTCTGCCACGCTGGAGCCCATCACAGCAGCAACAGCCCCACCTAGTCCTGTTACCTCGCAGCGGTGTGCAGCGCCGTGACACCCGGTGCAGCTCAGTGCGCCACGGCACGGCACAGCCTGCCCTGTGGGATGGATTATTGATGCTGAGGAAATGTGAGTGTTACGAGGGCTTTGTTCAGAGCCGCTGAGCCAACTCACAGTACAGAAGTAGCTAAAAGCAGGGAGTGCCCATAAATTCACAAATGCACTTGTTTAGCCATTGATTTAGATGTCTGGCCATTTATTCTGGTGGCCCAAACCTCCAGTTGTATTTTTCTTGTATCTGCAGTGGGGACTGTAACTGTTACAGGGAATCGTATGGAGAAAGCAGGACCTCAAAGGGAGCTGCAGAGGATCACAGCCTGTAAAGCTGCCCTCAGAGGCTAAAGAGGGGTGGGGAGGAAAAAGGGACGTATGCACGTGTGTGTGCCCCCATGAACCTGTTTCCATACATTGGGGTGAATAACACGGAAAACCTATACTGGGAAATCTGTAAGGTTTTCATATCTCTTCTAAGTTGGTGAGCATTCATTGTGTAAGCTGGCATCAAAGTTTGGAGAGAGAGAGTCCCCAAAGGATTGGCAGAAGTGCCTGAGCGTGCGGTTGCTGCCCCGACACGCCGCCCCTGTCTCTCCTCATACCTGTCACGGGGGCAGACCCGGCCTCTGCCGCGGCAACGCTGCTTACTGGAGAGATTATGAAAGTCATAAAAATGTCAGCTTCTGTATTTCAGTTCTGTAAACTACATGTGCACAACACTCTCCCCGCATCCTGTACAACCAGCAAGGGCTGCCTTCGACTTTCTGCTTGAATTACAGCGAGGGCATCTCCCACCACCCTGACGGGTCTGTGGGGCAGGCACCTCCCTGGCATTGCTGCCTTCACATAGCTCTGGAGGGAGCTGAGTTCAGACGGGTTTTGGGGCAGGAAGGTGTGGCCACTGCACCAATACCACCAATTTAAAATAAGTTGTTAGGGGAAAAAGTTGGTTAGAGTTTCTAATGCTGCTGCAGCTGCATAAAATGCGTGTTGTTATTGTCGCTTGTGCACAGGGGGTATTTCAGGAGGTTACTGCAGCTGCTGGTTTGCTTTGAATAATATTAGAGCTGTTGTTTCAAAAGACACCCATCTAAAATGCATCATTAAAGTAACATGTAGCTACTGGCAGTAAAGCCCTCAGTTTAGGAGGTGAATCCTGGCAGCTGCCCATCACAAGGGAATCCCTACAGGAGGCAGAGAAATGCTGTGCGGATACTGTGGAGCATGGAGCTGTCTGTGACTGCGGGCACTGAATTCATCACACCTCTAAACACACACTTTAGGTTTAACAACCATCCTTAGCAAAACCAAAAATGTTTAGGCAGAAACCACCAGGCTCTCTGGGCTGTGGGTCATACAGAGAAGGCACAGCTGCTGTACCTGTCACCTATACCTGCATCAGGTAGGGCTTACAGCAAACCACAGTCCCTGTATTCCCCAAGGCAGTGGTTCAAGGGGAGCTGAAGGAGTGTGGAGCATGTGCTAATGGCTATGAGAGAAGTCAGCTCTTTGGAGCCTGAGTCACGTTCAGATAGACTCCATATGAGCCTCTCCATTGATTTCAAGGGTTTCTATTGGTCCCTTATCCATGATTAAAACTTTTTTTAAATAGAACTTGGCATGAAAACCAGGTGTGAGTGTTATGTTCCTGGCATGGAGCCAGCACAGCCCCTGGTCTCCAAAGGTTGGTGGCCTTGGGTTTTGCACTACTTTGCCTATTGTTAAAGCAACGTCCTTCTGCTAGAGACTGGGTTTTTTTTGCTATTTGCAAAAGTCACTGGCTTTGCTGCACACATGGAAGTTTTAATAATTATTCCCAAGCAGCTCTGAGAGTTTTAAACATGGAAACAAGTTCTACATTACTCGTTAAATTGGTCAAATTTCAATAAAGTCAGGAAAACATCTTGAAAACAGTATGAATATAATTTACAAAGAAAACAATCCAAGCGTTACTGCCAAAGAGTTTTCCAACAGGAAGGAAGAAAGAATTTCTCTTTTCCCCCACATAGAATGACTGTACTGTACGTTAAATTAGTGGTTTGGGGAGTGAAGGAAACCACCACAGGATCCACAATATTAAAAGGAGTGAAGCTGGTACCCGATGGGAAGATACGTCTTGATTCTTTGTTATCTTCCTAGGTAGGTTGGATGAATCCTGGCTGCCAAAACTCACATTCCTGTAAGTAGCTCTGCATTAGCCTCTTCATCTTAGAGGAGCTCTTGCTTGCTGTTTTCAATGTAGCAGTCAAACTCCACACAGGGGCTGAAGTTGGCAGAGAGGGCCTGGATTCTCAGCAAACATGGAAGTGACTGTGATAACCTCTTTCTTATAATACCACATTGTCCTTTAATTAATCTGCTGAACTGGATCCAGTATGAATCAAGAGCAAAACCGTGGGCTGATCTATCCTACTGAAAATCTCTCTGGAGTCCTCAGACCAGCACCATGCAAAGAGGAAGTGCCCGAACTGTGATGCCCTAACCTTGGTTAAAAAGTCTCTTTGCAAGTGAAGCCTTATTGATTTTCCCACATAGAGTAAAAAGATGGGCAGTGTAGCAGAGTATTAATAGGCAAATACAGTGCTTACTTCTTAATGAAGTAGATTCAAAGGTGTACATGCCATGCTACATGTACACATCATGTGAAGAGGTTGTTACAAGTAAGTACTGACTTGAGGCATTATTGTTGTAATTACTTGTACTATCAACTTCACTACCTGAAAGGGAAATATAAAACAGACCCGAACTTGCCTGATGATAGAACTAGATGTAAAACTAAACTGTGTCTGGTGACCACATTTTACAATTTTGAGATGCTTTTGCACTGACATGAAAAGTAATCTTTCCAAGTTTTTTGCAATATGAAACTCAGACCTCAAGATCAGGGTCTGGAATGATTGCACATTCTCCCCTTTCACTGAGAGGATAAGTTAGTCCACACTGAACTTCACAAACTTTTCTGTTGAAATCTCATGTGAAATCGGGCTAATTTTTGCAAAATAGTTTAGCTTTGGTAAAAGGGAAGATTTTTGCTTAAAAGTAACCTTGACAAACCTTTTAGCAGAAACTGTTCCAATGCATTTTCTCAGTCAATTTGTATATAACCTTCCCCTGAGGTTCCCTTGCAACTGATACGAACTCAGAGTGGGAGAGTGGCTGTGCAAAATGCACAAACACATTTTTGGAAGAGCTGTGTTTTGCAGTGAGGCTGCTCCACTATTTATTTGACACCTTAAGAAATGTTGTGAGGTTTAATTAACTAAAGCACTATATCATCATTAGGGAAATCGAGTTCAAGTTTATTAGTAGATTTTCTAAGGGCAACATCTGTATAGGAAAAAAATTAAAGTCTCAAACTATGTTTGTCACCAATAGCATTGGGGGGAGAAACATAGAATGGGCACAGCTACTAATTAAATTATTATGCACTTTTTTCCTCTTCCCTGTTAGTCTAACAGCTGTGCTCCATCTCTGAGGCATATTTGTCTTTATCATTGGCCACTTTGTCAGAGCTGGCAGAAGGAATCTTAGGTGGGGTTGTTCTCTTAGTGAATTAAACAATGACCAAAAATTTTCTCATTTCTTCCATCATTATTTCTGATTTCCATGTCTTCATTTTGACTTTGCAATATAGAGGCAGCATGAATCTTGAATATGGAACAAGGCGTGGGCACAACTCAAAGACTGTAGGACCTACAAGGGTCTTCCTTTCTCATGAGAGTGTTCAGGGACTGTTCTATGCACTGTACCATCCACCTACACACAAAGACAATATAGTAAAATGCTTTTATAGAGTTTTAAAGTGCATAAAAGTGCTCAGGTCTATAGTTTGTGCTCAGGCAGAGTAATGCACTGATGAGATGGATTTTATCTGAGCTAGGTGACTATTAGGGACAGTAAATACTATTTAACATAAGCTATTTGAGATCCAAACAGTTCCATTACTTTCTATTTCTTCATTTTAGTGCCTAACAACCATCAGAGGATTTAATTTGCCAATAGGTGGTACAAATACCCAAGTCAACTCTATCTGCAGCTGTGACAGAATATGATTAATAGAAAAAATCCAGGAACTTGCCTTTGATAATATTTCAAGTCTCCTTCTGTCCAGTTTGGCAAACTCATGTAAGAAGTCTGACTTTGGAGCTTAAGCTTGTGTCCAGGCTTTGTTGTTTGGTCGTGCCAGTCTCGATGGAGAACATGGGTGAGGGGGGAAGGAACAGAAGAGGTAAAAACAGAATTCAAGGAAACAAAATGCTCAGATAGTGGGAGCAGTGGGACAGGAGAGTCCCAGAAAGTGGGACTTTGGATGCTCTGTGTCTTTTGTACAGAAAGTCTCAAATCTGTTGTATCCCTGGGACCTAGTGGTGATGGCATGGGTGCTGGTCACTGTAACCATTTCAGGGATGTTCCAGGAAAACCTTTCCATCTGATGTCAAATTGAGCAAAAATAGAAGACTAGGTTCAAATGTTTAAATAGATGCAGGTTCCAGTCCCCTGGTGTCCACTGGCACTGGTCAGTTTGGCTGAAGCCTGTGCTCTGCACTCCTGACATTGGTTTGTGGCCACTGAGGTCTTGGGCCAAGGGACCTTGATCACAGGGTGTCAGCCACAGCCTGGGTTTCCCTTCCTTTCCCTTTCCCTTGCGCAACTTCAAAACCAAATAATCAAAAACCTCCTGGGCCACACAGGCTAAACCACTTACAAATGGCTTCAGAACATTTTCTTTTTTAAATTGCACAAAATCTGAAAATTTCCACAGATGTGCTGGGCAAGGTTTTCTATGATCCTGACCAGCAGGTATGTTTTGATGTACTGCTGGAAAAGCCTTAAAGGACTGGAGCAGGACACACAGTCTTCCTCTAACTGAATTTGATGCAAATCTGCAGGAAAAAGAACTATTTCCCTCAGCTCGTGACAGCCACATCCATGGAAGTTATTTCCAGCTGTACACCCAGAGCTGAAGGTTGGCATGTCTGTGAGGATGCCAACTGGTCCAGTGCCATGAGGCCTGCCCATCTCCAGTTGGTAAAACAGTCGGTCAGTGCCTACATGTGACCAAAGCATCGTGAAGTAAACCACTCACCTTGCCTCACTCACCCGTGCCCCTATCACACTTCCTGGATTTGTGTTGAAAATCCTGGGTGAATGTTATGATGATCTTTTGGCAACCTCTGATAGAAGAAATAGAACACCAATTTAAAACACAAAGAAAAGGCTCAAAGAATCGATCATTATTAATCCTGCTGTCAGTTTTAATTTTTGGGGACATTACCTCACTCAACACTCATCGGAGAGAGCTGCCAAAAATGGTGATGTCATCATCACCAGGCACATCTGACCCTGGCTGCTGATTGCCAGTGTTGAGTGCAAGTTAATAAATCCCTTGGTACCTGGATACACATTGGAGTTTTATTACAATGCAGGCATTCCACGATACCCTGGTAATTAAACAGTCTGGGGCAGATAGAAACCAAATGACTATTTTGTCCTGTTTAGAGAAATTGCAAAATAAAATTGTCTTTCAGATCAGCTTCCTAGAGCTGTAATGTGAACGTGTGTTTTGATTGTGCTGAAAGGCTAGGAGGAAAACTGGGATGTAGGGAGAAATTCAGGATGAAATATAAGTGTGAAATCCAATCTGCTACCCCAAACTGGTATTTGCAGAGTAAAGAGGCTCCTAACTTTGGAGGCCTGAGCTCCCAAAGCAGTGAGATGGTGGCTGCAGGACCTGCTCAGGGCAAGAGGGATATGTGACAGCTGCATATGTAGCTGTTAGTGCTGGTGGCCACCAAGCCACGCCCGTCAGTCCACCAGGTTGGCTGTTGTCCTGAAACCCCATGCCAGGAATAGAGACTGAATTCAATTTTGTGATCTGTCTGGTGGAGGCTCATGTGAACACAGTCAGCCCTCACCAGCTTGAAGTCCTCCTCACACCCTCGTGCTTGTGGATGCCTGTATATGGTGTGGAGCAAAGTTATGGCAGTCTCTTGGCCTCCACAACCACCCACCCACCCACCCAGCCTGCCTTCCCTTAGCAAGGGTGAGCTGACAGTAAGGGCCTCCACTTCCTTGAGCCAGAAATATTTTCATTTCTAAGGAAAACTTTAATTCTGACATCTACACGTGAAGTGCAGAGGGAGGATCCCACTACAGCCCTGCCTCTCTCTCCCTACCACCCTGTGAGCTCCCTCCCATGGGGATTTTGGGTGCTGCTTTCTAGAAGAACAGCAGAGCATCTGGGTCTGAACCCAGTCTCAAGTTCTGAATAGGAGCAACATATTGCTTCTGAGTAAGGGATCTTATCCCATCTGCAGACATAGGCACAAGAAAAGACAGACACAGCATTCACAGTGTTGCCACATTCCTATGGCAGTAGCAGCATAACTTCTCCGAAATTTATACAGCCCATTGAATTAAAGAGCAGTTGAAGAAGTCACGTTGATGAAGCAAAGCCTTTGAAAATGGTAACAGAGCTGGGGACTTTCACACTGGAGAAAGCTTTGAAGTCACACTTGTTTGGAGCTGACATCTGTTTACCTTTAAAGGTCTATAAATAATATTACCTTTCCTCTTTACTGACTGTGGGAGATGATTCTTTGCTTCTGTTTATAGACCCTTTTCTCCTCTGTCTTGATGCTGGTGTTATCTGGCTGAGCAATTTGATATCATCATCATCATCATCACAGACGTTTCTCTATTTCTATAGCAACAAATGATGATGCCACAAAACAGAGGATTATGCAATCTGTGTAGGCTCAGATGGAAGGGGAGGCAGGGCTGGGAGCTCTGATTTAAGCACAAATGTCTCTAACAGCAGTAAGGGGAATACGGAAACTTGTTGGCAAACGAAACGTGTTTTTGTATAAACATTCTCTTTTCCAAGTTTTGCTCTGGTGGGAAAGTCCCTCCCTAAAGTTCTCTCATACATATGTATGTATTATATATACACTTTCACACACAGTTATGCATACTTGTGTGTAAATGAATATATGCAAATGCAGCAGTGTTCCTAGCACTTGCAGAGGTATTGCCAACTCCCTACACATAAACTCTGATGCATCCAGGATCTGCTGCACTTCTCTCATCCTGACAGTCCCCTTCTGCCCAGTCAGACTCTGTGGAATGTCCTCTGGAACATCTGGGGACATTTGGGTCCTTGGCTAGGTGGGACCAGCAACCCTCTTGTTCAGAGCCACTCAGCTCTTTACCAGGTTTGTCCTGTGGGTGAAGCACAGGAGAAGTGTAAGGGTAGTTTAAAATCTCTGCCCTCCCAGAAGCTTTTTAGCACAGCCTAAAAAAATGCCTTTGAAGCATTCTGTCTGCCTCAGTTTCTCCAGCAATAAGAAAACTAAATCTCATTCTTAGGGAGGCAGTGAGGAGAACTTCACTCTTGTTTCTTAGAGCTCTGACATTTTGGTGAGGAGATCCATGGAGACTCTGGAAAACATGCTTGTGGGCGTTTTTTCTATGTTTGTCTTATTTTTATTGAACATATGAATGCATCCTATCTAGCACATGTTGTCAGACTCAATAACTGTGTCTTGTTACCAGTTTTTCCATTTATGGCATATTGTCCTGACATAGCTGTAAAACCTCAATGAATATGGTTTTAATAACTCAATGGTATTTAATGTACAATCGCTGTCTTATTAAGTCTAAATTAAATCCTTGCTTGAGACACTTAATTTAAAGTGTGACTGATCTTTTCCTGGCCTGGAAGGAGATACTTAAGTGACACTTCTTCCAATTTGGCCACATGGTTGAGGGGGTGGGATTTAAATAATGTATTCTGATGATACTACTCATCTGGTTAAAGCTGAATTGCATCATTTTATGAACACTCAGAGACAGGATCAAATTAAACCCAACTTCCCACCAAGCTAACTCAGCTGAGTTTCAGGGCCTAATGCTGTATTCAAAACACACACTTATTGTGACTATCCACTCATCAGCATCTGCTTGGCTTTTCCAAAGGAAAAACTGAAGTGCACCATATTTTTCTACTCAGAGTCTCTTGTGGGGTGCCTTTTGAGTTGACAAAGACAAGGCTTACATTCTGCTGTGGGCACACTAATAAAATAAACCTAATAAAATAAACATTACATGCAATAACGATGCTACTAAATCTAAGTTCAATATGTAGCTAAAGTGTTACCCACAGATCTATTTAGAATGGTGTGCCTGGACTTTTTTCCCTCCTTTCCCAACCAAGAGTCACATAAACATTTGCTAAATTGAAAGCATCATCAGGACCAATAGGAGTTCCACAAGCAATTTTGGCACGTGCAGAGCTGAGGAAGGCACAGAGCTCTCAGATAAATTATGAGCTGTCATTTCTGTGTGCCAAAGCCACCACTGAAGAATGGCCAGAGCTGAGGAATTAGAAGAAGATTTCTGAAGAAGAGTGCCTGGTGAGACACTGGACATGTACGTTGTGTCTGTGCTTTGTGCTTGGGCCACACGATGATTGGACTAACACAAGTTGTGTAGTTGAAGGTGCACAGGAAGGGAAAGCATCCTTTGGCACAGGCAGAGGTGGAGTCTTCAGGTTTGTGTCTGGGAAGACAGTGCAGCCAAATGACTGCACTGGGAGCCGGGACAATTAGGGGGACTGGGGGGTGGGTGACTTCTGGCAGGACTTTAATTTCCCCCTGTGTTTAACCTGTAGGTCTTTGACAGCACTGATGGAAAATTAATATTTCAGTACACTGTGGAAGCTTGTAACAAATAAATTAAAAAACAAAACAACAAAAAAAGGAACAACAGTTCCTAGAATTGCAGAGATCTTTTTATCTGTGGAAAAAATCTGCTAAAAAGCCTCTGTAGTTTGCTGGCTGCTGCACCATGGCTCTTTGGGCGGTCCTTGAAAGGATGTGGTGGAGTTGCTGGAGAAGTATACCCTCAAGATGTGCTCTGGAAAGGCTCTGTTCCATGTCTGCCTCCACACTGAACACATATGATGGTTTGTGTTTGCTTTCCAGTGAGCTTGGTGGTGTTGTCCACTTCTAGTACTTGCACTTTGCAGTACTTCAGGATCTTTATCAAAGCCCCAGCTGCTGAATTTATGGGATTGCACAAGAGTTTCTGCTGTCATTCAGAAAACCAAAGGATAACCCTGGTGCCAAAGGTTTCAGGGGAAAGGTTAAAGTGTGACCAAAACCAGAGGTCAAGTGTGAGAATGATGTAAATGTGTTCCTCCTTTAAAGACTTCAAAGTTTTCTGGGAAGCATTGTCCTGACTGCTTCAGAGGCTTGGCCTCATGATGGAAAGTGGTTGGAACTGGCAATACTGGTGCTGTGTGCAAGTAAAGGGGTAGGACAAAGGCAGTTCATGGCAAGGACCTCTTTAAGGTGAGAGATTCCATGAAGGTATTGGAGGTCTGTTTGCAGGTAGCTGCTGGAGAGTGTTCAAGTCTGTCTCCCTGAATTAAAACTTTGGAGGTTTGCAATGCCTATTAATGGGTGCCATTTTGCAAGAGGCTCAGAATAAAGCAAATGTTATTGCTATACAATCTTCTGAAAAGAGTTTGAAAGCACAGTCTGTCCTGAAAGCAAGGAGAATGTGCTTAGTTTAACATCACCACCAGCAGAGTCTAACTGAGGGCAGTATAACACTTCAAGTGAAAATATTTGTGTTTCTATTATGTCTTCCATCCAAGAACTTAATGGCTATTTGGTTCAGTTCATTCTTGATGATTGATTTCTCCTGGATGCTGGGGTGAGAATTGTTTTAACAGTTTACAGATGGACAAATGAAACAGGGAGGTGTCCCGTGCATTGCCCAGCACTGTGAACTAAGCCAGTGGCAGAATGGCTGTTTTCCTGTTTGATCCCAGCCAGGTTTGATCCCTCTTTATTCATTTTCAAACAATATGACTTCTTCCCTATTATGTGTACATTTTAATAACTGAATCACAGGAGTAGAAAATTATGAGGCTGAAGACACTGATGAAGACCTTTCATAGTGATATTTATTCTTCTTGTTCTAAATCTGGAATAGTCCTTATTGCAATAATTTCAGTTCTGTGAGATATATTAACTTTGTACAGTTGTTATTGCTGCTGCTGTGCCTACGTATTTAACAGTTTTCCAAATAATTTACTGAAGCTCACAAGTTTTAAGATCTTTTCCAGGATGAATGAGAAAGAAAAGGAACATGCTCACTCACCCTGAGTGTTTTCTCTGTATTTCGTTTTGTCTGTCGTTAATTAGGAAGGGTTTCAAGTGATAAAACCAGCTTGTTGTTATAAGTCATCCACATGCTAAATTAAAGTGGGCAAACTGACATGGCAGTTAAACCCCCAAAGCCTGAAATCAATCAATAAAATCTATGGAAAATTGCTCTGAGCAAATTAACATCCTTTAATACATAAATGCAAATTTTTTTTCCATGTCTCTTCATAATAACTAGTTGCAAATTTACTGTCCATCCTAATCTCATCCCAAGATAAGCACCACACACTCCCCTTTCCACCAGCATGTCTTCACAGAAGTCCATAACTCTGTGGAGTGAAGATGCTGGGGTAAAGCATCTGAACCAGGTCTGTCCTGTGTCCTACCTCTCCAATAAATTTTCTCCAAAACATCTCTTTGACTCTTTCCTTAAATTTGAGCATTCCAACCCCACTGAATTTGCATGCGAAGAAGACAACTGGATTCACCCAGCTTTGAGGATCTGAGTTGGCATATCAGATAGGTTTGCAGGACAATGGAACTTAATGGTTTCTGGGGGCTGAGGACACACACAATTCATCTTTCTATGTATCCTTGCAAGCACTCAGCATTAATATCTGAGGGCCTTTTAGTGCCACTGAAGAATTTATTCTCACAACACCACTGGGAGAAAGGATTTCATAGCTCTAATTTCAGTATCAGTAGGAATTTGAGAAACTGAGCCATAGAGGTATTGCTTTCCACTTAGCTCCTGTCTACGGATATTGTCAAAAGATTACAAGATGAGATGGATGAACTAGAGAGTGTCTCATGAGTTTTATTCTCTTCCTATGCATCAGTGTTTCTAGAGTTTGAAGGACTTTGACAGTATGCAATTCTTTCAGATGATTTGGGCTAAGTCACCCCGGATAGGGAGTGCAATGGGCCAACAAACTAAAGGATTGGAGGTATTTTTAATTTCATGCCCAAAAGCTGACAGTTTGCTGAGGAGGAGAGAAGAGACTGAGGTTGTGAAATGCAGGAGTTCATTTGTCTGCCAATAAAGCTCTGGAATGAGGTTTCTAGATGTTTCCGATCAATAAATTGTTCTAATAAAATGTTGTCTTTACTCAAATTGAAATTTTCTGCAGGAAAATTCTGACTTTGCTGAGTTCCCCCTCCCCTTGGGAAAATTTAAACAGGGCTTCCTGGCTTCCTGCTGGGAAGATTTTTGCCAATTTTATTTTCTGCCTGAAGGGAGAAAAACAAATTGATGCATGTTTTCCAACAGCCAGCAGAGCTGGGAGGAGGAAGCAAAAGCCAAGTGCCCTGGCTGTCTGCCTGTCACACAGCATGGTCACCTCTGCCCATTGGGTTGGGTGGGAGAAAGGGAGACAGGGGTCCTGGAGGACTGGTCTCCAAAACCTACCCAAAATGCTAGTGCCAGTTTGAATTTTCACTTATTAAGAAAAGCCATTTTCAAGCCTCCTCAAAAACCCCTTTTTTTTTTNGAGAAGGATGAAAATATGTTCAATTTTTTTTTTCTCCCTTTGGAATGGATTTGCATTTTCTGGGCTGGCCTCCTCACACAACAGCTACAAGAAAGCTGAAAGGACAATTACTTTTGAGCAGAAGTCTACAATACGTTGGCAGCTGGAATTCCATCAGATAAGCAATATTTGATTAATATTGGACAGTAGGAGGAGACAAAAAAAGGATAGTATGGACATATTGGAAAAGCACTCACAGGAGCTACTCATGGATTTGCAATATTCCAACACAGATCGCCAATGCTGCATTAAAATATTGCCTCTGAAGCAATTCCCTAGATCCAGTGGATGATAAGCTGATGAGCAACACCCTCCTCCTCCATTACATTCATCTCCTTCAATAATATTTTCACCCATCTCCTCTGTCTATTGCCAGTGGCTTGAGCAAGGTTGGTTCAAATGAATTTAAAGCAGGGATAAATATTGTCAGTTCAAATCATGGCTTTCCAGTTGGTCCTTGGGTCTGTCCCCAGGGCAGGGATCCCCTGCTGAAACAGATCATATTCCTTCTCTAGATGAGAAGAATGAGGTGAGTGGTGGCAAGGAAAACACAGGATAGAAACGAAACCAGTAAGCAAGCAAACAAATCACAGAGCAAGGAGGACATTAAAGATTTTGCCTTTATTTTCTCATTGTAGTTTATTCCAAATCCTGCTACAACCTTCCTGGAGGAGGGGGAAGGGCATTGGCTGATTTGCATCCTATGTTACTGCTGACAGTAGGAGGTCTTAATTGGGGCACCAAAGAGCAGGTGTATGCTAACGTTAATCTTCCCTTTCACCTGTCACTCATGCAATGAATATGATCTCTCCCTCTCATTAGCAGCCCTCTGTCACATGCCGGGGAGCTTTGGAAGGGTCCCTCTGAAACTCGTCGGGATTGATTTTCCTGCCTGTGCTGGGTTATTACTGCCAAACCCTGGACAACCGCTCCCAGGGAACACATCTGCCCGGTGGAGGTATGGATGAGCACTGCCTAATAACCTCAAATTATGTGTGCCTCATGGAAAAATGAACAGTAATTCACGTATCGGCCTGATGATAAACAGATAGAGACCAGCTCATTTTGAAAATAACACATTGTGTGCTTGAGTGTTACAGAGACGACCTTAGGAGGAAAGTTAATTTAGCAAAGATATTCAATTTGGTGTTATCTCCAAATGCTGATTCCTGGAATCATTACTCACTCCATAGTCAGGCAAAACTTCCCTGGATTTCAAGGACTCCAGCTGAAGCCAAGAGGAAATTGGCCTTGGAGAGGATGAAATAGTAACTCCAGAACCTCCATCTCTTGCAGTTCACCTATCACAGCAACAACAGCCTAATCCTTTACTTGAATGATGCAGAGCATTAGGAAACAACAATGAGCAGCCAAGAGCAACTAAACCTGCTTTGTTTTGCACTTCTTGCACTGTGAACTTTGCATCTTGTGAGGAACCTGCTGACAGGACAGCGATCTGAGTCTCATGGCCATGCATTTCTCACAAAGAGAAGGGACAAAAGGAAAGTCATCTTGCAAATAATTTATCAAAGCTTTTTTACATTCTGCTAGTGCTTCTCTGGAACACGTTCCACTTTGGTTCATTCAGAGGTGAAATAAATAATTATCTTTGGGGGAAAAAATTCACATAGTTAAGAGTATTATATTCAGAGAGCAACAGTTTGTTGGCTGTGAGTGGGATCCGGGGGGGAATGAGCTTCAGCTGCAGCCCATGTTCTGAGTCAGAGCAGAGTCCCGTGGGAATCACAGCTGCTTCAGGGCTCCAGTCCTCGTGTGTTTCCTTTAGGATGACGGTGGTTGGCCTCTTCTTTTACTTTTATCATTCTCCTCAGTTGTTGGGAGGTGGCTTTCTTTATCATCAGATTCCTTCCAAAAGCAGTAATACCGTGATTCAGTGGAATGGAAACCAAGAAACAAATGGGACTGACACATTAGTAATGTAATTCTAACTCATAATCTGTTTTTTCCTTGCTGAGATTGGGTCATGGTATGAGACTTTTCTCTTTACTGAGGCTGGTGGGGGGGAGAGCCCTGTAGTAGCTAACTGCTTAGCTCTTTTGGGGATAAAATACTCCACATTTAGCTCTTCTGTAAAGGGAAACAAAGACTTTTCAAGAAGAACCAATATTCCACTAAGACAATGTGACAAAAATTGTGAAGTCAACCCTGCTCTGATTGTAATTTCTCCATTGGGCAGTGGAAAGCATTTTATCTTAAAGTCGCAACCTCCTTATTGTCCGTCTTTTAGTGAATTTTAATAAGCATGTTCTTCAGTGCCTATTTTTATCTAGTGTCCTATAATCAAGTAATTACCAAAGTTATAAGGGACAATCACGGAATCATAATGTCTACTTGTGGGAGGAATAACATGATTGATTTTAAGTGTATGACTATTAGAGATTTCATTCACCTGGTGAAGTGGGACAAGGAAGTGCCAGCCTCAATGTGACACCTTATGTGCTTAATAGTAAGCATGTGCTTAACCATGTTGCTGGATGGGGAGTCTAAAATCTGTTATTCTAATCTGTGAATGTGTTGTCTTGAAATGTGCAGACTGCAATTAAGAGCTATTGGATAATAACTATGCCACGGAAATGTCCTAAACTATTAGAAAGCTGAAGATGATAGTGTGCTTTTAATGTTTCCCATACACCATTTGGGATTTGAAGAACTTTCAGCGCCCATGAGGAAGGCTGAATATATCCTTGCTTAGGTTAAAGGGAAGGAAGAGAAAAAGCCCTGAATTAAATTTTTGAGCTCAACAACCTCCATTTTTCTACATGTTGCTCAGTTCTAAACAGGGAAAATAAAACAGCTTTGTTCATGAGCATATGCTTTTGACTTTTTTTCTTCTAGGAGCCTGTAAATTATTAATAAACTAATTTCTCTTTATAGTTCAATCTTTGGAGACTTAAAGTGCTCACTCAAATGCACTGAATAAGAGGAATGCTTCAGCTCCAATCAGCTCCCATCTTCTTTGGAAATGCTGGCCTTAAGGTATCTTTGAGTCTTTGAAATCAATCTTTTATTCAGCTGGGAATTTCTGATGGCTTGGAGGTCTAGTCTGTTAATTCTGCCTAATTCCCTGTTTAAGTCTGGGGCGTTTCAAGAGGATGATTTTCTGCTTTTACTTTGCTGGGAGGCTAAGAACATCCTTCTCCTCCTTCACCACATTCCCTGTTCCTTTTTCACCACGTGAAAACAAAGGTGTTTGTTGGGCTTAACAAGTAAGTGGGGAGTTGGGATTATCTAGAAAATACCCAAGGTGGCACCTAGATGAGTTCTGGCTGAGTTTTTCAAACCCAGTTTAATACAGCTTGATCTCTATTATCAGAAGTGCAGGATCCCTCTGCTCTCTCGTGAAGCTTTTTATCACTACTGCCTCAGCCAAGGCTTTATCAGTAGCAGTATCACAGTTAAGCCAGAGGGGAGGGGGAAAATCAGGGAAAGAAGGGGGTCAAGGTAAAACTCTGAAGTCCTGGGCATGCCAGGATGTGAGGAGCCTACAGGAACTGGGCTGTCTAATTTTGTCTGCTGTCCTCTGGATAATTTGGACCAATATTTGAATCACAGAATAAGCATGGAGCATCTTCCATAGAGGGATAACATGGATCAGAAATTACAAGATTAGGAGCCTTCACTGATAAATTGTGATTTCCTCTTCCTCAGAACCTGAGCTGAGAGCCCAACAAACTCATTTCACTTTTGATCCTATGAAACAAAAGCTCTCAATCATAAAGCAACATTGTTTGGTCTTTCCATTCTCATGCTGCTAAAAAAAGGTATCAAATGACTGAAAAAGGTCCACATGAAATTTAAAAATAGGCTGAGGGGACTGGGTTACAAGTCACTGAGCTTCATGTGGTCAAATAAAAACAACTACAGAAAAAAATATTACAGTGCTAATTTAAGCTGTACAACAGAATATCATTTACCAAAAATGTTTAACGGAATAAAAACCATGTTAAAGCACTGGCTTCCTTAACAAAAATGTCCTGTGCAGAGGTGACTTCCCAGTTAAAATTGTTTGGGGAAAAAAATCTGGCTTCTCAAAGAAAATAAATTAAAAAAAAAAGGTTAATGAAAATATAAAAAGTTAAAGAAAAAACATTCTCTCATATCTGATGTCTTTCTCTTCCTCAGGTCTCATTTCTGGGGCTATTTGCATGAAAACTGAGCCAGATTCGTGGTCTCCTTTATGCTGGGGTCAGTCTGGAGCAGCTCCATCAGACACAGAGGCTGGTGCTGACTCCAAGCTCTGGTTGTGCAAACCTGTGGTGTGAGCAGGGACTGGGGAGGCACAGAGGGACACGGCAGGGTTTTCTGCATGTGATTTATTTCCCAGCTCTCTCTGAGGCTTCAGCAGCTCTTCAAGGCTGGGAAAACACATCCAAACCTGGGTAAAGGAAACGTGTCACTTTGCTGATGTGCAGGGAGATTCCCAGTGAGGAACGAAAGCAATTTGGTTCCAGCCTCCCATTGAGGTCGATGGGATTTGTGTACCTCAGCCCATGAAGGACTTTGGGAAATTCCAGCCATGAAGGTTAATTATAAACCTTTAATTAATCAGACATTTGCTGTGGGCTGAAGTGGTCTGACTGTCTGAGCTCCAGCCTGGGAGCTGGCAGGTCCTTAATTAACACCACTGGAGACTGGGGAGTGGGGTGACTTTGAGGCAGCTGCAGGTCTTTGGTGAAGGCTGGGGTGCACAGGGTGGGGAAGGCTGGGGTGCACAGGGTGGGGAAGGCTGGGGTGCACAGGGTGGGGATGGCTGGGGTGCACAGGGTGGGGATGGCTGGGGTGCACAGGGTGGGGATGGCTGGGGTGCACTGGGTAGGGGCTGGAGATGCTGCAGGGCCAGGGCTGAGCACGCAGATGGGGACAGTGATTTGTGCCATCGGTGTCTTGTGCAGCCTGTGAATGGCCCCCATCGTGCTCCCCAATGTGAACGGGAGATAACATCCAGTGGGAAAGAAGGTTGTAAAACAGGGATAAAAAATTGAGGGAGTTGTTATATCTCATGCCAATTTAGGGTAAAATGGCAATTGAAATTAAAAATCCAAACTGGCTTGCTTCCTTGGTGAAGCTTTTTAAGAGGTTTCTTAATTTAAAATTGCCTAAAAACTGAAGTAGCAATAATGACATCTCTCAAGTTCTTTTTACAATAAGTGTAAAGAATAATTAGAGAACTACACAAGAATGCATCATCTCTTGGGTTTCCCTGGCCAGTTAAGCTCAGTAACGTGTGGCTGGTGCTCTGGAGGTACCTGAAGCAGGGAGGACCTGGAGTTTCTCTCTGCAAAATATGGCCTGCAAGAGAACTTCTGGCCTCCCTCAAACCAATGGCAAAGTAGCATTAACTGCAAGGGGTCTGGGATTTCTCTCCAATAATATTATTAGAAATGCCTCAATGCTCTTTAACTTAATAAAAGCAAAATGGTAGCATTAGAGATGCTGATGAGGGAGGAAAAAGCCATTTTGTTTCTCCCAAAATTGCAGGAATTCTTTTTTTCTTGAAACATATGCTGCTTTTCTATTAAGAGGTAAAAATATGATGTGGGAGGAAATAACTTTCAGTTGATGCACTGAAACATTTTTAACCAACCAAGTGATGGAGACCGTATCCATGAGAAAACCAGCAAAGGCTACTAAAACACTATGAAGCCAACAGGAACAACAAAAAGAAAAGAAAATAAATATCCCCATTCCTGGAGGATGCCTGTATCTTTAAGCAGCTGTTTCTTGTCTCTGAGGTAACAAAGTTGTCATGTGATGCATCTGTTACCATGGCAATAATCTGTAATTGTGTAGAAAATCCACCAAAGTAGTGTGCAAGTCCTTAGTGAATTGGGCAGAGAGAAAAATCACCCCTGTGCAAGCTTTGAATTGATGATGTTGTGCAACTGCATTGGTCAAGTCAGCCCAGCTTCACCTCCAATGAATTTCCCTTATTTATTTGCTCTGGTTCTGGTGTCCAGTGTTTGCTTGGTGTTTAAATGTCCTCCTGGCTCCTGCCCTCACAGCTGGTGGATGGTGGGAATCTTTATGTGCAAATTCACCCTCCACTGTCACAGTCAGGGCATTTATATAAAGGATCTGGGGGTGTTTAGCCCAGAGGTGTAAGGACTATAACTATTGGGCCATTCTTTTCAAATACAGGTGCCAAAATGGCATTAAATATTGTGCCCAGCTACAATTGCAATGGGAAGGGCATTTCCCATTGTTCCTGTGTTTATTTTATCTTACTCTCCCAAAGGAGCAGCCCCCAACATCTACATTGTCTCTGTCTCCATCAGGATCTGTCATTTCACCAGTACCTTGGGAACAGCTCCCACACACACCCAAGTGCACACAATATTTGTATTTATATATAATATATAAATTTAAATAAATCTTCTGCTAGCAGGCCAAGTTCAGAATCCTTTAAAACTAACTGAAAATAGAAACACAGAAGGATGGGAAGATGAAATCTGCAAAAGTTTCTACCCTGCATTAGTCATAAAATAAACTGCTGGAATTTACAAAGAAAATCCTTGAGCATTTTGAGTCATCTGCTCATAATATCATTGGGCTAAAAGTGCTTGCTACTATCCAAATCAAAAAGCCAAGGAAATCTCATGAGAATATGCCTCATGGGCAAATCCCAAAAGGAGAACATCTGGATTTAAGATGCCATTGCCCTGTACTTAACCCTAAGCCACTGAGAAAAATGACTGTTCTCTCGCTCTCACTCTCTCTATGTTATTAGTAAATATTTATACTGTACAAGCACCCAAAGGCCTCAAATGAGAGTAGACTTCCATCTTGAGGCTCGTGCAGGCCTAACAGAGAGAGAATCCCCTCCCTGCTCTGCAGAGATTGCTCCTTGTTTATTTTTCCTCTCAGCTATGGTGTGAGAAGCTGCCCCATGTCCAGCAACTGAGTGGGATTTCAAGTTATTGGTCATCAGATGAGACCCTCAATTCCTTCACAGGGAAAAAAAATAAAATAATGTTTTGTTCAGTAAGGTTGATTTAGCTGAGGCAGCTTAGAATCAATGAAAACTCTTTTAAATTGTGCCCACACCAGCAGTACCACCTTGAGCTTTGCCTACCCAGGCTCTGATGTAGCCCATTTAGCCTGAGTTAATGACATAAAACTGCTTTGTCTTCTCCTGTAGTGCAGAAGGTGTTAATTAGACTGATGTGGATGATTTAATACTGCATCATACTGATATTCAAACCTAAATCCAGACCTTGTCACAGCCCAGCATTTGCAGTGAGTAGATTGAAACTTCCACCATCCATGCAAGTCCCCTTGTTTTTAAGACCAACACTGGTGCCCCACCTGCAGAAGTGGGGCTGTACCTGAGGCTGAAAGGACCTTACAGACAGTCATTTGTTCTCTGGCATGAGTCCTGCCAGCTGAACCCAACCCCACTGGGTGGGTGACCTAAGATCTGCCTTTTTCCATCTGAGTTTTAAAGAGGGATTCTGGCATTTTAGTTGTGGGAGCCTCATCTGATCATAACCTGAGACTCCTGCAAGCATTTCTGAAGGGGAGAACCTTCAGAGCCTCAGAGCAAAACAGGAGCTTCTCTGAGGGTCTATTGGTCCTCTCCCATCCTTTTGCAGCTTTCCTGCTGGACATGCTGAGACATTTCACCTCTGGAAAGAGACCCCTTGAGATGACTCACCACACTCCTCCTGCCCTGTGAGATAGGAAAGCTGGTGTGACCACTGTGGGAAGCCAGGAAGCTGCAGCCGAGGCAGAGCTAATCTGAAATAAGTGCTTAGGAATGCTCTGACCTCTTGCTTCACTGAAGCACCTTTTATTTGTTTGTTTGTTTGGTTGGTTGGTTTGATTTTTATTGTTGTTGTTATTGGTTTTGTTTTTTTGTGGTTTGTTTTCCCCCGTTGTTTAGTTGTTTTTGTTGTATTTATTATTTCCAGTGAGAACATTAAAAGAGCTGTTTGTACATAGCTTTAATCTGTGTGCACACATATGCAGATTCAGCCTGGGCCAGGGGAGAGGAAGAGGGATCACAGCTCTGCCAGTTGTAGGCGTTTGGGACTCTAGACAGCTGTGACAAACTGCAGCCTTTTTACTACCTTAGAAAACATAATGGACCACTTTTGTAATTTTAGCTGTAAATGCACTTCTGCTGTATCACAGGACAGTGCTTGAGAATGAGAAAAGAGAGAAATACAAGAAGTGCAGAAATTATGTGGTGACAGGCCAAAGAACAGAGCTTATAACACACCCACAGAGTGTTTCCTGTGAAAACAATATTCTTCTGGTTCTGTTCACGATGCTCCTGCTTGCCTGCTTTAAGGAATAATTTCTCAGAGCTATATTTTAGATGTTCAGCTCTTGTAAACTCTTCACAGTTTAATACATTGCAGCTTTTCTGTTTGCCAAGCTTGAGTCACCGGATTAAAATTGCACCCGCCACCACAGTCATCAATGTTACTGCTAACTTCCCGTCTCCTCATCCCAGGCTCTACCTCATAATGGCAACCTGTGACCCCAGATCCTGCTGGAGAGATGACTAAAGAACATACAGATGTCAGTCTTTCTATGATTTGGACAAAGCAGATAAATAAGGTGATTGGTATGTTGCCAAACTCAACTTCAGTGACGTGGCATCAAGTCCTTGTAACATGTGGTTGTGGACTGAAAAGAAAGAGGAAAACTGTGATGGTGTCCTGAGTGTGCACCTGAGGGAGGGATGGCCCTCAGGTAGAGTGTTTGCTGGTCTGATATACAGCAGGAGCAGAAACTCCAAGGTCCCACACAGACTGAAGTAACTTTTGGATCCGGTTGGGAAGGAATTGTCTCCTTCAGGAAGTTAGTTGATGTCCTTAGGGATGTAGCGTGCAGTGTAGCTCACAGGACAGGATCTCCCAAGGAGAGAGGTCTCACCCACTGAATCTCTGCCCTGACTAGGGCTTAAGGTGTTGCTGCCGTTCAGTCTCCCGCTGCAGTCACAACCCACTGGTGGTGGATGTTGTGCAGCTGACATTCCATGGGGGGCAGTAAAGGCTCTGTGTGGTGCCAAAGCTTGAGTGAGGGATGTGATAACTTCCTTCTGGTCTTCAAGCCTGTGAAATGGAAATCCAAGGAAAAATTTGAACTAAACAAGAACTAAACAGTTGTGGCTGTGTTGGGCTTTATGTTGTTGGTTGATGGTCAGCAGAGACCAGCTGGCAGCGAGGCAGTGGTGGAAAAAGGCTCAGGAAGGGCTTCATTAGCACCAGCACAGTACGAGTCCCTGCTGGTAGATAAATGCTCGGGAAACTTGCGCAGCGAGGAAGGTGGTGGCATTAGGGGGAGCCTGAAAGACCAAAACTGAGCTTTGTGAGGCCTTGATGTTTGAATAAAGCCAACTGGGGATGCACCAAATGGAGCTGGGGATGTGGGAGCAGAGGAGGAGCCTTTAAGGTTGTTTAAATCTTTTAGCAGAAATCTCAAGCTGTAAACGGAAACATTTCACTCTAAGTCAATAAAACTGATCCAGTTTTTGTTAAAAAAAAAACCAAAACCGTTCAAGCCATTAAAACTAACAGCTCAAATCCCTTAAGGGAGCCAGCTACATAGGCTTGTGTTTCCACAGGGCTTACTGGCAGATTGCACCAGTTACCTTCCATGCCTTGTTGAAAGGAATACTGGCTCTCCAGGCACATATTTCTGGTACAAGTCCTGCTAAAAGTGTGTGGATTTGTGTGCAGCCTGAATGGTGGTGGCTAAAGCAGTCCATATGGCTCCACATCAGGAGAACGTGAGGCTGGATTTCCTGGGAGGTCATCTTGTCCCCCACACTGGGACACTGGTTCTCCAAAGGCTGAGCAACTTGCTCGGTTACAGATGTAACTGAGCATTACATCTGTCCCTGCTGGGCTTGTCATGCACTGGTGGTTGGGTCAGCAGGGAAGGACAGAGCTGCAGAGGACAGGGGAGAGAAAAATATATATCTTCTTTCTCAATCTATAGATCTAAATAACTACAGACATCTCTGTGTTCCCACCCACCCGCTCCTTCCCAAGTCCTGAGGTTTGGGCATAATGTTTTTATACTCAGAAATCGCTCTGTTTGATAATCTGACTGAGGATAAGTAATGCAGCTACATACTTCTGAATAGTTATATGTGCACAATCTGTTTGTTTGATATGCTCCAGTCTTCCTAACATCTGGTTCCAGCCAGTTGCTATCAGCCCCTTGGTTTTATAAGCACTAAATTCACTCAGTTTTTAATGCGGGGGGGGGAAATACAGTCCAAAGAGCATAACATTTACAAGCATTTTTTGTGGGAGTGGAGACAGGAGGCCAAGTTCTGCTCTCAGACAGAGTCCAGCCTTTGCATTTTTGGGTGGGCCTCCAAAACCATATTTTTTCCTTAAGATGCCTCCTTTTCAGCCAAACTAAACCAATTCCTGTCAACTATTATCATTTTAGTACGAATGGGCTTGGCAGAGAGACTTGAGGGAGGGTCAGTGAGAGGGTTTTTTGGGATGTTCTTCAAATACTAACTGAACCGTTCTACATGCAGGGCACATGTGTGCCTTGGCTTCTCAGAAGGGGGAGAGAGGGGCAGGGTGGTTTCATGTTTCAGGCTCAGTCTGCCTGTTTTCTCACCTGGTGTCCATTCAGTCCTGTTCAGGGGAGCTGAAGGGAGATAACTTGTCATTACCCAGCAATGTTCATCATCCCAGGGCTCCTCCACAGGTGATTGTTTCGGTGCAGTTCTGAACATGCAAGAGAAGACCTGTATGCTCCAAAGTCACAGCTCAGAATCAGAAGAGACAACTAAGGATAGATTTTTGAGTACATGTGACAGTTGATGATTCAAAAGGCTACCTGAGAGGCTCATTGAGATATATTCATAAGAAAACCAAGCATTTCCAAAATCACTGCTGTTAACCCAGTGGCTGGCATGAGCAATAAATGCATCAATAATGGAATGTGCAAAAATACTCAAACACTTGGAAAACCTAAATTGATGTTATCAGTTTACAAAAGGGTTGCTGGCTTGCTATTGGAGCCAAATTACCTTTTCACTATCACATTATCTTTTGTCATCTCATTCCAGTTTGGTGTTCACTCTTTTAGGTGAGATTTTGAGGGTTATGAACTGTTCTTAAATGACTAAAAACTGTCTTTAATAATTTGAATTATATTTTTAAGACTACTGAAAACATTTGAGATGCTAATTCTAACACAAATACCACATACCAGTGATACTTGCTCTGCAGGGGGAGCAGAAGAGCATTTGGGGGAGAAAGGGAGATGGCAAACCAGACATTCCTCATACTTGAAGTCTCTGAAAGGTTACAATTCACATATGGATGATATTTGGGTCTAGAGTAATATAATGTAGCTATAAGTGGACTGAATCTGGTCCACTAATTCTTTTTCTGCCTGTTTTGTTTTAAAGACAAACAAGCTGCACTTTACATATGCATATAATGGGTAGTTGAACCAGGTAACTGTAAGCTGCTGAGCAGGGCATTCTGGGTTTTATTTGGCCAAGACTCACTTTCTGGAAAGGATAAGAGTGAATAGACAGATCCCCTTGTAGAGGTCCTGCCCATCTGCTCCTGAACTGACTGGTAATGGTGTGGCACCAATTCAGATCCTGCAGAATTGCATGTAGGTTTCCACGGTTATTTTCTCTGTTGTTACCAAACACTCAGAGCAAGGTTATGCTGTGGTCATATAGACAGGAAAATGACATCATGCTTAAAACCACTAATCCAAAAGGTTTGGAATCTGAAAGACAAACCGTATTCTAATTAGAAACAAAAAACCAATGACATTTGAAATGGAGAAATTTCTTGGATTATTATTATTTTTAAATCCTCCCCTGGCTTCCCTTCCAGCCAAAGCTGTGACAAGTGCACTGGAGCTGATAATAAATATACACCTCTAAGGTCACAGCTAGGATTTTTAATTTAAATAAATAAATAAGGATGAATTTTCCGGTCTCCAGGGATCCAGCACTCAGGAACAAGCAGCACAAAGTCTGTTCTGCAGGGTCAGTGTGAAAGATGGCTTTTTTTTTTTTCCCCCCCTCCTGTTTAGCATAGTTGTTTTTTTCCATTATTTGAAAACACAAAACAGCCTTATTCTTTACTTCTCCTCCCTCCAAGGTTGGTAGGTAGTAACAACAGGCTTTGGGATGGTGACGCTTGGTAGGAATTATTCACTGCGTGGGAAAACCCAGAATTACTCACAGCAGCCACACTTTTAGGAGGTCAGCAGATGTGACCAGTTTATCCTGCTATGGATGACAAGAGCTGGCTAGAGAAAAGTTGAAGAAACCATATTCCACCAGCTGTTGATGTGTCTTTCAGTGCTGCTGGACTTTCTGGAAATGAGTCAACTTTTTTTTCAGGGTGAAACAGGGTGGAGGAATTTCAACAATGTTAAAATTGACTTATTGACACATGCACAATATTTTCTTAATGTGAAATATAATTTCTCTTAAATTTCTTAGCATTCTGTGGGAGTGAATTGGTAACTGTTTGAAATAAATGAAATATTTTAATTTCTGAAACCTGATTTTATTTTTTTTCCTTAAGAACTTGGCAGAAAACCAAATTTTGGGGCAAGAGGAAGGTGTAGTTATTTAGAAAGCAGCAACACTTTGAACTCCCAATTATAAATTCTTTGAGAAATGCACCCTCCATCCTTAAGCCAGGTCACCTCATTTCCTACTTGAGTCAATCACTGTTCAAACGCAGCAAAGCTTGCTATTATCTCACCCTTCCCCAAAATGAGGTACCTGTAATTCACAAAGATGCACTGCAGATGCTGGTGTCTACAGAGACACTCAAAGAGATGCTGTGTGTCATCCCCACTCAAGAAATTCTGTTTGAGTGGCCCTTTGTTTTTGCATGAAGAGTTACAGTGCAAGCAAGGCAAATGGTGTCCCCAGCCCTATCCTCTGCCTCTGCTCCCTTTCCTGCTATCCCCATCTGGAGAATAGTATAATGAGAATAGTTACAGAGGTTGTTGCAAAGAATCACCTACTATCATGCACCTGCCAACAGGGTGGATTAACTGTCTAGTTCTTTTAGGAACAGAATAAATCCTGACATATTTTGAAAATGCATCCTCACTTGCTTCTACATTTCTGTTCTGCTCTGTTTCATCACGGTCATAGCTGGTTTTCTGAAAGTGCCACTATTCATATTGGATTTGCACCTTGCAAGCACCTGCAGGCTTATTGTTTGGCATGGACTGTTCTTTATTGATTTTTTTTCCCTTTTTCTTTTGTGTTCTGTTTTGTTTTATAACATTTCATGGTGTAGACAGCAACTTTATGGGTACTGGGCCAGCCTGCTAATTGGTTTCACATCTCCCTTTGAGGGTGGATTTAGCAGGGTCTTTGCTGGTTCTTGCTTATTTCTTTTTCCCACAGAGATGGAAGTGAGAAGCAGCTCCATAATGTTGTAGTACCACTCATTTCTTCGTACAACTGCCTCTGTGCAGACCACCAAAATTATTTAGTCACAGAGGGCAGAGGACACATGAGGGCCTCTGGGGGGTGGGACTTCTCCAGTGCCAGTGGGGAGAGAGCAGGAGCAAGGCTGGGCTCAGTGCTGGGTATTAAATATATGAGTACCTTTGAAGGACAGTGTAGGAGCTTACGGTACTACGAGAAAGCAGCTCCTTAGTGCCAGGTGAAGATTATGAGAATCTTTTGGTGGGTGCGAATTCACTTTGCGCCAAAATGCTCAATTTCTTTCCTCCTTGGTTGTTTCTCAAGACATGATGTGAATTTTTGGAGGCACTCTGCTGTGAGATGGGAAGGGGCTGTAGCAGGATCACCCAGAGCCAGGAGAGTCTCATGTCTGGCACAAGCAGCCTCTCCGCAGTGAGCTGAGTTCAGTCTCGTTACTTCCAGATAAAGCTGCCACTCCCTGGTGATCACTGTTCCAGTTTTGACATTGGTCTTCTTTTCTAACCTTGTCTAATGCAGACTTTTTAAAAAGTGAAAACCAGATTCTTATAGATTACAATTAAGTGAAGAAATTATTTATACCTGTGTATTCATTTACTAGAGTTACTGTTTTGGAAACTAACCACGTCCTGACAATGTTCCGTCTCCAACTTTGACTTATGTGGCAAGTAGGCTTTTCTAGAGACTATTTCAGAAAACAAATACCAGGTTTTTATCACTGGTTTACTTTTGCCATCTGATAATGACAATGGTGCTTGGTTATGGGGAACAAAAGTCAGATGAAATAGGACATCCTTGTAATAACATATGCTGTTCTTCATGGTACTTAAGATACAAACGAACGACAATAAAACAACTTTAGGTGAAGGGCCAGTGAATGAGAACACTAGGCTTCATTCTTTCCCCTTCAGAATAAATTCCCTTCTGTCTGCAAGCATCTCATTTGCTGTTTGTACAGAAAGTCCTTTGTTAGCCATTTCTCATTACAGCTATTGATAAGGCTTGTCCAAAAACATGCCAAAGTGCTTTTGTAATTCAGATATTTTACATCGAGTACCAACAGCTAGTAATCATACAGTGGGTCTCTATTAAAAACTTTTTCACGGTTACCTTTTTCTTTAGATAACATTACTGTGATACTTACAGCAAGAGAACAGCATGAATACTTCAGTACGGTGCTTGGCTGGAAAAGCAACCAAGAATGCTTTAACTGTTAGGAAGGGAAATCCACTTTAACTTTAATTACCATGATTTCCAATATTGCTGCTTGTACAACATGAATGTCTTGTAGCATAAGGGCATTTGTTTCAATGAAAATAGTATTGAAGGTAAGAATAACTTTTTTGTGTTCCCAAGATAACATCACAGCAAAAAAACCCCAGTGACTAGTGTTTTCTCACATTTATACAGCTTCAAGAAATATGCATGAAATTATTAATAGCTCATCTATTTATCATATATTAAGTAACTTCCCCAGCTCTAAGTTTAATCTTTTTTGAAAACCTTTCCACATTTGTTTGCAATTTGCAATTTCAGTTCTTTCCAGTATTGTGTATCTGTTGCCCATCTAAAATAAACAGTGATATGGAAAAATGATTGTTGGGAATGATTATAAGCCGTTTCTCATAACTCTAAGCAGTACTGAATGAATGATTGTGCAATTGGCTGTAAACAAACAGAATCTACTTTTTCACACAATGCGTAATTAAATTGTGGAGCTTGTTGCCACAGGATGTTGTAGATATCTCCAGTTCAAGAAGCAGCTAAGCAAGTGAGTGGAAGCAAAGGTCTCTAAAGGGCTATTAAATGAGATGACGCAGATGTAGGCTACAGCTCAGGAAGTCCTTAAACCACAAATTGCTTGAAATGGAGAAGATATTGAGAATTTCATACTTGCATCACTTCTTATAAGCTTTCTCTCAAAATGCCTATTACTATCCATTTCCAAAGACAGGATGTTGGATGGGCCTTTGGCATGACCTGGTCCAACCTTTCTGGTATGTGCCTGTGTCCCCTGGGGAGCACAAGAAGGCACATTCTGGAGCACAGTGAGAGAAACAGGGTGTTTAATTCATATTAACCATTAAGATTGTTGTTTTTTTGTTTGGTTTGGGTTTTTTTCAGGTGAGGGTAGTCTTAAAAAAAAAATCTTATTTTAGGCATATAAGAAATCTGCGAGTCTCTAATTGCCAAGCACCTTGAGTACTGCTAATTCCTTTAAGCTCAACTCTTTGGGGAGAAAAACCTGCATGATGTTATATATCAGGCTGTACAATGTTTACTTGTTTGGGTAAAGCCTCCAACAGTAGTGTGTGAGAATCAGAGAACCACAAGTGAAAAAATGTCATGAGCTGTGCCAAGAGCAGGAGAAGATGGTGGCAACCGGGCTAAGTTACTCATTATCTCTGCTCTGGTGGCTGTGCTGTGGCATGGTGTCCCACTAACTGGGTGTCCCACATCTGCTTCCCAAGGGTTTCCTTACTTAAAAAGGCTAATCCTGGGCTGAAGAAGGAGATGAGGAATTATGGAATGATTTCCCTAGCCTTAGACATTTCAGTATGAGATCCAGGAAAATGAAGTGACTTTAAGGAGTATTGGATTTTTTGAATTTTTCTGAATTTTTTAAGGAACGTGAGACATTTTCTTTGACTTATGATGTACAGTAATGAAGATGGTACTTGCTTTTATTTTAAAGTAGCACCAAGTATATCACTTGAAGAACCAAGATAGGTTTACCTGCCTCCACCCAGCCTATTTTGTATTGACTTAAAGGAGAGCAATTGTGGAAAGCAAATGACTTTCTCTCTTGAAAGTTTTAAGCTACTCTCATTGGTTATAAAGCACAACAGTTCCATTTTCAGCCTCTAGCTGCCAAGGACATCTATGAGCATTTTCCTACCACAGACATTTTGTAGGCAAAGTGGAAAACATGTCAAATGCCAAAGGCATTAAAAGAAAGAGCCAATAATGAATAATTCATTTGGAATCCACTATAATGACATTAGGCATAATGAAACCTAAGCTGGTATTAACACATGTGTAGCAGGTACAACACTTTCTGAGGAATCACTCTTTGTTAGGAAAGAGAATGAAGGAGAACTTGGAAAAATGATATTGTTTCTACCTCCATGATGCCCTGGACTAGGGATAGCAGTGTCTGATTGTCTCCAGAAAAATGTACAAGCTATGCTGGCTGTAAAGAAGTTTTCAGCCTCCTGGTTTAAAATGAAATTGCTTACAAAACCACTATATGGCAGCTGTTTAGAGCAGTAGTAGATGTGCCAGCAGAAGTGTTGGTTCACAAGAATAAGTGATCTGGTCATATTTCTGTTCCTTTCTTGTTCTTCTAACAGGCTTCTGTGTAAATGAGGTGTTTTCGTGAGAGAGGCTGTTGTTGCATGAGGAGAGAAGAGGGATGGTGTTTCAGGCTGGCCTTTGCCCTGGCCAGGCTGCAGGAGGGTGGAACTTGGGGTCCGCAAAGGGAGATGAGATGTGGCTCTGGCACACGGGGAGCTCATGTCATTCAGTGTGAGTAATTCACTAGGGGAGGAAAAACCTGTACTGTGTAACTTCAGTAATGAGGTGATCCAGAATCAGACAAGTCTTTAAGGATGTGCTTATGCTCTGTTGAAAGTCTGTGATGATCAGGTTTGGGTTTCTCCCTAGTTATTGAAATAACTGAGCTGTAGGTGTGTGTTTGGAGTTGAGTGCTCTTAACTGGGACTCTGTGAGGAATAATCAAAGGCAGAGCTGACAAAGGCTGAGTCAAAGTAAGTGGTTCACAGGTCACTGTGGTTGAAATATGTTTGCATTAAGTTGTTATCAGGGTCATTCTGCAGAACAAGATGTGAGTGATTCAGAAACGGGCACAAGGGCTAAACTATTCAAGCTCAGTAATTTGCTTTGCTTTAACCAAGGCAGTTCTAAATCTCAGCTTTGTCCAGTCATGTTATACCAGTGTGAGCTCTTAGTTCACTGAGAGGGCAGGCTTACAGTCCGATTTTCATCACCCTTTCCATCGCCATAATCCTTAGACAGTGACCACAGAGCCCTTGCTAGAGATGCCTTGACCTGAGAAAGGAATCTGCTCAGCTAATGAACATCCCGAAAAGTGCCGTTATGAGACCTTTGCCTCATGAGGTGGAACTAATTAACGGAATTAATAAAATCATAGTAAAAGTTAACAATAGTTACCTAATTCCATTAAGCCCTGCAAGGTGTGTGGTTGCAATATCACGTGTGTAGCTGTCAGGTGCACAGATGCACCCAGTTCAGTGGGGAAAACCAGGAGCTTGCCATAATGACATATTGGAGCTTTCCCTCCTGCACATTATTATTTCTGCTTACTGTACACCAATAAATATGTCTCTATTGCTCCAGTGCAAGAATTTGCAAAATAAAGGATGGAGGAAAGCAGAGTACTGTTCATCTTCCCTATATTTTTCTGACACCAGAACTACAACTCTGAAAAAAAAAAACAAAGGGCTTGACATTTACCATTTATAAATTCTACAGAAACAAGAGATTCAGGCTCTGAAGCTGCAGGAGTGAAAGAATACAAAGTTCATCACCTGCTGACACTTGTCTTGAAAGGAGAGTGTCAGAGACAAATCCTGCCGGTTAGGACTGCGTGCCCAAGAGAAGTGTCAGGTTCCAGATCTTTTGCAGTATGAGTAAGACAGGTCTTCTATTGTGAGCCCGCAGAGATGCCAGGACCTGCACATGTCTGGGCACAAAAGGGAAAAAACCTGGTTTTCCCTCCTTGAAGATTATGACAACTGCACTTGGTAAGGACCCTGCAGTCATCACACGGCTGCCTCTCAACCCACCCTGTCCAACACATATTTAAGGGTCATAAGCATGAAAATTAAGCATGTTTGGGTATTTATTTAGTTATTTATTTATTTATTTATTTATTTATTTTCTGAAGAGGATCTCAGGTTGTGGTGCCTATAAGGAGACTGATCTCTGCAGAGAAGAGATCTCCAAGAAGACATTTCAGAGCACCTCAGCTGAATCCCTGCTCTAAACTGACCACAGATATATGATTTATCTTTGTGTGTTAATCACAGTGGCAACCTAAAGAGACAACTCTCTTTGGAGTAAGTTACATGTTTTAGGTCTCTAATGACTCTCTTGATTTCCTTTTTGTTCACATCAGGAAAATCAACTCTCTTGGGGGTAACAGAATGGACTCTGGGTGGAGTTCTCATTGCTGATGTGACCAACTTGGTGTGCAATGGACACCGTGACTTCAGGCTTGGGGGCTCCCTGCATCAGCACTGTTGAGGCCAATGACTTCTTCCTTCCATATGTCCACATGAATGCATGATTTTCCAAGGAGAGCAGAAGAAAATATGTGTGTATCTTCAATCTCAAGCACTGGCCTATGAGTTTTGTCAGGCAAACACAGTTGCTTCAGGGAATTCTATTACAGGTTATTATAAAGTACTGAGTAATTGCCTCTGTTTTATCTTCCTCACCTTCTCTGCTAATGATACAACCTGTCCCCTGGGGATTTAAACCTATCAATGTCAGTAAAACCAGGTAATTCCAATAATAATTTTAAACTTTTGTCTGTCTTTGCATTGTCAGAGTTGTGGTGTAATCTTTTACTGGATCGTTGTACGATATGAGCAGGCTGTGCTTTGGTAGATGTGGAACCTGGGTGGGGTTTGTTATGTAGTAAGGGCAAATGAGGATTTGGATTTCCTTTCTTCTGAATGCAAAATCTTTCCATTCCCACGGGAATCTGCTAGAACTTTCTCTGTGCTACACTCACTTAGCTCAGATTGGACTCAACTGCTTGAGATCATTACTCATGTGTGTAGTTTTGAGCTACTACTGATTACAGAAAGCATGTGTAGCTGTAAACATCTTTAATTCAAATAACTTTAAACAAAATAATTAGTGGTTAAACTGAGCTTTGCAACAACTTTTTTAAATAAGAATGACTTTCCCAATTTTTCAGATGTTAATTTGTGGTGTACATGTTATGTGATTTACTGACACAGTGAATATGCAGTAAAGCCAGAAAATGCTTCCAAGACTCCAGTGAGGACATGAGTGAGCTGTCTCAACAGAGAAATATTTGCACCAAAAATAGAGCTCAGCCAAACATTATTTTGGTGTGGGTAGGAGATTGTGTTTTATTACATTTGTCATTCTTCGGGGAAAACTGTAAGAAAAGGCAATCAGAACATTATTTTAAAGTCAGGTTTTTATTTTGAATTTTGAGAATGTTTATTTTAATATTTTCTCACTTATCCCAATGATTTTTTTATCAGTGACTGAGGTAGAATGAATTGTACTTTGAAAGTTGGAATCTTGTTTTCTTTCTTTCATGTCTGTAATTTCCAGAGACTACATTATTTGTACTTGTTACGTGTTCTAAATTGCTGCATGATTTCCTCTCTTTGTTTCCGTGTGTCTCCCTATGATGGATGTTAAGAAAAGGTGTTTTGTTAATGTTCTATTAAAGTTCTTTGAATGGAATACGATGTCTGAAGAAAGCATGATATATATTTAAGAGTAGATAATGTTGAATGTGTTTGAATTTGTGAAAATGGCACTACAGGCTAGGGTTCTGCATAGAATATTTCCTGTACTTTGGTAGTACTTGGGCTGTCTCCTGCTCCTTGCCTATGCTGTGCTAAGGTTCTGGTCTTTCTGGTCCTGTTGATTTTATTTTTGTGGTGTATTGGCTGTCTGATGGATTTACTAAGCGCTTTAAAGATGGGATTCCTTGCAATCTTACGATAGATGAGTTAACTTTTTGTTTTCATTCCCAGCTTTCAAGACACTGTCCCTTTGTGTTGTTCAACACATCAGAGAAGTAACAATTCTGAACTTTGATTCAAATGCATGCAAAGTATCCCTCTTTAAGAAAAGTTACTGTGCTAATAAGGAGTGGGAAATCCATGAGTCAATGGTTAGGTCAGCTAGGAAAGAAAAGTGCAGGAGACTCACTCCACTAAAATGGAGATATTCCTATTTTTTGGAGTGTTATTGGGTTTTTTATCTCATATCTTAAAAGGTGTTTTCTTATATTAAACTGTATATGTTGCAGTTGATGGCCTGTAGAAAATATTTTTTTGTACAATGACATATGCTAAGGAGCTGTGCTTTGTAATGCAGCAGGGAGTGCAGGAATGTGTGTATCACTTCACATGTGTAGCTTGGACAGCCTTATTTTTTGTACATATTCTTAGAAAAATGACACTTTTGGTGCTGCCAGTGAAGTGTTGGATTCCCATACTGAGATTTCAAGAAAGGATTCAATTATGTAGACACTGTACTGAATTCTAGTTGAACTAATAGTGCAAATTCACACTATTTGTGTGAGCATAATTAATTTTTCAGTTAATGATCCTGTTTGTTATGCTTACAGATTCCACATGTGCCTTGTATACCGCACACAAGAAAACAATATACATATGGGAGTGCTGTAAAAGCATGCATATATGCAGTGTGTTTAAGGCACTTGAATGGAATTCCTGGGAAATTTGCTTTAATGGTAGTATCATGGGCAAATACAAAATATCTGCAGGGACTGGCTCTAAGCTAATGCAGTCCCAGGTAACTCGTCAGCTGCGAGGCAGAACAGTAAAACTGCAAACTTCAGAAACCATCTTAGGAACGGATCACCATGTGGCAAAGCTGCATTCATTTGGAATATTACCAGAAACAGAGAAAAGTGTGTAAGCATAATCAAGTATTTCCTCTGCTGTGTATTGTATGCTTAATGGACCACACAAGATTTTACCAGAAAATCCTATTTCACAAGTGTTTTAAATCCACAAATGTCTGGCGATGACATAGCCATAAAATACAGCTTTTAAAAATCCTCCATCAAGGGGATAGGTTCTCTGATGCATTATATCAGCAGCATTGATTTAAACAATGAAGAATTGATTAGAAAATTGGATTCCAAATTGAACTTTGTGAGTAAATCCAGATCTGTACTCAAACTTCAGTGGGAGATGGACGATCTGGAGTGTGTTTGGTTTGGGAAATGGAACCTCTGGTTCTTTGGTGAGGTCCGGCTGCCACTGCTAGAGATATTGTTCACATAAAAATTAAATGAAAATGGTTACACTTGAGAGAAATCAAGTTTGACTGCATATGATGTACAGGATGTAGGTATCCTGACAACACTTAACCATCTTTTGCAGCACAAATAAGTGTTTGTAACTTTGATGTGGATTTAACTACAAAATTTAAGAAAATGTATTTCTGCATCAGTGATGAGTGAGAACTCTGAAAGCTTTACATCTCTGCTATTGCAGATACTTTCCTTCTCAGCATTAGCCCTGATGGACCGCAGACAGGGAAGACATGGGAAGGTCAGAGATGAAAAGACAAAACCACAATGTGCCGATAGCCTTTTGCCTCCCAGAGCCATGAGCTGTCTTGCAGGTGGTGAAATTACACTCAGACCACTGGAGCTGCTTTCCAGCTCCCACTCCTTAAGAGCACAGCATGTGTGTTTATCACACAAGTAGCAGCCTGCATTTAGCCCTGGTTCTTGCACTGTTTCTGAAGAAGCTTCTTGCCACAGTAAAGTCATGAAATCCGTCATCTTTAGATGCAGCATGGTTTGTCTGTGACAGCTGGCTGCATCAAAGCTGCTTGATGTGACATTTTGTAGCATGAATCAAGTCTGTTAACACTTGGCAGGTGGTGTTTGGTCGCAGTTATGTTTGTTGCACAACTTTTAGTTCACTACATTTAAAATGTCTTCCATCTCTTATTTGGGCCAGTGTATTCCCAGCTCCTCTGTGCATGCTCCTGTTCAAAGGCAAAGTGTAGAAAGCTCTTCAGTGTAGGCATGACAATGATCCCACACTTTGGGTGGGAAACTGTTGTTTTGGCATGCTGGTAAGGCACACAATGTCTTTATTGCTATGTCAGAGAAGAACAGAGGTTGCAGGATCAACTTGTCCCACTAGACAGGGTGACCCTACTACTGTGGAGAGCTGTGTGGGAGGGAGTTTGATCCTGCCGGCCCCTCACTTCAGTGCATCTCCAGCAAGTACAACTAACTTTGGCAACCCAGAAGAAAATCTGATAATCAAACAGTAATTTGCCCCTGCTGGGCTCTGGGTCAGTTGAGTCAAAGCACCCCATAGACTGCTGTGGTGTGCTATAAGCAGCCTTGTGGCAGCTTGGGGAAATCTTCCCTTGTCCCTGGAAATCTGACAAAGCAGGTGGACCTTGTGGACTTCTGTCCATCTCCAGGTGTGTGTTGTCACTGTTTTCCCATGCTTTGCTAGCAATAGGAGGCTTTGCCAGTGGTGAAAGGTGGGAATTCATTCCTGACCCCATGAGTCACTCTCCTATGTCATGGAGCATATGGTTTCATCACCCTTGCCATTATTTTACCTTTCAACCAAGCAGTTACAGGTACCATTAATCTATAAAATAGATGTAGGCAGACAGGAGGACGTCATGTAAAGTCTGCAGAGACGCAGAACCAACAGACACCAAAGAAAAAGGAAAAAAAAAAAAAAACCAGCTTGAAAACATGACCCCAACTTCTTACTCTTGTGTGTTCCAGGAAAATGATTTATTATTGGCCTGTACCCATGTCACACTGATGCTCAGGACAAAGTAAAAGTCATGGTAGTCACTCAAGCCCTTGCTTCTGTCATTGTATTTTCAGATATTTCAAGAAATGAGGTAATGACTTTAAGATCAAGGTCATTTTCAGCTGCATCAATTATTTCACTTTCTCCTGGCAAAAGCATCTGCATACCTCTGCACAATGTGAACTACCAAGCAAACATTTCACTGGAAACCCTGACTGTTCTCAGCCATACACAGTGCCTGGTTCTTACATTAAATTGGTTTAATCGTTTAAACTTTTACTATGTAACTTAGAAACTGGTATGCGGCAACACTGCATGTTACCAATTTAGTGCCTTTAAAACAAATTTTAGTGGGTTCCAATCTACTTAGTCACTGCTACACAAAGGAGAGACCCCATATTTCAAATAACAAGGCTTCAGCAGAGAGATGACGTTAGTGGTGGGTAATAAGCTGAACTATCTATCAAGATATCAAGTATGAAACAGATGGTGAGGAAAAAAAAGGTCCAGATACATTTACAAGCCTTTTAACATGCTCACCCATTTAATTCACTGCAAGGTCACAACTTGATGTCTTAGACATGCAATCTTCTCTTCAGCTAGAAATGAAAGCAGGTTTGGGAAAAAAAAATTAAAAAAAGACTGTTAGAGAAGATTTGGAGGGGTTTAGCCAGTGTTTCTGGGAAGGGAAAATGACCCACCATCAAACCTTACAGATATTTGCTTGCCAGCACCAAGAATACATGATTTGTAGACCTGCATCCATTGATTCCTTCAGTGGTTCAGTGCATTAGGAGTGATTTGCTGTAATGATTCAGCTCTGAAAAATTCATTCCCTTTCTTTAGAACAATAATTTTGATGGTTGGGAGGGTTCTTGGTTGTACCTTTTGTGGTTTTGTGTCTATAAATATTGGGTTAATCACTCAAATTCTCCAATGCACACCCTAATCTATTAAACCACTGTAACTCAGTCATGTATATGAGGGGTTATCAGCTGGTCATGAAGGTCAGTTCTCCTTGTTTTGTGGGATTCTCTCTGTTGCACCCCATTCTTGGATTCTGGCACAGTAAACCTGTCTATGTACATACTTTCTCATGGCATAGATTAAAATGTTAAAGAGCCTCCAGTAAAAGTTATACTTTTAGTTAAATCCTTCATTCTAGTAGCTGGGGAATTGATGTCAGATGGAAAATGATTTCCCAGTGGTTTGGTTTTTGTAGCAAAAGTCTTCAACTTTTATGTAGATAGTCTTTGAAGTTAGAAATTGTTGTTAGACTATCAAATACTGTTTGAGGTGTCACTCAATTTTTTTCTCCCTCTTTCTATTATGGGAATGGGATCTTAGCAGAGAATTATTGTGGTAGAAAATGAATGTATGACTGACACTGGAAAGAAAGATGTTTATGGGCCACATACAAAGGGAATTGTTGTGGAACCAAGACCTGTCAATATAATCTCGGTTAATTCTCCAAGTGTCTGGTTGCTCACTCAAAGAAGGCAGGGTTAAATCTCCAAAGGCACAATACTTGAATATGTCATCCATGGTGTGGAATATTTTCTAAAATGTCTTTCTGCTGGTGTAATTTCATGTTGCTGGTTTATCTGAGTCACACCCGTTGTTCAAATCAGAGGGTGTGACTGCCTTTTGGGCTGCAGTTGACTGGACCTGCCTAGAAAAATACACTTCCTTTCCCTGTTTTCTGGACAGTTTTGCTGTATACGATCTCTGACCTTCCATGTCCTGTTCTCTGGCCCCGCACAGCTCTTCCACCACTGTTTTTGTCTGAAGAAGGATTGAGTATTGGTTGGGCCAATAGGTGGCACACAGGGAGCTCTTAAATAGGCAGGAAAAAAATATACAAAGAGAAAATGAAAATAATAATACTCCAAATACCACATTAAAAAAATCCAATTCTGGGTTACCTGGGGGTTTTCCCATCCTCTGGCTTTATATTTTCTCCCTGCTTTTGAAATTCCACCCAGGTCTGGATATCCAAATGAGTCTCTAACACTATACTGCCTGTCCAAAAGTGAATATGATCCGTTGTACAAGTATCTGGACGGCACAACTAGTGCCTTAATTACTTCTGTCACCTGCATTGCTGTAACTGCTCGGGTTGGAAAGAAAAATCCTGCTCTACTAGCAAAATCTTTTTGTTCTAAAGAGGTCACCAACAAAGTATGAAATGGGAAATCAGATGGTACAGGTAAGCAGAAGAGCACAAGGGAAAATTTGGACAGTGGTAATCAGCATGATGGGCCTTAACAGTATTTAGTTTTACAGCAAACCCTCCAAACTGAGCTTTAGGAAGTTCTAAGTTATCCTATTACAGCAACCAGTGGAAGATTTACAAACCAGGGGAACATTCTGTTGCTCTAAAGTCTTACAGAGAATGGTGATTTGGATTTTTGCCAGTGTTTCATATTATCTTAAACATCTTCAGCTTTCCTAAATAGAACTGGAGCTTAAATCATCATCTCTAGGAACAGAGGGTTCAATGACCTTTTGTTTGACTCCTCTTGGATTCAGATGGTCAGTAAAAGACACAGAGAGGAGACATGAGAGCCTGTTTCAGACAAGCCAAGTTGCGATTGGAGAGATGCAGAGAAACTGAATTACGAAAGAAAATGTGGGACTGGGTAATACCATCCCCACAGAACCCAAATCACAAATCTTCAGGAACATTGCTGGAGTTATCATGCCACCCTTGGTGAGCCTCCTTGGGAAGGAGTGCAGTCAGGCTCTGTGTATTTTCACATCTCTGAAAGCACAGGAGACAGTCAATAAAAAAGGGATGGCTGTCTTGAGATTACCCCCCCTCCTCTATGTTCTGAAGGCGACAGAACGGAGTGGATAGCGAGCAACCTGCTTGCCTTGGGTGCAGATGGCTTTAATTGTCATTCCCAGATGTTCTGCCTCTTGAAGGTCAAATTCACCTTGTATAAATCGGGCTGGTACCATCCAGGGAAAGCACAGACATTTTATTTGAAAAAATGTAATAAAAGAGTGTCCTTCTTTCTTGTTATTTCCTTCCTTGTAAATTTAAAGGGAACAGATTGAGAGGGAGGCCCGGCTGGCACAGGTCATGATAATGGGATATAGAAGCTTTTGTCTGGAAGATGCGTGTTCAAATCCAGCTCAATATCACTGTGGATAAAATACTGGTAGATTTTGGCTGCTGTAGCTCAGCTGTAGGTATTAGTCCTGGATTCTTGCTGCTGTATTTGACAGTGTCACTGTAAAAACCTGGCAATACAAAATTTGTGCTCAAAAGGAGTGGCTGGGTGAGGCATCCATCAGGAAAGGGCATGTGTCCTAAGGCCAGGTGTGCAGGAAAATGGTGATGCTTTTGCCTATTCTATTCTTGTTTTGTGGTGGTGTGGATTATTTTGGTCTCCAAACTGGCATGTTGTGCATTTCTCTCACAAATGTACCAATCTCCATTCTAAAACCACTTTGTCTTTTCATTTCTCCCACCCCTGTAGGAAGCCTGGTTCATCAGCTCACTCCATTGGGGTCAAAAACATTTTTGTTCTGTCCAGTGTAATTTATCAGCAAACAGACATATACCCCTGTGTTTTTGTGTCAATAATGCACAGTGTATTTTTTAAGTGTACTGTAATTAGGTGGAAACATACTGTTATGTCAGACATCACCAGATGGGGCTTTGCACATAGTCTGCAAAGGTTTTGTTTCAAAAGCGCATGTGCAAGCTGTGACTCTGGGGAGGATGCACTGCAGAGTGGTTTTGTTATTTAGGCATCTGTAGAGGCCGCTTTGGAAGCAAGACTGTTGAGTGAGCATTAAGATGTTATTTTTCTTGAGCGTGGATTAGAATCAGTTATTGAGACAGGAACCAAACTTCAGATTTAGATGTCCTCAGATGTCTCAAACAGCACCATGTAGGGAGAGGCAGACAGAAACTACATGTCTTTTAAAATCTCAGATAAAACCTGTATTTTTCCAACAAGACTGTGGTTTCCCCTATCATCTTACTGCATATACAAAAGAAATGAATTTTCAGGATTGGAGCCTTATCCTTTAATGGTTTCTTTGGGCAATTTTGGAAGAAAGGAATGAAGATTATACATATGATAAATGTGGATTTTAATGGAGAAACAGCTAGAAATTCTAAAGGTGATTAATTAAAGGAAAATTAAGATCCCATTAAGCAACTGTTCAGGGCAATTTCATGCTGGAAAATTTACAGATTCAAACACAGCACTTTGTAAATATAAGCCATGAGATGAATAGGGAATTTTTTTATGTGACAGATATTCCCTTACTTTTCTTGTGGACAGAGATATTTTGCCTCCATGATCTCAGAAGTTCTGAAACTCCAAATATCTTTGATTCATATTGCCGTACTTTATGCCACAAACAGAGAGCATTGGAATGAGACACTTAGTATATAATTCAAGATACTGAGAAAATATATCAAAGATGTGTTGTGCACATCAGATCCTGTACTGTAAGTTGTGTTCAGGGCTGGAAGACTATGTGCTGCATACACAGATCCCAAAGTGCTGCCTGAGCCCAGGGTTGGGGAAGCAGCAAGAAAAACATTACAAGGAAGTGTTGAAAATCTGATGGAGATATCAATCTACAGAAAAAGAGGTTTTATGCAATTTAATGAACATGGCAGTATTCGCATGTGAGTATAAGTGAAACTGGGGCCAAGGTAAGCGTTTAGAGACACATCTTTATCTGTCTAGCAGCTTGGCAATTGGGGTTTGTTGTGCAAGTACTTGCTGGTTGCCCATGGTTATTCACCTCTGGTCAACTGATTGTGATGGTAAATGAATGTTTGTGCAGGTTATTTTCTGGAAGGAGATGGTTTAACTACTAGTGAAGGTCTCAGCGGTGGAATCACAGAATCATAGAATGGTCTGAGTTGGAAGAGACCTTAAAGATGATGTGGTTCCAGCTCCCTGCCATGGGCAGGAACACTTTCCTCTAGATTAGGTTGCTACAAGTCCTGTCCAAACTGGCCTCAAACACTTTCAGGGATGGGGCAGCCACAGCTTCTCTGAGCACTCTGTGCCATGACCTCACCACCTTCACAGTAAAGATTTTTTCCCAAGATCTAATCTAAACCTACTGTCTTTCAGTCATGTCACTACATGCTCATGGATTGGAGTGGTGAATATTTGTGAGTGGGGTCAGTGTAGATGAGATTTGGATTAGAGATTCAGGAAGGAAAAAGGGAAAGAATCCCAACTGCTGTCTGGCTGCTCTTTTGTGCATTCATAATGTGAAATCTATTGCTTGGGGTGGAAGTTCTTGTTCATGCCAGTTTGCCCTCAGAGCAGACCACTTCATAGGTTCCTTTTATTCCTGATCCTTGAATCATATCAGGCAGCCTCCAGTCCCCAGCCTTTATCTGGAGAGGTGTCCTGGGCAGAAATGTCAGCACATATGGCAATACAGGAGTGCTGGAAGCTTTCTAGATCAGACTCAAGAAGTCTGCACTCACATCAACAGCCACTGAGCTCACACTGCACTTCAATAACACTTCTCAGAGTGGTGCAGGGAACAGGTTTATTCTTAGTGTTGTTGAGGATGTTAATGTCTTTCCTAAGCACTTGTTACTTTTCAGAGTGTTTTAAAACTGCCCTGGAAGTGAACTTGCCACTTTGAAAATTTTTAAGCCATAACCAGACTAACACAGTGGTCATGAACATATTTGAACATTTCTTGGATGGTTCCCATACTGGGTTGGCACTAGTCCCTAAAGTTCTCCAACATCTTGGCACAATAATGGTGAAACCAACACACTTTAAATAAGCAAGGAGGAAAAGCCAGGATAGAAGGAACTAATAAGTACACAACAAAACTATTCTGCTCAGCAGTGTGTTTGAGGGGAAGGAAAAAGAAAGATATAAAAAATAAAACCCCAGAAGAAACAGATGTATCTGCCAGAAGTTAAATACACATCTGTTAAGGATGCTCTTCTCATATTTGGGGTCAGAAAAATATGTACAAATGTAGCACCTTGCTGATTGACAGAAAATCCTCAGTTCTGGCACTGAGAATCTTGTTTTCTTGACAGCACTTTGTTTTAAGGCTAGAGGCAGAAAAATGTCTTATGCTTGTCCTTAAACTGGAAGGCCCTTTGTTCAGGATACTTATACCATTTGCAGATAATGATGTGCATTGCAGTTTCAGCTGTCTGCATATGCATTTTTATGTTTTTTTATGACAGCTCTGCGTACTGAACTAAAAGGCCATTTAGAGCTGTCAGGAAGTGACAAGCATTACCCTTTACATTTACAATTCTGTTAGCATGCGTTGTCAGGTGGGCTCACCATTCCACCGACATACGATTTTCTTTGAAACCTATGTATGACTTTAATTTAATACAGCAGTCTCCAAAAAAAAATAGGAAAAGGAAAAAAAAAAAAAGAACCTTATTAAGATTTCCTTTGCCATTTATCTACTTTTTTCTTTCATGTAGTTCTTTTTTCTACTCTTCCTTTCTTTTTACTGTTTTCTTAAGCAAGAAACAGGGAAAGAGACAAAAGTAGCTGTCTAGCCTGGAATACAGCAGCAAGCGCCTCCATTTCAACCTGTGATGTTACACAGAAAACAGTTGATTTAGTCCATTGACTTAGGAAACAAAATGCTACCAGCATATGCTAAATATTGAACCAACTTGTGAAAGCAGGAAGATCAGAACACCTGTAACTTATAGTCTTGACATGAACTGAAATAAATGTGCATGCTTTTTTTTTTGTTAGCTACCACTTTAGCAGTCCAACTAAGACCAGTTTCCATCCCTATGGATCAATTTAGAATGCTCTTGGAATGAGTTGTCCACCAGTCTGTTTTCTGTTGGTTCACATTGCTTTTCAGTATCTGCCCTGTATCAAACATTCCAAGGTCCCCTTTAGCTTCCAAAATGTCAGTGTCCCCCAACTGCACTTTGAGCAGCAATTGCTTTCTTAATGATTGTAACAAGATTCCACCCAAGAAAGGCCCACTCTTGGAAGCACCAAGCATCAGAGCCAGTCCCTCCTCTGCTGAGCAAGCAGTCCAAGTAGGTGCACACTCAAAGTAAGGAAGAGAAATGCAGCTGAGAGGAAGGTTCAGCTTTATTCCTATTTGGAATAAGTGCTTAGGAACATCCAAGTGACAATTAAAGCAAGAATCCTTGCGTGAACTTATTTTTTGACTATATTTTTAATATGGTGATGATACAGATATATTATTTAACTGCTGTCAGTTTGTTCAGCCTCTGGCAGGCCTCAGCAGAAGATCCACCCGACAAAGACCTTGTAGTCCAGGCAGCACAAACTGTCTAAACTGGATTCCCTGGATTGCACGTGTTGGTATGAGAGTTATTGAGGGTTATGATTGACTGACTCCTGCCAAGTCAGATCAAGACATTAGTATTGTATGACTAGAAAATATTATAATAACACAAGTATTTTTTCACATTGGAGTTTAATCTCGCCTGTTGGATTTGTTCTGAGGGCTTTTGGGATGTTGACTTCAGGTCAGTCCAAATGGCAGGGTCATTAGCTCAGCAAATCCATTTGTTATTGGTAGGTGGTGTGGAGAGATGTGTATGGATGGTTTTGCAGTTCAAGAAGGCATTGTAAGAATTAAGGATCAGAGCACAGTGTGCTTTGGAGTAAAGTAACACATGTGGCTACTTTGACATTGAATTTCGTTCCTGTCATTGCATAAAGGCAAACCCCAAACATTATTTTTAAGCAGCTGTTTTTACAAATACTAGCTGACACATGTGAATCCGTGTTTCTATACTTTCTAAGCTCTTCATCTGTCTTGAATATATGCTACTGACATGTTGCATACCCAGGGAGAAACAGACTCACTGAGGTCATCTCTGACTGTAAGCCATCCTCCTTTCCTCCTGAGACCTTCATTTACAAGGTATTTTTTTCTTCTTATAGTTTGGGAGTGTGCACAGTGATCTGGGGACTTTAAGTAGCTAACTTCATTCTGATTGACCTAAAGTCAATGACAATGTCTAAACTTCAGTGAAAGCAAGCCAGATTCAGGCTTGAAGAAGGAAAATGGGAGTAAATATCCATCAACCTAATTGAGATATAGCTGGATAATGTAAAATACTGAAAGAAATGCCCTGAAGGGGCTGGCATAGTGAGGGTGAAATATTATTTTGCAGTAGATCCATCCCCAAAGATACACACAATCTGAACTTCTGCAACACCTATTGACCTACAATGAGATCCCCGCATGCTCTCCTTTGAATGCAGGAGGAAAGTAAGAAGTCCTTTAAAATTTCTCACTCTTAGTTTGCTCCCTGCTTGCAAGAACTCCTTGCACCAGCCTCCCTTGCTGCTGCCTGGATTGAGACTTGTACTTTAGAAAAAGGGGAATATTCCCATGTATTCATTCCTTCTCCTCCTATATCACTATCTAACATTTTGTCCTAACCTGCAATACTCTGCAGGGACCTATTACCTTATTCCAACATACACATTTTCCATTAACTGCCTTTACAAGTTTTTCTTATTCTCTTCATCAACATTCTAACTTTATATCAAATTTCAGTTCCTTGCAAGTAAAGAAATAGAGTCTGTAGGTGCACATACTCCTGTGTCTGCAAATAAATGTGTATATTGTAGGCAAATATTTGTCTTCACAAGGTATACTTGTATATGGACCAGATTTCTTCTTTGCAGATGTCCATTCCTCAAGGCCATGAAGAACTGAATGTTTTTCTTCCTGTATTTTCCTGAGCGTTTTCCTACAGCTAGTTTTCATTCATTTATTGCTTCTCAAGTGGTACTTGGCCTGGTCCTTCCCAAAGTACTGTCATTAAATCATTACTATATTCACTGCTTTTTACTTTGGAGACTGGGAATTCTGTATTGGACAAAGTTCTCCAGAACTAGCTTAGAAGTGTGACCTTAAGACATTTTCAGAAGCGCTCCAGTACAATTGTTTCAGTAAAAGCTCAGACTTCAAAATAACTGTTTTAATTGTTTCAGGTTTTTATTTCTCAGAAGCAGTTTGGAGTTAAATCATTCCCCAGTACTTTGGTGGATATTTTAATGAGATCTTGAAGGTGTGAGCAACTCTCATGCAACAGGTCACAGAGGAGTACAAGAGACACCAAGCAGCTCCCTCTCTCCATGAATAAGTATGTGGGGAAGGAAGGGGAAGAGGGGACTGTGAGAATAGCTCTGACCTGAGAAAACTCAAAACCATTTTCAGGGGAAGCCAGGAGGTGCTCTGGAGTACCTGATAAATGAGGCTCCAGCAACATGGGGGTCTCTACTGCCCAGTGTGGACAGACCACCAGTCACCTGAGAACTGGCCATTCCTAAGATGAGGCTCAGAGTGAGGGATGTTTCTAAAAGACTTCACTCAGACCAAAGTGAAGTCCCAGAGAGAAAGCCCCTGATTGAACAGGATCCCCACAGTGCTTCCCCTCCTGATTCTTCCTGCTGACACTGCAGCCTAGTGCAGTGCTAAGTGCGTTTTGCAAGGATGAGGAGATCTTCCAAGTAAGAATGAGACTTAAATAATTAATATTTCATGCAAGTTCACTAAAAGTTAGGGTTCTCTTTTATCGCTGACCCACCAAAGATTCTGGTTAAGGCTTTCTATGACTGGGCCCTCTGTGACATCCAAACCTATTAAAGATAAGTTGTAATTTTAATTACATCTCATTTTAACAGCCTGTGCAGGGAGGCACCCATAAACTGTCAAATACACACATAAATAGTGATGATGACTCAGTTATAAAGAGGTTATATGATCTTTTCTCTTGGAAACACCAGTTAACTTGCATGAAGTGTGGGGGATTTTTTGCAGAAAATCTGAATTATTCATAGCCTCTCTATGGGATCATAGGAATTGCCATGGTGGATCAGATTGCTTGTCCATCTAGTTCAGTATCCTGTCTCTCACAGTGAGGAGTACAAGACAAGACATTTCAGAGAAGGATCCAAGAAACCTCAGGGACAGCAGCCATGGGATGACCTGCCCATGGGGGAAATTTCTTCCTCCCTACCTTCCCCTCAGGCAGCTGGTGGGTTGTATATGCCCTGCGGCATGATGGCTTATATCACATATTCAGATTTAATCCCATTATTTTTATTTGTTATTTGGGTTGCAGTAGTTTCTAGAGGAAATCAGCTGGGTCAGGTCCCCTGGTTGTAGGCACTGTACAAACACAGGGAAAATGACAGTCCTTGCATAATGCCCTTGTAGCTGCTCTTGTTATCCATATTGTCATCTCTACATATTCATCATTTAAGCTTCAGCAGCTCAGAGAAATTCATTTTGCTATTTCTCTAGGACTCTTTTTAAGACCTGATGTGGTTTGTTAGTTAACCACTCTGATAAAAGATTTCCTTACAGAAGTTTGAGCAGAAGCAGCAGAGCACCATGCTGGAAGCCTGTTGTTACTTCTGAAAGTTTATTAGTCTGAATTAAAGAAGGAAAACACCTGCCTCCCAAACCTGTGTTGACATTCACTCTCTCCAGGAACCTCTTTTCTTCTCTGTAATGTGTGCTGAATTCTAAAGCTGAAGTGATATCTCCTACAATACTGGTACCCCCAGCTCTCCTTCCTTGACATAAAGGGATCCATTAAGACATTACGCTTTGCACTGTCTTTTTGTTGTTTTCTTTCTACAACTCCTTTTGCCCAAAACCTATAACTTTGTTCTAAAACTACAGTTTGATATTTTGATGCCACCATTTAGGAAATTATACTTTAGTTTCTTTTATATACAGGTGCTATCCAAGTATTCTGCAAAAGAATTATTATGGGTGCTCTGAAAATCCATTAGGAAATTGTCCACAGGAAACGCTTTCTGAGAAGGCATCAACTCTACTGTTCTTCCAGTTTCTTCAAAGAAAATCACAGTGGCACTTCTTGCCCTAGTGAATGTGCAGGTGCTTCCAGAACAGGGGTTGAAGTGGACTTCAGCTGGCTTCTGGGTATTTTTATTTTTATCTTATTTTCACAGTTCAGCCAAATACTTCAGTTTAATGCAAAACCAAACCACAGAAGCTAAAATCAAACTGGCTAAACAAAACCTCAAGTATTTTCCCCATTTAGGTTTTTAGTTTTTCAATTACCTAAAATGCATTTTCTTTAAAAAAAAAAGGAGGCAGAAAACTCTACGTTTGAGAAATATTTTTAAGGATCACTAAAAGTTTTTTAGCAGCTTTCAGTCACTTCTACTATCTACAGGTATTTTGCTGGGATTTCTTTTGCAGGGGACGTGTTTCCAGGTGTTTCATCCTGTAGCTTTTGGTATTACAGATCTCTGTTGGACTCTTATTGTTGCCATTCATGGTTATGCAGTTCTAAGAGGATGTGGTTTTAAAGTTCTATTACTTAAATAATACTGGTGCAGAGACATGGTGACACAGTCTCCGGCCTTCTCACTATCATTACCTACCCTGGGAATGGTGTGCATTGGTAAACCTATCTGAATTTCAATTCAGTAATCGAAAGAAAGAAATTAAACTCCAAATTTCAAATAATAAAAAATACAAACAAGACCCAAAATAGTCTAGATATGATTTGTACAGGGAAGGAGTGGGATAGAAGATAACGATGGACACTTGGAGTCTGAAAGACATGAACTCCTACAGTAGCTTATAAAATTTTCCTTCAGAGAAAAAGGGGGAAATGAAAAAGAAATTCCTTCAAGCCTTGTGAAGCTTTTCCCACACATGAAATTTCAGCATATTCTGAGCATCAAGTACACAGACAGCAAATGATTATTTTATAGGTTTACTCATTAAATGACGTGTATCTCCACAGCTTGTCAGAGCAATTAGAGTAACAGATAAGATGGCTGAAGACCCTTTGATGTTAAAACAAAAGGTTGGCATGACGCTCGGAGAGTGGAGTGTCTCCCAAGGGACCCTCTCCAGGAGCGTGCATGGATGCTCAGGATGAAGCCGTGGGACGTGGCTTCCCACGGATAATGCGGTCACGGGAACATGCACTTATTACTCTTTAGGTCAACCTGAACTTAGGCAGAATAATGGCTCAGCCTTTCTGCACAAAGTGGCTGTGTCCAACCTCACACATCAGGAGAGATGGGACAGCAAGGTAGGGACAGAACTGGTGTTGCTGATGGGTCTGGAACGCTCTGTATGGGGACAAATATAGTAAAACCTTTATTTGCTTTAGAAGACTTGCTCTCTGTTTGCATTTGTGTTTCATTTCTGCCTGCTCATTTTCAGGCACAGTTCTATTTATATCCACATCCTTTGGGAAGCAGAAAATTGCTTTACTTGGACTTTTCAATCAAGACCTTTTACATATGGGTTCATATTTACAATTTTCCAAGTGCAGGTAACTCCTCCTGCAACAACCAGAACTTCTGCCTGATGGCATTTTGTTGTAAGGAGAGATACAAAGGTCTGCTGCAAATAGTAGCCAAGCACAGCCTTCAGTAGTCTCTTCTCTCGTCCTTTGGAACAACTGATTGACTCACTAAATTTACTATACGAGGTGTTCCTAATGAGTCCCATGCTCACAGATTGCCTGGTTGATGTAGAACAGAAATTTCTATGCTGTGATCTAAGAATTAGCACTATTTATTTGTACCCTGCAGCAGCCTCAGCCCTGGATGACATTCAAGGTCCCACTGTGATAAGGGCCAGACAAACACACTGTCAGCATGAGTTGCCCCAAGGATCTACAGCTGAAGGGGAGAAGATGGAGCCAGAACTGGAGGAAGGCTTGCTGGTGGTCCTGAGAGCATTTGCTGGAGTTCCTCAAAGCTGATTGATCACTTGGTGCTGGCAGGCCTCCTCCTTTCCAGCTGGTAAATGTCATTAGAAGACAGCTATAAATACATTAAATACTTTCCTAATATTACTTTTCCATGTGATCTGCTGCTGCTGTTGCTGCAGCAAAGTTGATCAAGAATGTGAGAGGAGGTGATCTCTGCAGCTCTGGGAAGGAGGGGGAGCTGCACAGTCCAGCCTCCCCATTCAGCTGAGATCCACGAGGCGCAATAACCTGCGAAGGCAGGGGAGAATTAGTGAAGGAACATTTGTCTGCTGGTTACTACTCATTGATTACTCAAGACAAAAAAGCTTGGCTCTGTGTCTTTGCTCAGCAAATTATGTCATTCTTGTTCACAAAAGGGAGAGCTTGCAGTACAGTTTCTAAATTAAAGCTGGTGTTTCAAAATTAAAAGCAGACAGGGCAGATGTGCCTAGGAGAAATTGATATCCATATCTTTGGGGAATCAGATAATCGCTCTGCCAGGACTTCAAATCAGCCTTTCCTGTGTAGGACTCAATTGCACCACACCTATACAAGCCACAATGAATAACGTGGAATTAAAATGTTACCAGATATTTCCTTAACTTCGCCATGTGAAAAATGAGGGCAAATACTGATGAAACCCAGAAATTCCAGGGCTCCAACAACATGATTTAATGTTACTCAAGATGATTTTACAAAGAAAGAGAGAGTTCAGCGTCCAAGCGATCTTCTCTAGCTTAATAGGCAGACATGTAAGATACTAAAAGATTGATTAGAACCATCTGAAACTGGAACATATAGTATTACTGATAATTCCTGCAGAGATACTGCAAGGCAGACACACTTGTTTTGGATCAGAGGTATGGTATAGTGATGCTATATTGTTTTACAGTAAAACTTGGTCAGAGTAGGTTAAAGAAAAGTCATTCTTCTCCTCTTTTCCCTCAAACAGCCATTTTATGGAAGATGTTAAAAACGAGAATCTGCTCTCAATTTGCAGAGTTCAGAATGGACTCATTTGCTGTTTCAGTTATATTTTCCCCATGTTTTCTCCTTTAAGAATAGTCTAATCCAATTCAGAGTTCATTAGTGAATTGGGATATAAGCATGATAAAAATATTAATGAAATCTGAAACATTTGCTAAAATAGGAATTTTTTAATAAGGTCAAATATATTTGGAAAATGCTTTGCTTTCTATAAATGTCATCTTATATTCTAAGAAAGAAATTACTTTTTCAAACCTTTACCAAGACCCTTGACTGGAGATATGTTATATATTGATCTATAAGTATATAAATAAAAATATAGTAAATAACATATAGGTATGCATTTGTTGGCTTCTGATGTTAAACTTCAGCTCCTCTTTGCTATAAGTTGTTACTGGTTGGAAATGGTGGGAGTCTGGAGTATCATGTCAGAAACCTTCAGTACAAATCCCATCATGTCTGATCTGCAACCACCTGCAAAGGATGAGGCTTGACTCCTCTTTTTGAGCATATGTTACTTATGGATCCCATGTTGTAATATAAAAGAGTATTTTTAATATTTTTAATATAGATCTTAAAATATCATTCAGACTTTTTTAAAACCTCTCATTAAAAGTTGGGGAGCCTTAGCTCTCTGCCAGGGTGCAAAGGATGAAGAAAAGCATTAATGCATTTTAAACACATCTGAAAGACAGCATAAAGTAGCTTCTTTATACTGTAAAGATATTACAGCTTTAAAGACAGTGAGCATAGACCCTTTCTGGTAATCTCTTCTTTCCAATAATATAAAGTTTGGAGAAGTTTCTAACCCTGCCATTTCATGAGAATTTGAATTGTAAATCTGTTCCTGCTTCAGGAGTCAGACTAAATAATCCAGCCATGGGCCCCTGGCCAGAGTGAGTGCTGAGAGGGGAAATGTTACTGTTAGAAGATGAAAAAAAAAAAAGAAATTATTTCTCCTGTGGGTTTTTTATTATTTTTATTTTCTTTTTAAATAGCAGCTGTGTGAATCTGCTGTTGGATTTGGAAAGCTAGGAGTGGCCCTTGGAGAATGAGTTTTGTGGGCAGCATGCAGGTGGACAGAGGGGGGCTGTGGAGCCTTCTGTACTCCCATCACTCAAAATCAAAGCCTGCCATGCTGCTCCATGTGCCTCTCTGTCACCCCTATCCCTAGATCTGCACCAAGATCTTTGGCACATGCCAGAAGATCCTCCAACCCCTGCACTGTCACATAGCAAGTGTCTGTAGTTGAGCTGCCTATGCCTGGTTGCAGCTTCTGGCAGTGCCTGGTCCCCCAGATGTGTTTTTTCTTGGCAGACTGGGATCTGGCCGTGCTCCTGTTATTTTCTGGGGTGTGCAGCTCCCTGTAAACAACTCAAGATGTACAGGAGCCCCTGCCATCTTCTGCAGGGCTTTGGAAGCACAGGGCCCAGGACTGTGCTGGGGTGTGTTCAGATCAGGCACAGCATGGTTTGTGCTCTTTGGGATGCTCCCCACTGGCAGATCCAGCACAAGAAGTGTCTGAGCTCCCTTGCAAAAGGTGTCAGGGTGCTGCAGGCAGTGTCACTGTGCCAGTGGAAGGCCATGGGAATATGTGGGCTCCCTACCCACTCTGGGTCCACTGGAGACAGCATATGGCATGGATCATGGGCAGACCTGCACTTCATTGGCAGCACAGGGACATCCACAGTAGTGAAGAGTCCTGAAAGTCCATGAGTGAAGGGGACCTTTAATCTTAGGCAGCAACCACTCTAGGATCAGTCTGCTGATGTTGCTGAAGAACATCCACAGATCTGCAGCTGTTTTTTGTTTGGTTTTGGTTTGTTTTTTTAGGGGTTTTTCATCACCAAGAGAACTGTCAGTAGGGCTACTGTGAGTACAAGTGCAGTCACCCAGCTCTATAGCATGAGCCCTGACTGCTCATGCTGGCAGCAAGGCAGGCTTCAGAAGCCACAGCATGCAAACCCTGGGGCACTGTGCCTCCTGTTTCATCCTTCAGTCTAGGAGAGTAGAAGCATCCGACTGAAGTCGGATGGGAAGAATGCACATGCCCTTTGAGCAGGCAATGAAACCCTGCCAAGCCTTGCAGACTCCAGAGGGTGTGGGTACAACACAGACAGTGGAGGGGGGAAAAGACACCCTTCCCAAGCCCCAGTGTGTCTGGAGCACAGAAAGCTGAGGACAAAATGAAACTATTGTCCCAGACTCAAGGGGCAGTTTACGTGCTGTTGACCGTGATGTTGTAAGTTACCCCACGGCCCTTTGGTCCTCCATCAGTGGTCCGGGCAAGGTTGGATGAGGGTACTCAGGGCAAAGCAAACACCTCTGCCCGAGGATGCTTTGTCAGCCTCCTCTCAACCTCCACAAAGATCAGGTGTGACAAAGTGGTTGAGCAGAGCCTGCTCATTCATTATTTGGGTGACCTGAGGCATGACATAAATCAAAACAGCCCTAAGGGAACCCCTAACTTACACTGGGCTTATAACTGTCCCTTGTATGGACCAAGACGTAGGGAGTTTATGGGCACTTCAGAGTTTTGTGATCATGCCCTCCATCTCCCAGGAGTTGTCTCCAGAAAGTAGTGTTTGGACAGCAGAAGAGTGATTTTAGACAAGAAGAACTTCTCCAAACTCATAGGACCCTGCTGTTTTCCTAGTCATGTTAGTTGTTTTCAGATAACAATATTATTTGCCATTGGTCTTCTGGGAGTGCCACCAACATCATTAATCAAAACCCCACGCTGCTTACTGGTACCAAAGTATCTATGCTGCATCATCAATCATAAATGCAGCGAAGGGTGCGCTCTGGATACCTAAAGAGAGTGAGTAATAACATGGTGGGGTGAGGGGAAGGAAAGGGAAAGAGGCTTAATTATCCAGTGGTCTTTGGTCCATCGCTCACATTGGAAACATCTCAACAGCTCTGTTTAGGCTGTATCTCCCTTTTAAATCTTTGTAAACAGCAGTTAAGATAGAAAGCTTCAATTCACTGTGCAGGGTACCCCACTGCTTCTCGAGCTATTATTTTAATAAGGCCTATTTTACAATTAAGGCACCATGGGCTTTAAATTACATATAAAATAAAATGTGGAAATTGAAGCATTAAGCGCGTGGCTGCCGTCGGAGGCTCAGCAGCCTCGCATTAAGCAGCTGCCTGTTCTTAAACAGAGAGACAGAAGGTAGAGGGCTTGTGCTATGGAAGGAGAGGAACAACAACCCTTTGTCTCTGGGGAGGGCACTGCCATGAGCTTTGCGCAGGGCTGTGCTCCCCTTCAGACCGGGCTGGGTGGGGTGATGGCAGTGATGGTGCTGGCTGGGGGACCCTGCAGAGGTGGGTTTTCCCTCACCCTCCTCCTCCATCTCCCCACGAGGTGCCTGGCACAGTCTCGTAAAGGCCGGTGGTTTCGGTTACGCTTGTTGCCGTTGCTGCAGTCCGCTGTGATATGAGGAGCGACTCTCGCTCCAGATGGTTGTAAAGGTTAACGAGGAATTTATGCAGAGCTATATACAAATCAGACTGAATCTTCTGGCTGGGAACAACAAGCCGCCGACATAAATTCAGTTTTCTGAACATATGTAGCTTGGTCACTAAGGGAAACTGGAGAATGGCAAGCTGCTCTGCAGAACATCACCTCTCGCTGCCTCCACAGTGGGGAGGGAACAACCCTGCCCATGGCACAGGAGGGGTCCTGGGGCTCCAGGCCTGCTGCAGAAAAGCCACCTCAACTGCAGCCCCAGGACTCAACCTCAGGTGTGACATGCACAGGGACCACGGGACACTCAGCTTATGTTGCCAGGACCAACGCTGAGGTCGGTGTTTTACATGTACCCCTCCTCATGGCACTGCTCTGGAGCCAAAGTCATCCAAAGGAGGCTCTTTCCTCAGGGCAGGATGTGGCCCTTGCATGAGAGCAAAGGAGCTGGGTCTTTGGTTCAGAGCAGGAGCTCCAGCCTTTTGTACCCTTGCTGGTAAAAGGCTCCAGCATCTCCTGTGAGGGACTGGGAGTGCAGGAGCCACTTGCTGTGTACGCGCAGATCCATTAGGAAGGTAACAGCTGGTTCAGCAAAGAGAAAATTTTAAAAGTTAAAGAATTTACATTTCCAGTGAGCACCTGGGAAATGCTTTGTTAATGGCAAGCAGGCACATCCTTTCACAGCGATATCCCCTGCCAGCCCTTACAGGCTGTATCTGCCTCTTTCTATATGCAGTGCACAGATGTCCCTGTGTCAGAGGCTCAGGGAACTTCCCTCTGTCATTTCTGGAAGGTGGCTTGAGTCCCACACATCTCTTCTGGGAGCTCTATTTACCTTCTCTTCACCAAATACATTGGCTCAGGGACTTTGCCTGATACCCAACTTACCAAAATCTTTCTCTCTCCTCCTAGAAACAATGATTATGATGGCCTGGGACTTATGCTTTCATTTATTTGTCTATTTTTTAAGTTATAAATAGATAAAGGCAGGTTGCAGCAGAGGCAGCTGAAGTGTTTCCCTGTTGTCATTTGTTCAGGAACTGATGAGATCCTCTGATGAGCTGCTTGTTTAGTGTCTGGAATTTAAGGATTGTGTCATCTCTGCAAGAGCAGGTAAAGGAGAGAGAAATCTCCTCCTCTGCCTCCCTTGGATTCCTCCAGGTCACAGAGGTGTTGCCGAACAATTTTCCCACTGAAAAAGAAATGCGTACATTTATGTGCCTTCTGATATGCACTGGGAGATAGTGATACCTTTTTTAATGAGTGTTTTGCAAATTTAGTAGAGTATAATTCTTAATTTTTCTGGGCATTGTAACTCAGTGTCTCAAGTGCTTTGTTGAATTAATCTCTCTCCTTACTCAAATGTTAAGGATCTCCTATATACAATAGAAGCAGTGGAATGAGTCTGTCAATACTTTCATGTGGGGGTCTTTCTGGGGACATGGGGCATAGACCTGCTGCTGGCTGGGCCTGCAGGAGGGACTGAGCTGTGAATCATTGTTGCTCTGTGCCAGTGGGATGATGGCTGGTGGCTTTACTACAGCTCACTAGCAATGGAAATGTTCAGTGCAAGATTGCCCTCCCAATCTGTTTTACCTTGTGTACAAGCAGGAATCCTCTGAGACTGTTTTCAAGCCCATGTTCCCAACATGCTGACCTGCTTCCCTCACCTTTTAGGCTTTTTCATCTTCTCTGCAGCTCCCTGCCCTGTCATGCATTCCTTCCTTCCCTGCTGCGCTATCCACGGTCACCTTGGCATTGAGCATCACCGAGGTCTGTGTGTATACATGGGACTGACATGATTATAGATCCAGCACCGACCATCAGCACAGGAAACAATTTCAATCTCTGTGTCTGAGACTCAGAAAAGCCTTCCACGACCACACAAGCTGCTTATTATTGTACAATGCTCTGGGCTACAAATCAGATTCATAAAGAGCCCAGCTCCACCCTGTCTGGGCTCACAAGGCTTTTTTGGCAGCATCTCTGTCGTGTTAGGATGGGCTAGGGGCAGCCTGGAGAACACTCCTCGCTTTCAAAGAGGTTCCTCCAGTGGAAGTCCTTTGCCAAGCAGTTGATGGCTGACCACAGGTAGCTCTGCTTCTGCTTTCTCTGTCACTTTTCCTCTTTTTCTTCTGAAGGAAACAACAGGCTCCATTAAATACCCGACAGTCCTTTTCCCTCCCCTTGAGTGGTAAGCCCAGGCACATTTCCAGTGGCACACTGCAGTTTACCAGGCTTGAGGCTTGTCAACTCAAACAAGACTGAGGCATTCCTTCTGCAATATAAATAAAAAATCATAAATCCTCCTGGCACTGCTGGCTCACACCACTAAGCTATTCCATGCCAGCCCTATTGTTAAACTGTAAGCATCAGTTTCAATACTGTAATAAAATACTGCATTTGAAATTTTACAGTTCCCCATTAACCTTCTTTCTCCGTCTCTCCCCCACCTATTACATCATCCCTCTCGCTTCTCCAGCCTGACATTGCTCTGACATAAAACTTGAAACTTCCCCACCTTTCACTTTTCCATTCTTCCCCTCTCTTTCAGAGCCTTTAGCTGTCACTTGTGCAATAGAACAGCTGAGCCAAAGCAATAAAGTGCTGCATATCGTCCCCAAACAGCCTATGCAAGTTTTTAAGACATCCATGCCAAATACCACTGCTTCCCACACTCGTGCTCTTACAGACCCCATCTCGTCCCCAGCCTTGATTCTACTCAGTACATTTACTTAAAAACCAGATTTTTCTCTCTGTGTGTGCACTGTCAACCAGTCTGAAAACATGCCTCTTTCACAACTTCTCCTGCCAAGGGAGTGTTGTTTTTTCTATTTAGTTGTTCTTTCTGCATGAACTGCCAGGTTTTTACTTAGGAGTAGGCACCAGACATTTTATTCTCAGTGACACCCAGTTTGAGGAAGCCTTGTGGTCCCCCAGAAGATGGACAAATGGCAGCTTCATCAAGCACTATCTGAATCCATTAGTATGTCATACATCAGTTCTCTCCATCCTACAGACTTCCTCAACACAAAGATAACTTCCTTGAAATCAGTGAAGCTGGAAGAGGACCTGCGCCAGTATCTGTTGGTTGGGATCTCCATGAATTATTTTGTTTCATAGGTTTTCTCCTCCCCACTCCTCGAATTTTTCTAATATGAACCAGGTGTAAGGGTGTAAGGCAGGGGGCAGTACTTCAGCATCAAGCCAAAAGAAGGCTTTTCCAGTCCCAGCCTAATGATCCAGTTGGCCAAATGGAGTGGAAACATTGCCATTGACTTTGCTGGTCGTTGTGCACAGAGGGTCTCCTGTGCAGTTTCAGCAACTGAGAAATCTGGGAATGAGGAGCAGTGTTGGATGCCCAAGGGTGTAACAGGGTGAGGGTGCCCATGCCATGAGTGCTGCTGCCCCATAGACTGCTCTCCTTGGTCAGCCTGGCTGCCATGTCCATGTTATAATAAAAGCTTCCATCCTAACCCCAACCTTAGAGTATGCTTTGACATCAACAACAATGAAGAGCTTGTGAAAGTGTTGAACTGAGAATTTTTATGGTTTGGGGGGATTTTTATTTTTTTTTTTTTACTTTAACCCCTCTGTTTGGCTTTCTCTTCTACTTTTGGCATCAAATACAAAGACATTTTTAAATGCTGCTGTTTGAATTTGGTTTATCCTGCATTATAATGTGAATTTCTTTTTTTTTTTTTTCTTCTGTAAGAGCTGGGAATATTGAAGACTGGCTGTATTGTGAGCTGCTTTTTATACATACACACACACACAGAGTCTCACTGATCCACCAGTGATCTCGAGCCTACATAGACGGACTGCGCTCCCTTGGGATGTGTCTGCTGCATCCGCCTCAGGCTTTTCCTGAAGAGAGACAACTAATTGGGAAAAATTATGTTGCATTATGTGTGGTGGCTCTGTGATGTGGACTGTTGTCTGAGGCCTCCCAAACTTGCTGTGAGCTTATGACTTGGTCAAACTGTGAGCAATGGGGAGATATTTGTGCTTTCCATCCTGAGGTGGAGGGTTTTAAGGATCTGGGCTGATGGTTCTAGTTCTGCTTCACAGTTAATTAATGAATAAGCCCAATATGTGAGCTAAAGTGTTAACATTAGGGCTGATAATGGATATCCAGGCTTTACAAATGCCCTAATTGATAGGTTTACTTTTAGAGGCTCCAGGGTCTTATTTACCTTTCAGAGTTTCTGTCCGCACACTGTTTTTATTTTGGGTGGAAGAAGAGTGCTTTGACATCCAGGGTGAATTTAGCTACCTGCATGCATGAGTTTAGCTTGCTTTCCTTTGCTTTGCTTCCAAAACTCCCCAAGGGTGAAGAAAGGAGAGGGGGAGACGATGGAGGAGGCGGTGACCATCAGATTAATTACAGATGCTGGGTTAACTGCACAAAACAGCAGAGAAGGAGGAAGCAGGGGAATAAAGTCTGACCTTGTTCACTCTTTTCTCTAAAAGAAATTAGCAGGTAGGCTGTCACAGAGAGGCTGGGAGCGAGACCCCAGCACCGCTCTGCTGGTTTCAGGAGACAATGCCAATTCACATGAGCTGAGGTTTAGCCCACAAAGGTTTCATAGCCTGTAAATATAATTTAAGACAGTGGGGGAAGAACCATATGTTTGAGAAAGGGGACAGCTTGCCCCAAACAAACAAATACTTTGACTAATCTCAAAATAGCAAAAATGGGTTGTGTGGCTCCTCAGTTGCTTCGAATGATGTGGCATGGTGGTATTTGCCCTCATGTGAAGCATGCCCCATGTCTCTGACCAGTTCTGGCTGAACAAGGGACATTTCAGTATTTATTTTCTTTCTGTTGATTCCAACCAGATTGCCTGTGCTCTGCTTAATGTAGTGCCTGCTGGAGAAGTGGGACAAATATTCAGTCACATTAAAAATAGACCCAGAAATAGCAGCTTATAAATTTGGATTTTTCTCCTATTATTATTTATGGGTGAATCCTGTCAGAGGCATAAATGCAATATCTTTGTAGGCCGATGCTGGGATTTATATCAAAGGGCTTCTAACATATACTTCATGTACTCAGCTGCAACTATTATAAGCTATTTCATGTACAGCTAGAGACAAATGATCTCTCCCATATTTGTCTTAACTTATAAAATGCAGTTGGATTGCTTGAATTCACTTCCAAACCTCCTGCATGGGGGAGGAGGACTTAAGATTTATATCCCTTTAATATAATCAATTCTAGGCATATCTTTAGACAAATAATTTAGAAATCTGTGCAACAAGGAACACCTCTATTAATTTCAGGATACACCATTTTATGCATTTTTATGTGCATTGAAAATAAGGGATTACATTTTAAAAAATAAAAGCCCTTACTCTGTGAAGAAAGCAAATTCTAACAAGAACATTTTGAAATAAAATCCCAGAAGGCAACAATCCCTCCAACAATTAAACTGGGAGAAGGTCCCCTGAGGGCAGACCAACAAAATTTAGTAAAAATAATTGCCATGCTGGGTCCTTGCTCTATTTTAGCTGAGTATAAGCAGACACACAAAAAATAACCTACTGAGAACAAGAACATTCCTACATGAAGCAGGCGAACAACAGAGCCATGTAACTACCTGGCCACACCACTCGGCTTTTGCTGGCACGCAACACAGATTTTTATACTTCAGCCAATATAAAATAACAATCAGGCTATTTACAAGGCTCTGCCAAATATTAACCTTATATCCAATTCTCTTCAAACCTTTCAAAGTCTCTAATGTGAACCATGCAAGTTCCTCATTACTTGATCATATTCTGTAACTACAATGTTATGGGCTAGTTATATTTTTTAAAAGATGGTGTGTTTATGCAAAGATAATGATGCGGTACATTTTATGCTGAAAAACTCCATAATTAATTAATTTATAATCCCCCTTACTCCTCACCCCCTCCCTCCAAAAAGAATAAAATAAAAGATTAATTTGCTGAAGAAAACAGGTTCATGTTTGCCCTTAAGACAAAGCACAAAATTACTTTAGCATGTGTGCTGTGGTTAAAGCAAGTTAGATGCATGCATGTCCACAACCAGGTGAGAGTTACTGTAAAAGGGAATGAAGAATGAAGAAAGCACAGAGGTAGCTCTTAAAAACTGAAAGTTGCCTCCAAAAAGTGATGTTGGGCATGCAAGGAGCGATTCAGGGTGACTAATTGTGAGACAAAGGCTTTGCCTCTGGCTGTGGGTAGCACTATGTAGGAAAGGGGCACCAGCAGAAGGGTGGTGGGAGGGAGGAGGAGGCATGGAACAATCCTTTAACCACTCTTATGCATCAGACACACATCCCTGTATTTTAGAAAAATAATTTCTGCCTTGCTAAATTTTCTGTCATGGTCTCTTGGAGCTCTTTAATTATTTAAGATGACTGTTCTTGGGTAGAGAGGCAGAGTGGAGCCACGGGAGGCTCTTGCCCATCCATTGCAGGGCTGGGCACTCAGAGATGACAGGGACAATGTCTGGCCTCAGCTGGCCTCACACTGCCCCAACAGCCACAGCACCAGTACTGGAGCCATCCAGGTGCCCAGGTAACCACCCTGTCCCACCACAACCACTCGTGGGCTGACTCTGTGCCCTCCTGGCACTATCTGAAATCAGGATCCATCATCCTGCAGGGGAAGTGCTTCTTCACACAGCTCAGTGAGGTCTTTCTAATTGTGGTCCTCTTTCCCCTCTAAACATCTGCAAAGATCATTTTGGAAATAGGTTGTATCAGATACTGGGTTTCTTATTTTAAAGGGAGCCTTTAAGACTATTTTTTTCAGGCACGTTTTTACCAGCAGTACTTTTAACAATAGGTTACCAGATCCATCACACAATCTGACTAAAAGCCCATATTTATTTCCTTAATTTTATAAACATTTAATAGGTCCTTATTAAACACATCAGCCAGCATGATTTAATAACACAATCAGTCTAGAAGTTTAAGAAAATTGAAAACAGGATTTGAATGTAATACAGCCACAATTACCGGAGATTATAGGCAATCATTTCCATATGTCTGCAATGGGGAGCTGCTAATCTCTGTTTGCGTGGAGGTGATTTCCTCTGGAACACTTCCCAACCTTCAACAGCGCTAGTGCTGAACAAATTAGATTTGAAAGTCCCCAATTTTATGACTAAGGTAATATACTCTGTGTATTTAGAGAAACACTGATTTCCTATTTTAACTGGCTTCCAAATGCTGGACAGAGACCTCAGCTTCATTTAGTTTGACTCTGCTAGGTAAATGGTAAAAGATTCTTTTTTTTTTAAGGGTCAGCACATGTATTTTTGTCTCAGAGACACATCACAAGTTGCCTCCATCCATAGGAGTGAAAGAGTTAGCATCCAGTGACATCATGGCTGAGGAATGCACAGCAATTAGCCCTGCAGTACTGCAGGCAGCCTACGGCCAGGGGACAAGCAGCTCCCTCCTGCTAAACTTTAGGAGTCCTAACACCTTATTCCCTGACCTACCGCTTATGAGATCCTGAATAGCGTCACTTGTGTTTTGTGGGAATTCATCTGGTAAACTGGGCTTTTTGTGCATGGCCTTGGCTCAGCTTTGGCAGTTACTGTTGAAAACAGGACTGCTGTTGGGAAAGATTTCCTGTGCAGAGCAGCCAGGAGCTGGGCTGGTTTCAATAGGAGCCAGTGACTAGGGAAGATGGCAGAGTTGCAGGGAACTTCACACTGTGGATGTGCCAAACACTTTGGGAGACGTCAGGGACCCACCTGGCCTGATGGTGTCCAAGGCATTTTTAGAATTTATCTTGTCACATGATTCGTGTTCATTAAATGTTTGTGGCAGATTCATAGCAGAAAACTCTCTAGTAAGAGAGTAAGACAGAAAGGAGATCTATAGTAGACAGGAATGAGAGAAGAGCAAAGGAATGGGTGGATCCACTCGTGCAGCACACATTTGTCAGTGGCATCACTGCTTTCACCTCCCCACTGCTGGACTGTGGTGTTGGTGAGTGCCTTGAGTGAACCTTAAGAGAGACAGAGAGGGAGAGGAAAGAAGAGTGTGCAGGCAGCTGAGCGTCTGGTGTTCTTATCTTTTGAATGCTTATGTTTGTGAAATTCACAGCATTCTTGTGCTATTACAAGAGCCTTTCTTTATGGGCTCTGGCCCTGCAGGCTGAGAATGTCCCTCTGCTACTTCACTAAATCAGAAAACTGGTAATTGTGCGCTGGGCTAAGAAATCATAAAGCGGATGCCTCCATTGGAAAGGCTTGTTTGTGGCTAGATGATCTCCTATCTCAACTGAAGGAGGGAAAAGTGGCCCTTAACAGCTCTAAGCCAGGAATTCAACACAGGCTTAACTCCTTCATTGTTCAAGAAAGCACTCAAGCGTGTACCTGATATAAAACACATGCTTAACCTACCTTGCCTTCATTCTAGATGCAGAACAACACATCATGTCTGGACACTGACTTTGCTAAAAATGGCACATTATCTCACAGTAAAGCACATGAGTAAGAACTTTCCTGAATCTGAGCCCTAATCTGAAATTTAGGATTTTATTTAACTTCATTGGTTTTGGTCTTAGCAAGAGTTAGTAAACTGGGGCTGAAAATCTGAAAAAGGAAAAGAAAGAAGGTAGTTCTCATATTATTCTTGCTAAAACCCTTCCAAACGAAAAGATTCCTCAAAAAAATGTCCCAGAAAAAAGCAACAGTTAGTATGAAAATGCACTTATATTAGGACTCGGGTTGTGGCAAGCATGAGCAAACTTTGAAGATAACTAGAACTAATGCTTTTTAAGTGCAGCAAAGTAAATTTTGCTACCTGCTCTGCCAATATAATCGTAATGAAAGTGATGAATTCTGAGGTATCAGAGTGACATATGACATAAAATCTGCCATAAACCAACCTTGGACATAACAGCTGATCCCGACTGAAATTCCATATCACAAATTAAACAATGACAGGATTAANAAAGAACAGATTGGCTCTTGTAATAAAATAAATGTACAATTCCTGCACATTACTGCCTTTGTAGTTGATTTTACTCTTAAAAAACCCAGCTCTAGTGCACAGTATATTTTTCATCATAAACTTTCTTGTGTATGCATTCCAGATGGCGTGAAGAAGGGGTTCAGGAATTCTAGTGGCAACCGCTAGTATTACGAAAATAAAGGTAGGGCCCAGTTTTATGATGAACCTTGATCTTAAGGAGTTTATAACTAGACTGGCTCCAAGTTATGCTTGGAATACATGGATACATTTATTACATCAGTGGATTCCTTCATCCACTTTAAAAATAATATCTACCTTGCTTTTGTTTTTTGGTGTGGTTTTTTTTTTTTTTTCCTGAGTGAAGAGGTTGCTTGCAGTTTTAAGATGTTTCATGGCCTTCATCCCATATAGAAAAAGAGTTGAATAAAAGGCAGTTGGCAAGACAACAACCCCCAGAATATTGCATTCATTTTCCACTTTGAAACAAAACATTATCCTACTTTCCAACTATATAGGTTGATTAACTTTGCAAGCGTTATAGTATACAACAGTGCTAACTCATTTTGCGATGTATTTTTGATATGAAATATAGCCTTTCCCTTAAAATGGTCCATTAATAGTTATTTGCATCAATACACAAAAATATGGCAATTAAGGATGCTGGAGTGCTCTATTAAGTTCTACTTTTATGGGGAAAGTTTTTTCTTTATTTTGTTTTCAAGTTCTTGCCAACAAGAAATATGAGCTCAACCGAAATAGGTTTTAGGAAAAGGGAGGTGATAGGCCCCCACTGAGGAAAGGCTTTCAGCACATGCTTATGTTCCATGCTTTCACTGGGATTTAAGCACATTCTTAATTTATTTGTGAGCAGGGAGTTTTGTGGGGTTTTTTTTGTTTATTTGTTTGTTTTGTTTTTGTTTGCTTTGGTTTTTTTTGTGTTTTTTTTAATGAGAAAATCTTTACGGTGTACAGTTTTTTATGATAATGTCTTCAAGGTTGTAGCCTTGTAAAATGGAATCAGGGTGGTACAGTGTGAGACAGGAACCAAACCAGAAAACAGACACAGTGACATGAGGCTGGGCATGCTGGAAAGGAACATGGGGTGGACTGTCCATCTGGGGTGAAATCAGATGCAGCAAGGAACAGGGATCACCGTGGGTCCAAGTCAGCTGTGTTACAGAGACATTGAAGGTAGAAGTAACTTCTTGTAGTTATTGCCAAAGTAAATTCTACTGCAGTTGTCTAGACTTTGTATAACCCACAGGGAAACTACGTCTCCTGAAGGTGATTGTGTCACCTTCTGAGTGGTGTACTTTGTTTATAACAGGTTTCTTCAAGAGATGCTTTTCTCTTTCCTATGATGAACGGTGAGCCCAGGTTGTGGCTCCAGCTGTGTCAATCTCATCCCAGCTCTCTGACTTCATAGCTCTTCTGTTTTCATGAAAAAAGAATCCATCAAAAATGTTTGCTTACCCCTTCAGGGTAAGAAATTGCCTTAATTAGGAAACTAGTTTTTTGTTAAATAGTGAAGTGGACTGTCTTGAAACAAGCTCTTCACATACCCCTGCTACCAAGCACGAAGGAACCAGAAGCCTGTTAATGTTTCTGCCATGCTTCTTTGATTTCTGATTTGTCTTCTGGGCCATAGCTTAAACATTCAAGCACATCCTGGAGTAAGACACAAGTGAATGAGATAAACATGAGGCAGTAAATATCCCAGCTTGTGGTTTGTTTCTGCTCTTTGAACTCTAATAGCAGTTATTTGTCGTTTATTTGATATCCCTTGACTATAAGCATAATGTCTGTGAAGAACTAGCTCCTGATAAGCTCTCCAATAAGGTCAAGACATGCAAACAAATGAGAGAAACAATAATATAGATGTTAACCACTGCATTCTCTTTTTTATCATAACTTTTTAGCACGTGCACTACTGTATTTTTGTTGGAAGCATGAGGTACTATTGCTTCTGCAATAATTTGTCTTCATTCATAGCAAACAGAAAGGATTTCAGGCATTTTATTTCCTTGTCAGCTTCGATAAATGCAAAACTATTTGCCTAAAAGAGCAAAATATCAAGTCCAAATTTTTCAAAGTTTTGCCTTTTTTTTTTTTTTCATTCAGTAAGCAAACTGTAACTCTATAAGTAGACAAACAGAACCAGTTTTTTCTGCATAACTTATAAGCTCGTTTCCTTTGGTTCCTGCTAGTGATGTCATGGAGCCCAGCTGCTGTGTTTCTGTGATGATTTCCCTTACTCATATTTCACCCAGTCATTTCAGGCCCTAATGGAATTATTTTGAGCGAAACCTGTTTTTTCATGGTTCACCTCCCGCATCAGCTGATAGCAGGAACTCTTCTCTGGTATGGAGAGGAGGTACAGGCAATTAAGTAGATTTTAAAGAATGTTTTCCTGGTTTGTTTATAATCAACACTAAAGCAGATTGGGGGTGCATGAGGATCGACGAGGGATGCAGGTGTAAAATAGGATGTTGTCTAGTTTTCATATGCTTGGCTTCTTAGTGGAGTCGAGGAGACTGGACATGCCCTTTGACTCCCCAGCTGATGCCTGGGGAGAGTTAAGTCCCTCCTTTTGTATTTGGTATGGTGGAGAGAATTTTGGTAACTGGTTTTGACCAGTTTTATTGGCCGTTCTTTAACAAAAAGTGCTGTGCCAGGGCTGATCCTGGATTCCTATCACCCAGGCAGCTCTCTAGACCTCAGTATAGCACCTTAGCCTCTTCATGCAGAGACTTTTCATCTGCTAAATATTGTCTTAAACTGTTTTCCTTCCATACCACCACCTAAAGGGGACAGCACTCCCAGGGTTAGAGGAAAGAACAGTTAAGTGCTCTCTCTGAATGGCTCAATTCCATGTCTCATCTTCTTTTTCATATTGCTGTTATTCTTTACCTGCTGCTGAGATGGTTTTATTTTGTCACTATTTCCCCATATTTCTTGCAGGTGTCAGTGAAGACTGAGCTAACATGCCAAAGTGAAGAGGTGAAGCAAAGGAAGGGGGACACTTGCCTGAGGAGGTGCAGGGAGAAGCCAGCAAGAACAGAAAACAGTTTGTTTCACCTTTAGCGCTTTACCTGAGGTTATCTGTGTTATGGACATGGATACGCTGTTCCTGCAAAGTCAGGAGGGGAATAATGAGCTCCAGAGTGACTTCATAAAGGATCTGAACTGAAGATGCATCTCTTTCACCTGTTTAGCAGCTATGGTGACTGACTCTGACCTATGGAGCCCAACCTGCACTAACATGTTTTTCCACCAACCCTTACTCAGTGCGGACCCTCCCAGTCTGACCCTTTCCCATTTATTCTGAAGCCTCTGTTGGGCTTTGGAAAAAAAATTAAAAAAGAGAAAAAAGAAAATTACTATTAGAGAAAGATGGAGCATGAAGAGTTCCAGGCTGAGAGGGGAATGTAAGTGAATTAATCTCTCCTGGTGAGGAGGAAATTATTTTTGTTACTAGAAAATGTTGTTTTTTCGTTGGTATTTTTCTCTCAGAGCTTTCAGGCATCCATCAAAACTCAACAGCTTAATTTCTGTAGATACAATGTTTCACATTTTAGTTGCCAAATAACCTCATCTATTTAATTTTCTAGATTTTTTAGATGCTTTCAGGAAGTTGTCACAAGAGACCCTCCCTGGATAAATTTCCTTTTCCAAGAAAGCCTCTTAAAAAAAAAAAAAAAAAAAAAGGAAAGAAAAAAAAAAAAAAGGAATGAAAAAAAAAAAAAGAAAAATCAGAACAAAGATGATTCAAGCAGTTTTGTCCTACCCAGAGACAATGCAGCAGCAAAGCCTTGACTGCCTTTTATTAAACTCAGCCAGAATCTTTGTGGCTCTTTTCATGTGCCAAGGGTGGGGGCCATTCATGTGCTGCAGCCTGGCCTGGCCCGAGCGGGGACCCAAACTCGCCGCTTTTCAGCTGTGCCTGCCTGTCCTCTGCTCCCCCTTTCTCTTTGGTTAAATGGAAGTTGACGTAACAGAAGAGAGGAACCTGCCAGGAGGGTGTCAGTGTCAGCAATGATCACAATCAGACATTGCAATCAGATTGCTCTACCAACTCCTAGGAAGAAATAACCATCTGTTTCAAGGGTTACAGGAGGGAGGAAAAGGGAAAAAAAAGAGAGTCAGAGAGATGTCCAGAGTTTTGTATTGCAAACAGTGGCCCTGTGACTATTAGGAAGTGCTGAAATGGGATCTGGTGATGGTGCAAGGTCAGGACCTTTTGCACCAGAGACAAATATCCAGCACTCAGTTAATGTGCAGTCAAATCAGGTATGGTGCATATGACACTTTATTTCTATTTTTCTTCTGGGACCCGAGTTGGACAGTAGTCTGGGACATCTATGGAGTGGCCTTAACCCATCTCTCCAATGGATTTCCACCCTTTTTTTTTTTCTTATATTTTTGCTCCAAAATACACTAAGAAAAGCATGTTACTGTAATTGCAAGCCACTTGGTCTGTTGGGGCAGGTGTAGATCTGCTGTTCCCCCCTCTCTGTACCAGGTCCTGCACAGGTGGTTGCCCATAGTGGCTGCACATTGGCCTCCTGTCCTCCAAGCCCAGTAAATACTCCAGGCCACAGAGTGCTCCCGTGCATGCAACAAAGGCAAAATTCATTTATCCACTCAGGCAGGTGATGGATAATCTGTCAATGTTTATACAGTAGACACAAGCCTAATTTTCAAGTATTAGTTGATTAACACTTGAGTCATAGTGTGTGTCCTGTGTCCAGTAATGTGGAACATCAAACGTGTGAAAAAGATTAATAGGTGCACAGATGTTACTCAGAGGATCAATTTGTCTGGGGTTTGAAGAGGTGGTACCCTGCAGATCAATAGGAAAGGAGAAAATTAGAGTAATATGTTGATAGAAATCCCAGCCGAGTCTATGCATGGCTGGGTTATCTGCTCCAAATACTCAGCTTCTCGTAAAGGCTTTCAAAGACTGCAACAAAATGTTAAGCACATTCTCCTGTAAATTTTTGTTGTTCCTTACAGACCTACAGCTTCCCCAAATGGGAAGCCCTCAGCAAGGGACACAAAGCAGCCCTTGTGCGATGGGGCTGAGCAGCCCAGGAAAACTTTTCCCTGGCATTTTGTATGAGGAACGCTTCCCTGTATTATAAATAGCAACAGGGAGGAGAGCAATAGGAATAAATGTTGCTCTGTAAATAAGGGAACCAAATTTGAACAGTGGAAGGGCTCTTTCTCGATGAGCTCAACTCCTCCTGAGTTTTAAAGGAGAAATGTTGTGGTGCCTCTTTTCCCTGCTGTCTCCAAGCACTGCCGAATGGGAGTAGAGGACGGGAAGGGCTGGAGCAGATTTGAGCACTCACAGCACCACAGGGGTTACTGCACTGCAGCCCCCTATGAGCACCCCACCCCTGACCTGCCTGTGCAGACAGGTTATAAGCACTGAAGGTCCTCAGACCATCCTGTAGTGAACTTTTGTTCTGCACTGGCAAAACGATGTGTCTTGAACATAATGCCCATTTATCACTGCAAAGTGCTCCCACCCCTTCACTCCATGCAGCAGAGGGTTGCAGAGCTGCCCAGTGTGTCCAGCCCCATTTCCCAATGTTGTTGCACAGCCTCAAGGAGGAGAGTGCTCTGAGCCCTAGGAGTCTGTCCAAAGTCCCCCCATAGGAGAGGGACAGATCCATGCTATCTTAAAGATCAGCACCATGGCTGTATAAAGCTCTGGAGAGGACACTTCACGAGACAGCCCCAAATCTGCAGGCAGAAGGACATGGTGGTCCCTCTTGGTGTCTCCTCTGCCTTCCTCACTGGGGTTACAAGGGATGTGCAGCTGTAAAGGAGGGTGGAATGATGGGGGAGTGGGTGATCCTGTGGGCAGTGGCAGCCCCATCCCCTGTGTGGACAGTGTGAGGTGTGGGGGCTGGACCGCCTTCCACAGGACAGCTGTGCAGCAGGAGCCCCCTACTTGGCCAACTCGCACACGCTGCCAAGAACGGCCTGGAGGTTCTGCATATCTGTTTATCTGTGCTATTCAGAAATAGTTCTTTGCCACTGAGATAGAAAGCAGCTTTGGACAGAATTTTCAGCCTATGATGGGAATGACAGCAGTGTTATGCTCTTTCATTTTTTTTTTAAAGCCTGGCTTTCTGCAAACTGACATATTTACATGCTTGTTTTATAACATTGGCATGGGATTTATGAAATCGCCTTAAAATTAATGTCTATTTCTAAAAAATTTAAATTAAAAATGACCATACCCACATGAGGAATAGGATAGGAAATTTAATTTAAGGGAAAGCTGGGAGTGTGTATATTTCTGTTGCATATATGTCAGACTCTTTCTGTTGCAACCTAATAACATATGTGAATGAGTGCTTGGTCCTTCCAACACAACCTATGGAGGATTGTACTTACACAAGAAGTTGCTTTGTGAAATTAACAGGAAAGCTCGGAAATTAAGAACTCCATTTAGCAGCAGATTTTTTCAGGGATCCAAATTCATTGGCCGAGGTCGCTACTACCTCAAAACAGGGGTAAGGAGAGTGAAGAGGGGACTGAGAGAGGGGGCAGGTGCTGGGCTGCAAACCGCAGGAGGAGGAGGCAGGGTTAACAGCACCCATCCCTTTTTCCTCCCCTCATCAGGTCAAGGCCAGCCACTCTGTGTAATTAAGTGCCCTTCATATGCTTTAAGAAACAAACATAGCCTTCTTGCTGAGGGTTAGCATAAACTGCTCTGGACCATCATAAAAATAGTATATTCTCATTTTGTCAGCACAGGCAGTAGCAGCTGAGCTTACCAGCCCCAGACCAAAGTCCAGAAGCCAGGCTTGGCGATATGTTTCCTGCACAATATATTTATATATTTATATAGACAGCTTACCCGTCGCTAGTCTGCTGGCAGTTTTGCATTTTCCTTGTAAACTGTTCTTATGTGCTACAACACATCTGGGCATTCTTAATTCGGCCTCTCACTTCATTACCTTTCATAGGAGACTCTGGATTTACAGCAAAGGAATCAATAGTTTGAAAGTTTTAAAAAGTGCAATATTAAAAATTTAAAAGAAAGCAGGAAATCGTAGTCTCCATTCAGAGGATTAAAAAACCAAAAAGCAACCCTATACAAAAAGTTTCTTTGGGTAAGGGTTAGGGTTTGCAATGAGTTATCTTCATACACAGCAGTTTGGGATTTCTTCAGTTATTTTACTAAAATCTCTGTGTGAGCACACTTGAGCTTCTGGAATCCACATTAAATACATTAAAAGAGTTCAGACACGGCATGGTTTGTTGGCAGTGTTTATGCAAAGTGGACTCCAGCAAACAATCTGTTGCTGTTTACAGGACTGGAACAAGGGGTTTGGAAGTGGGGGGAGCAGGGTCTGCAGGGCACATCCTGCTGCCCACTGCTGCCTGTGCAGGCAGGAGCCCCGGCCCGAAGGGACTGACTCCAGCCGTGCATCCATTCCCTGGTGCAGCATTTTTTTCCCTCGAGCAGATCTAATTGAAATCAGATCTTTGTGCTGCGTTAGGATTCCTCTGGCAGAGCCGGTCTTGGCATTGTTTTCTTTACCATTTTTCCTATTACTGTTAGTACCAATCACCAGAACAAGGCAGCAAGGAACAGGAGAGAAAAGCAACATGCTGTGAAATTGTTGAAATAATTCAAAGGTTTCCACAGGAAACATCATCTCCAAGTGCTTGAACGCAGCCTCCCAGATATAAATATAGTGCGGGGAAATAAGAGGGAGGGGGTGAAAAGGGAAGGGAGAAAGAGATTTAGTGATATTAAGAGGCTAAAGCAGTCAGAGTGATTTGTAAATTATACAGTTCCCCATGTAAGGCACTCCATGGAGCACCGGAGAGAGAAGCAGATGTCTCGACAGTGCTTAACAGCCGGCTCTAACCCGGGGCTGTGCTCTGCAGCACCCTCCTTGCTTTGTTTTAAGGGGTATCATTAGACTCTTTCTGGGTTTTGCTTTTTTTTTNTTTTTTTTTTTTTTTTTTTTTTTTTTTAATGCAAAGATGAAAGTTTGAAAAAGAAAAGTTGATTACAGAATAAACTCATGCTCAGTTTAAAGAGGATCCTTCAGCACGCGCTGAGAACAGCATCAATAACATCCATGTATTTATGGATCAATATCTTTCAATCATCCAAGGAAACAATTTGGTTTTAGCAGATAGAATTCTTTTTAGTGCGATCCATTCAAACTTATAGTAGCTGTACCATTTTACTATCTATAGCACTAAAATATACTATATTTTAATATTTAAAATTTAAAAAGTCAATACAATTATTTTAAGAAACAAAGCCAGGTTATTTTTGAAGCCTGATTATGTAGGTTAGGTTTCCAAATTAATTTTTGGGTCCATAGATGTAATATATTTGATTTATAAAAGCATACATTTTAGGAATGGTTAAATAATTCTACCTTAAAACTGTTTTTAATGAAAAAACAACTATTCAGTTAATCAGTATTTCCCAGAAGCAATGGTTATGCTTTTGGGAGGAAATTTAGGGTTTGAAGAAATGGAACAGTTTTATGTTTTAGAAACTGTCATTTTAGAGCTTTTTTACTTTGGTTGAGCAAGAAAGAGAAATTCTGCACAGAAACATTTTAATGAAAAATTATTTTTATTTCCTTTTGGCTGCAATTCTGTAATGAGAGAGAGGGGACCTCTTGCAGCTAGGGCTTCTGAATAGCCAAAAATCCCCATGCCATCCATGGAAGCAACTTACACTTTGCAAGTTAGTATTTAGGTCTTTGATGGTAAACAGCCAGGTTTGAAGCATTTGCCTTAGGAAGTTGACATACAGGAGCAGAAAATTCATCTCTCCTACTGTCTTCAGGAGTCCAGCAGTGTCTGGGAGCTCCCTGAACCCCTCCACTTGCTCTTTGTCTATAAACAAACTTCAGCTCAGCTGCCCCCCTCCAGCTCTCTAATCCTTTGCATGAAATCATTACCAGCTACTTGAAATGAACTTGCCATTCTTCAGCTCACAATTATTGTTGTCAGCTTCACGTAACAGTTCATCCCTTTTCTGCTTAATCAGAGGCATTAGATTTCAGGTATTCATTGAAATGTAGAAGGGTTTTGAGGTTTCCATATACTTCTTTTAATGAATCTTGTGATATTTTTAACAAAGAGATCAGTAATACATATTCTCTTCTTTTCTAAATGTTAATAAAATACAGAGAAAGAAAGAAAGAAGGGGTGGAGGGAGCAAGTTTCCAATGATTTTAGTCTGGTGACTGGTCCTTTGTGCATCTGTTCAAGTATTTTGTGGTTTGCATTTACGTCTGTATTTGCCCAATTTACAGCTTAAAAAAACCAATAGTAATGTTATATTTTCATGAAACCAGCATTTTTTAACTGAGATCTCATGAGTAAATTAAATTACATCCAAGCTGGATTATATCCAAGTTGGATTACAGTTGCAGGCTCTGATCCTGCAAATACTTATACACATGAATATTCCCACTCTAGTTTATGTTTTGGGCTAGGACTTGAGACACCTGGAACCTAGTTCTAGGTTCTATAGCCTCCCTCTCCCCAAGTCCCTTATTTGCTCTCATTCTCAGTTTCCATTATTTACTGAAAAAAACCCCACCAAAACAAAACAAAAAAAAACTCAGAGAAAAAATGTACTAATCTTGACAATTGACTTGATGTTGTATATATTTTTCATATATATTTATGAGATACCCCTTCCTGTGGTCATATAGAAGCTATTGATTCATAAAATAAACAAACTATATGGTAAAACAGGCTTTATTTTCTAGACTTGTTCCAGACTCTCCTGAAAACCAGTTAGTCTGTGACAGAAAAGCTCCAATTGAGGATTCCATGCTTTTCCTCTTGTTCTTTGATATCCTGTTGTTTCTATATCCCCTTGCTTCTGGCATAGGCAGACAAAGTAAGTAAGCAAGAGCATGGCTAAATTCTTCTGTGCAATGACCCTGTATTTACTCTGTACTTCTTTAAGGGTGGCAGAATGCAGTTGCCACACTATAAACTAATACTAATAGTAGGAATAAATCCCAATACAAAGCTTCAGAGAAGCAAATGTTGTGTCAAAAATGCGAACCAGTGGAGCAGGTGGACAGAATTGCTACAATGCAATGTAGAAAACAAAATTGCCCAAGTGGTTGAAAGATGCTCTTTGCTGTAGGCAGTTCTCTAGGCTACAACATAAGGTAGTACATGAATTAAAAGAGGAACTTAAGCCTTGGAGACATTAAGTGTGACTTAATGTATTATTGCATGTCAACTGAGCTGCTGTAACTGCCTGTGTGTCAACTCTGCTCAACACCTTTCATGCCAGGCTTGGGGAAGCCGTAACACCTTGAGCTGCCATAAGGGCTAAGAGCTTGTGTATTGATGGCTGCTGTAGCTCAGCTGAGGCATCACAATTTGTTCTGACACAATAATTTGGTCTTGTTCCTGAAACCCTTGTGGTCTGTGAAGGTCTCAGAAGCAGCTTGAGGGAAAATGGGGAAAAGGAGATTTACCCATGTTTGTTTGCAGCAAAATAAAATAGCAACCTGTCAAGCCATCCTTAAAAAAATTGTTGATGAAAAGATTGACTGATGAAAGACGGCAATGTCTTGAGAATGTTGTTTTATATTCACTATAGTGTAGGGGATAACACTTATGGAGTATGTGAGAAGAGGTCCCAAGCAACAGACCCCGTGCAGGCAGGGTAGTAAAAATCCAAATCCCTCGAGTTCGCAGTGAGCAATGATTAACCAACCTAAGGGCCCAAAAAGTAGGACTGAAACACACTGATTAACCCTGCACTGGTGTGGAAACCAGCGTAGTGCATGGTATGCACCAAATTTCATTAAAGTTCACACATTCCTCCGCAGTTTGCAATTTTTGTTGTGAGTGTTCTGTGATGCAGCAAACCCTGATCGCTTTGCCCCAAAGTGGAATTGAAGTTCATCTGATTAAGTGATAGGAACTGCAAATAAATGAATAAACACATTCAAAACAGAGACTATGAAATTAATTTCTATATTCTCCCCAAATGTATTACATTATTATTGCCTATGAGACTCAACTCTGAGAGGTATATACAGATCATCAGATACTGAACATTAGATATTCCAAATTATATGCTTATAGTCCTCAACATAACACTAGACTTTTATGTATATAAAATAATTTCCCCTCTATATAAAGCCTATGTATCTGATGGATCTGTTTCAGTGCATTACATTCCTCCTCACCAAACATCAATGACTGCAGGACACAGACATCCTTTCCAATAAATGTATGCACATCCCCTCCTTGAAAGAAGACCATTATCCTATAGTATTTAGGTGGAAAAGCACATGATAGGATCTTAGAGTGGTTGTGGCAAAAAAGATTCACTGTGATTTATGTGAGGTGCATTGGGAGCTGTCTGATGTGAAGTCAGCAGATGAAGGGCAATGAATAATTCAGCACTAGGATCCGTCACATCATCTCTCTTCTCGTGTTATTGCTGTTTTTACGTAATTGCAAAGTGGAAAAATAAATTGATGTCATAGAGAAAGCTACATCATTTGCCTGGAAATACACATAAAAATTAGAAGCACCTTTCTGCTGCTTTGTGAGCCCTGCATGATCTTACTGTGTGCAAAATTAAAAATGTGTCTTTATTAACACCTTCTCTAGGGTTACATGGGCGATCCATGCAGCATGACATCTTTTACACTGGTGTTAGTGGCCTGCATTGATAGAGAATGATGTCTCTGAATTGCTTCCTTCAAGCCATTGCCCTTGCTGTGTGCTTCCCCAGCAAGGCTGTAACACAGAGCTGGAACCGAGGCGTCTGCCTCTGTCATAGGGGGAATTCTGAATGCCAAACTGCAGGCAGAAATGAAGCTGGGGAAGGGTTCACCTGCCTCAGGGGAGATTTGGAAGGAGAAGTTGTGCACGATGCTGCACTGGTTTACTCTGTGCATCAAAAATAAAGAACTCAACAAAAAGATAGGATTTGGTCAGTGGACTCAGTGATTGTGTACAACATAGAAAGCTCAGCTGGCTGGATGCACTCACACATACATGCATCTTTCATAGTGTTCTCAGTGTTCACAGGAATCAGTGAGCTGAGGAGCCACTTCCAGTTCCTTGCCTCTAGGTTAGGATGACATTTTGTACTGACTCATAAGGTTTAGGTTGTATGAGAACATCGAACACCCCAAATTTCTTGCATTTGGGACTGGGAGTTTCGGGGTTGCCCCTTTCAGAGGTAGTTCTGAAAAGCAGAGTTCAGACCAGGACCAAAGAGATTGGCACATAAGCTGGGAAAAGTGCTGACTTATTTGTTCCCCTTTGATGGTGGACTGCATTATCTATCACTGTGTTTAAACAAGACCTGTGCTCTGTGCCTGTTGTGCTGTTATTATTTCATGACTGGAAAGGAAAATAAAACCAAACAACTTTAGTCTGTTTCTGCTTTTTAATCTGAATTGTAAAAAAAAAAAAAAGCCATAGCCAACTCCAGCCCTGAGTCTCCAGTTCCATTACAAAGAACAGCCCCTCCTCTGTTCTTGACTTTGTCCTTGCTTCACGTCAGTGAGGCTGATGTGAGCAAATGCTATTTCTTAGGAAAGTTCTGACTCAACAATGTAAGCTTTTCAAAGGAGAATGAATGCAATCTGTGAACTGAATTGGCAATGCGGGCAGATTGGAAGAAATGCTATGCAATACCCAGATCATGCCATTTTAATATCTAAAGATGATTGCTTTTAGAAAGGAGACAATAGGTTTAGCACAGAAGTGACAAAACATATTCTTTTTGCTTTTCCTCTTGGTAAACAAACTTCTTTCAGAAATGAAATGAAGGTGTATTATGCAACAGTGATGGAAAGAGGAAGACATAGCATGGGGGCTGTCTTCCAGCTGGTAAGATAATAGGTATTTGTCAACGGGATCCAATGGCTGCAGAGACCTTCTGGTACCTTTTGTCTTGTAGGGCTTCACATTTTGTGAGTTAGGTTGTCAAAACTGAATGGCTGTGGGGGTTTTCTTTTGTTGGTTTGCTTTGGTTTTTTGTTCATTTGTTTTTGTTTTGGAATTTTGTTTGGGTTTTTTTGATTTTTTTTTTAGTAGTAGGTTTTCTCAAAGTCCACATCAGCTGAAAAGTCTTCAGTTTGAGGGTCAGCATCCCTACAAAGCAGGTTTCAAAGAGGGGCTAGTGAGTGGGAAGAGAAGGAGAGGGATGCTGAAACAAGGAGAATATCTAGAGTGAAGTGGTGTGAGGGATAATATAGCTTGGAAAAAGTTATTCAGTTATCAGATAAGACCTGCAATTCTTAACAGTTAGGCAAAGAATCTCTGCAAAAGACTTATTTTGAGTCCTTAGCACTTCCAATGGATCCTGCGAGATCAGAATTTTCCCCCAAACCTTCCTTAATTTGTCTCTCTTGTCCTCCTTCAGCCCTGCCTTGAAGGGTAGAGGTTGGTGCATCAGACTTGCCTTTCTCATCATTCCTATTGATGTTATTCCATCAGTAGAGAAAGAAATTATTACATTGTATATTTTGCTTTCCATCCTCTGAAGTAAAGTAGGGATGGGATAGGCTGATAAAGGGAAAATGTCGATAATATAGTTATTATTACTTCTCAGTGCTGGGGAAAAGGTTTTGACAGAAGAATTAAAAGAGGGGAGTGTAAAGATAACCAGCTGGACAGCAGAGTAGAGTTTTCTTGTTTCTGAAATCCTCAACATCATATGAGAGTACCTTGCGACAAACTATAATATCACCAACCTACATACACTGGTTGTTAATCGATTCTAGAAACTTGTGAGGCTTGACTAATGCTCACAGGTTTATAATTTCTAAAAAAAAAAATCAATTCTTTTTTTTTTTTTCTTATGGGTTCCAGACCTTCAGCACAGGCATTTTAAAACATTTCTCAAGCACAGTGATACTGGGAAACATCCTGCACTTCCTTAAGAAACTAAAAATGAAAACTAATAAAAGAGTGAAACCTAAATTATTGCAAAGTTACTTAAGTCCAAGAGCTCTTTTAGAAAAGGAAAGTTTGCCCTGTTCTCAGTACCATGGTGGAGTTTGGCAGAACTGCAGGAAGTTTGAGTTGAGCAATTTCTTACCAGAGTAAAAATAGGACAGAAAAAGAAATAAGCAGAATTTTAGAAGTTTCATTTTGCTACTACACCTATTTTGGAAGGTTTTTGTTTGTTTGTTTGTTTGTTTGTTTTGTTTTGTTTTTTGTGGGGGTTTTTGTTTGTTTGTTTGTTTTGGGGTTTTTTTGTTTTGTTTTTTTTTGTTGTTTTGTTTTTTTTCCCATCGCTTTTCCTTCCTGCTGAACCTATCATTTAAGGCCGCAGGGGTGGATCTCTCACCCCCACCCCCAGATCCTCCTCCTTCTGGTTGTCCTTTAGCCCAAGTTCTGCTTCATTCACTGCTCTCAGGTCTCTCTTTGGGCCTTCTTTCAGTGTTTCCAGGTGATCCTCTTCTAGGTCTTGCTCCAATATCCTCCTCTTCAGATTGCAAAGGCATCTCTGTCCCATCTCCTGCTTCCAGCCACTCTGTCTTCCACTGAAAGACAAAAGGTAAGTGACCACCTTGATTTTCACTGGTTTAAATGACCCTGCACCAGCACGGTTTTGTTCCTCATCTCTCACTGTGACATAACAAATTGTGGTCCAAGGCAGAGGTCACTACAGTGGGAAGCATCAGACCTACTTTCCTAGCTTAAGCAAAAGATTCTTTTTTTCTCCAGAATTCCTGAAAATTTACTGATAATTGAAGCAATAACTTGCCCATACGAGCAACCCTAAATACTTCTCAGTGGAAATGCAGAAGTGACAAAAATATGAAGTAGGAAAAGTTTGTTGCTGGCTTCCAAAGGCACTGGTTTTTATNCCTACCAGAAAGTGTCCTTTATAATCTTTTTTTAGAAAAAGTGCTTTGCCTTCTTGAAAATAAAATCTCAAGTAAATAACAACCTCCTCCTGCTCGCCCCCTTACCAGCAATCTTGAATATTTCAGGGATTGTAAATAATGAGAACTCAGTTATCTTCATGGAGACAATGATGTTGTTCTTGAAAACACTTAACTGGGGTCTTGGTTTTACAAATATTCCTCAGTGCATTATTGCTGAGAATTGTAAGTGGTGAGTTTCCAAGTATTTCCAAGCACATGTTTCACATTAAAGTGTAGGGCTTTCTTCTAATTTCTCATCCATTAATGGATAAACTCTACTGGGGTTTTGAAAGCAAAGACATCATAAAAACACAGGGATAATTTATTTTAGTTTCTAAGCAAAATTTTCCTGAAGTCACTTGCGTGTATTGCCATGTAGCTGGTCAGACTAAAAGCAAACCAGAACTTCACCTGAATTTTGTTGCATGCACATTTAACACTAAGGAACTGCATAATCCAATATAGGATGTAGGTGAGAAAAGTGTAACCCAAGCCAGTATTTGATGTTGTATTCCATATTCTGATGCTTAATTTCTAGCAGTTCCATGAAAAGATTTGTAGACACTTTACTGATGTGGATAATAAGATCACTTGAGTGCATGTTACTTGGACTGCTCTCTTGAATCTGTTTGGAGTAATAAAAAAAATTACTTCTATCTGATGCTAGAATTGTTTTGCAAAAATATCTGGGGGAATGACACCCACAACAATTCAGCTGTTGTGTTCTTGGAAGTTTAATTTGGAAAGCAATTACATGTTTCCTATAAAGCCTGTTATAGGTGTTTGGGGAGGGGTCTGGGAAAGGGTTTTGTTTGTTCTTATGCCCAGAGTAGTTTCCAAGAAACACCTTCCTTTCCATTCAGACAAATATGTGCAGCAAAGAATTGCTGAAACTGGAACACCAGTGAGCTTACCTGGCCTATTGGTTCCAGTTTGGAAGGAGTCTCAGGGATAAATAAACCCAATTGCTGAAGTTCAGAAAAATATAGGAGGATTAACCATTACTGAGACAGGTCTGTAGGTGCATGTTCTTTCGGCTTTGATGACATCTGACTGAAGCAGGAGCAATAAGATATAGGAGCAGAGGCTTTAAATGGTGACTTTGTTGCTTCTGTTGCTGTTAAGATACAGTATCACCACAAATCATGCAGCCAACATTGTAGCTTTGAGGCTCCAGCTTCACTCTCCATGTACAGCATTTTCATTGATCCTCATCTAGACAAGCAGCTTGTTTTGCTGCTGGGATTATAATCTTCCTTAAGAGAGTGATCAGCACAACCCATGTTCTTTCCTCCAGCACAAAAATATACATTAATTAAAAATGTTTCTAGGCAGCAGGCACTGGTGTGTGAGACTACAGGAAGTTCAGCACTTCTGTGGGGAAGAAAGGGAATCCCAGTAATAGAAGAGTTTATAGTCAGTTGTTTAAGGTCAACAAGGTTTTTGAGTCTTTTGTTCATGTGGCTAATAAGCACTGTTTAGAATATGACTACTTCAAGCAAATTCCCTTCCAAGAAAACACAAACCAAACGAAACTGGAGCATTTACTTCAAATCTGCAATGTGGCATACTAATTAGTCTTCAAAAATTAATTAGTCTAAAGAAGAGTAACATACTGTGGACCAAATTATTTGGTGACTTCAATGGGAGAACTGCCTGTGTACCTGAGGGTAGTGTTCAGATTGCCCTTTGATCTTCACTTCTGGAGCTCAAATGCCAAATATTATTAAAAATTAATTCTGATAGACAACTTTTAACATATAAAGAGCCATTCCCAGAGGCAGATGCATCCAGCCTGTGGCTATGGGAAAGATGACACTACAGACCTTGCAGAAAGCAGTGTCATAGGTCTGCGGGCGTTGGCATGTCCAACGTGGCTTCAGCCCTGTCACCCTACTTTGTCCAGCAAATAAGCACCTGATTTCTGTTCTCATGAGGTGAATAAATGGTGCTGCCCCTTTGTACAGAAAAAGTAAAAGACAAGTCCTGTAAAGAATTTCCCTGTCTTATGTCAGTCTTTTGTGGACATTTTTAGTTAAAGAAAATGACACTGCATGCAGACATCTCAGACTTGGCTCTTCCACGAGGATTTCTTATTTAAATTGTTTTTTAATTTTATGTGGTTTTCTAACTTTTTTCCCATTGTTCTAAGATATTACTTTTTCCTCTCCTTCAGTCTCTAAATTTCACACCCATCCCTACCCCAGGGGCTGCTGAAACCCAAGTGTGACAAATGTAGAATCAGCAGTTTGCGTGGCAGTGCCCTCATGGGGCAGGAGCCTGTGCTATGGCAGAGTAACTATGATAATGTTTGAACCCAGTTGCCTTTCAGATTAATTCTCTGTTGGGTTTGCAGGTTTTAAATCTCTGATATCAGCCAACTGCTTCCTCTCCCAGAAATGCTGCAATAACCTATTATTACATTTTTAAAAATATCAGGAAGAATTACAAATTTGGATACTTATATAGTGATAGAGACATTTCACTGTATCATTGGTGTGGTAATAAATATTTGTGTGTCAATATTTGATGTACATCCTATCATCACTTTTCTGGGTAATAGTGTTATAGATGACAGGTCAGGGACACCCACGAAACTCCCAGAGAAATGGAGGGTCAGCTGCTTAACTGTTTCTCTCTCTCTCTCTCTCTCTCTTTCTCTCTCTCTCTCTCTCTCTCTCTCTCTCTGTGTCACTTTTCCATGGTGATGAGGGAAAAAACAGGACTGGGTGAAGGCTGAGAAGGTTTCTCAGTATGTGTCCTGTTGTCTGCCCCCTTGCACTGGGAGTTCTGTCCCAAGGAAAGCTCTGCCTCATGATCTCAGAGACTTGTGGTCAAGCAGCTGTGTAAAGTTAGAGGGCAAAGTTTCCCCTACAGCAGGGAGAAAAGGATCCATTATCATTTTGTGTGCCTGCCATGGAGAAGTCAAATGGCTGAGGCACATGTGAAAGTATCTTTGGAAATCAAAATAGAGTTTTTCAAGTACTGTATCTGACTTAGTAATGACATTAGTGTTGTTTGTGAACAAATATTTCAGTAATATGAAAGAATTCCCTTTCTATCCATACAGTTTTCTGGTGTATATCCTTATTTATTCCCTTCATAGGATCATGTAAATTGAGCTCATGAAACTTCCCTCTCCAGTGTTGAGTTGGAGTGGTTTGTGTGATGTTCCCAGAGTCCCAGCAGAATCATGGTTCAAGGGCTTCCCTCTTCTCTTTTGGCAGAGAGAGTATTGGATGTTGATCCAACATCTTAGGAGAATGATCCTTTTCTTCCTTCACATATCTCCTCAGCTGCTGAGCAGCTGAAGAGCTGACAGAATTAAATTACATTGCTGCTGCTGCTATTAACAAAGAGTAAAGAGAAACTGTTACATCTGGCTCCACTTCTTTGCCAGAGTCTTCATTTAATTGTTTTCTAATTTGAAGAAAACCACAAATGACAAGATGAAACTGCTAGAAATGTAAATACAAGAGTCAAATTGCTCTTGTCAGATTTCTAGTTCACAAACCATGGAAATGTGATTCTGCATATCTGACCAATAAAAAAGAGTCACAGCCAGTGGATGCTGTTGACTTCTCCCTCCAAATTCACAGTTCTCTCACTCACAGTCACAAAAATGCTTTCGTTTGAAAGAACATCAAATATGCTGCATTTGAAGAGCCAGTCTGACAGCTGCAGATTTCTTGAGTGCATGCTCCAGGACAGCATTCCTCCTTGGCAGTAAATGGGGAATCTAGACTGAGCTGGCTGGAAAAGGTTTCATTGTTTATTCTCTGCCACTTTTACAATGATTTTTAACCCCCTCCTCATTTTATTCCGGTAATGGTGAAATATATTTGAAGAATAAATATAGTTTCACAGACTGTGGCATGAAGGGTCATCCAATTTCTAAATGCAAGATCACTAGTCAGTAGTTATGCTCTTTCCTGATTTTTTTTTTTAATAGTGCCTCTAGTCAAAGACTTTTCTTTAATAAATTTGCAAAATATTTGATTCTCATATAAGAAATTTAGAGCAAAGAATTCCCAGACAGATTGTTGGTAATGAATAAGGTTTATCCTTTGGAAAGTCCTTAAGAAGTGTGAAGTCTATGTTAGTTTACAAATAGTTTGTTACTCAAAAATAAGTAGTTGTCAGTTAAGATACAGAAATGCAAACAAAATCTGCAAGCTAATGTTTCTTTTCCAATTGATGTCTGACACTTAGAAACAGTCACGGTCCTGAGCTCCACCGGGCAGGTTTACACAGTCAAATGGTGAAATCAATCACCACTAAAGGATTCCCTGGCTGAAAGAAATCCCCAGGTAATGTGAGGATCCTTTATTCCCTTACAAATGCGCTGCAGCCTATCGGCGCTGCAGAGGCTGGCAGATAGCTGGCCCTTTGTGAGACGTCCTCACTGCAGCTTTGAATGACACAGTTGGCCAAGTGGCTGAAACTCATATATTTCCTTTGAAGCTGCCCCATTGTGGAGGAGAACAACCTCCCTGGGCTGATTCCTATCTGCTGCACGGGTCAGCTGGCAGGGCAGTTTGAAGGACAGCTCGCTGGGGCTGCAATGTCATGTGCAGAGGGTTATCAAAATGCTGCTTTTCCAATCGGTTGGAGTTTGGTTTGTTTGCCGTGGATTTCTTGCAGCAAAGCTAAACATTGCTCGTGATGTGACTTAAACACAGAGCTGTGAGAGAGGAGAGAGTCCTGGTGGGGGCAGGGGGAGCACAGCCAGCAAGCACCAGTAGAAAGTGCAGTTGTCACAGAAGAGAGAGAAGTTAAAAAGGAAAGGGGAAAAAAAAGCCTTCACTGTCCCTCAGGGGCAGAGGCTGCTGTCGTTCCAAATGCCGACAGCTTTCCAAACCTAAACCAAAGCTATAAAATATGAAATATAATGAACAAAAGTTGGCACCCACCCATGTGTAGCTGTCAACCTAATAAAAACAAAATTATCTGGCAGCTGGCACTTAGGTGCTGGGAGATGCTAGCTCTGGACTCCTGCAGAATAGGTCTTGCCTTTGCCTTCTACTTCTGGGTGTTTGCAAGATTTTAAAATGTTCACCAGAGGTTGAGGAAAGAGGCATCTCCACAGCAACGCAGACTTTGGTCATCAAAATGAGCATCTCCAAACTGAACATCCCTTTGCATTTTTCTGCTTAAGGAAGACAAACAGAAAGTGGTTGTTGGGGACTGGATGTTACTGTGTTTTCATTGCACTTCTGTCATTTATTTGTTAAGCAATGGTCTAAGGTGTTGAACTGGCCATGGTGAGTGGAACTGATTTGCTTTTGATGTGGACAAATAGCAGATTTGGTGGTGCAAAGCTGACAATAGACATAACCCCGTATCAGCTCTTGTTAATTCTCTAAAGCAAATGTCAAAAATAAAAATAAATAATTTTACTAGCCCATTTAAGTATCAGTCAGATATGGGACTCAAGGGGGAAAGTCCTTCCCTATACCAGTGTTAGAGGATGTGTAGATTCTTTCCATATTGATAATTAATTCCATACAACTAGAAGGATGAGTAGGTCAAAACTGCTGCTGATGATACTCCTACATCTCCAGTTTGTGAGAGCCAGGGGTTAGTTTTGACTGGATTAGGTGTCATCACATCACATGTGGTGTGAAGAGGCCTGAAGGACTGGGCACTGATCTGGACAAGATGTTCCATAGGAAATTGGGGCACATTTGACATTCCCCTGGACAGGGCCATCTCATGTAGTTTCTTCCAAGCAGAGCACCTCAGTGACTGAAAAAAAAAAGATAGATAGAGATAAGCAAAGAATTCACTTCAGAGCTGCACAGCTGCACCAGGCTGAAACACGAGGAGGGGCACGATTGAGGTGCTGCACAACACTTTAAACAAAGAACATTTTTAAGAGCAGAATGTGCCGTTTGGGAAGCAATCAGGTTGTGATGCTCTTGATTTTTAGCCTGTGCTCACTGGGGAGTCTGGCTTCCCATCTCTAGCTGAGAGGCAGACTGCTTTCCAAGTCGACATGAGCAGAGTGAAGTACCATGTGTGGGAGGAATCGTGGCAAAACCAGGCCTTTAATTCCAATGCAATCCTAAGATAATATACCTGCTTTGTGCCCCCACACTCCTGGAATAAATAGCTACCTGCAATTGCATTGCAGGCATATTGTTTTACATTTTCCCTGAAAACCGTTCCTTATTACAAAGAATCTACCTTGAGAGATCTCACTCTTCACAAATTGCTCAGTGGAATCTCCTGTGAACCTCCCCCTCTGTAGGTTAGAAAGTATTTGTTCAGTTTTATGAAGAGCAGCCTCTTGGTATTTAGTGCAATCAGACCATCCCTCAGGCACTGGATGCTCACGGCAAACAGAGAAGTCTTTTGGTAAATGACAGTGCCCCTGCAGAGTGGAGTGAGCGGTTGGTTACAGAAGTGCGAGGGCAGAGAGTGGAGTTTTTCCATTGCAGGGACAACACCTTCCTCACTGAGTGCAGTCTCCTTTGTCTGCCAGCAGACTTCGCCATGCTTTAAGGATCTGGACTTGCTCCTGTTTTTAACAAAATAGATTCCTTCTTAGCTTCTAAGAGTTCGTCAACTATCCCCTCCCAGGTTTCACTGACACAGAACTACTCTATACCACTCATCTTACGGGCTGATGAACTCTGATGCCTCCCATGAGAAAGGTTGGCTTAATAGTGTGCACATCAGTTGTGCAGATTATCACAGTAAAAGTAAAATCAATTCTCTATTGAGAGAATTTGGGATCATCTCCTGTTGTCATTGTGTACTACAGTATATGCATTAAGGTTTTCCAGTTAAGGGAATTCCATGAACAGGCACTTACAAATGTAATGCTCTTCTCTTTAATCTGAAGTAAATATGGCCCTCAAAGTGGCCATGAATAACTGGTTCTCTCTCCTCTGGAACACCTCCACCATGTGCACATCCACACAAGCACATGTAACCCTATATAGCTATTTAGGAACATTTGCATGACCTCAGAGGTTTTCATGGCTGGAAGGAAATGTTCATTGGAAATGATTTATGTGAAGACACAATCTGTCATAGCCAACCTCCTAATGGTTAGTTGCAATATACGTAAATAGGTGTGCTATGTATTGTTTATCTGACTCTTGTATGTAATTAAGGTTGTTGTAGAAAGATTTGCTTCCAATTCCCTTTGTCTGTGAGTCTGTGTAATGTCTGCTGAGATCCTGCTTTATGTCATTCATTGCAGTGGGGAGTCTGTTGGAGTTTGCTCTTATATATCAATTATATATCTTGTGTCAAGATAATCAAGGAGCTAAAATGAAAGTGTTAGTACTGCAAACATGAAGATCCAAGCGAAGCTACAAGGCCAGCTAATCTGGGCTTAAACCCTGCATCCTTTTCACTTACTGGTGTTTTAAATGGTAGCCATGTAACCCCCTTTTTTCCTGACACTAGAGAGTACCTTAATTTTTCACACAAGATATGCTGCAAACTGCAGTGAAGGGAATTTCTTCATGGGTATCATTTATGAAATATTGTCTGTGAGGGTGACCAACTACTGGAACCTGCTCCCACGAGATCTGGGAGACTGCAGGGGCCTTAATGAATAATTTAGACTAGATAGTTAACTTCTAGAGAGCTGATTTTATATGATGTTGGGTTAACCCTGCCCACAGAGACTTTCCAAGACATGCTTTCACTGCAGCCCTGATTTCCTGGTTGAGATGCCTGAATCACTGACTGCAAACTGTGGGATGTGCAATGCAGAACGTCAGGCTGGATAGCATCTTGGGTAATCTCAGTAGTCCCTTCTGCCCCTTAAAATCTCAGATTTTAAGACAGGGCCTGGACTGCAGTACTCAGCTTGGATATTCCATCTAACAAGTCAGAAGCAGAGAGATGACATACGATGCACAGAGGTGTTGTCTGAAGTTGCAGATGCTCTTTCAGACAGGGGATCTGCATATGGGGAGAGCTCAAACAATGGACCATTCAGGAGAGTCTCTCTGGGACAGCACGCGGGTTGTTTTGGCTGCAGAATCTCCTTTAGAGAAGATATTCTTTCCTCACTCTTGAGAGAGTGAGACAGAGCAATGTCACTAAAACAATGCCTCAGAAAGACCTTCTAGGGAGGTTTCTCTTTAGCCTTATTTGAAATGTTAGAAGACCAAATGTTTCGTGTGCGTGTTTTTGTTTTAATGATACATTCTTGCAAGGATTCAATCTGTCATCAGAGAGTGCATGAAATACCCTCTGATAATTATGGGGGTTCCACCCAAAGATTAAAAAAAAAAAAAAAAAAAAAAAAAAAAAGGAGAAATAAAAGAAAGGCAAGCAATAAAAGGGAGAAAGAAAGAACAGCTCCCTGCCTATCAGCAGCCCAAGCCCCACATTTGCACTGTGCCAAAGGCTGCATAGCATGTAAGCTGTGATCATTCCCATCAGAAATCCGAACTGTTAGATAGGAACAACTCAGAAGATTTCACATGGGTTGCACACACCCAAATTAGTAGCAGGTGTCCCAGCCCATTGTGTGCTGGGTTCGTGGTGGAAAGGAAGCGCTGCCAGGTCAGCGATAGAAGGGGTCCATGTCTCCTTCTCACCCCCTCCATTCTACAGCTTCCAATCCACACTTGGCCATCCGGCGTGTTCTCTTGTCATCAGCACCATCAGTAATGGTTTCCTCACTTCGGGTATGAGTCGGGCTGTGCTCCGTGCCAGAATGCTTTGGGAGGAAATCATTCCAAGTCAGCCTAATGCCATAACAAGCTCTGCAACAGCTGCAGCAGTGATATGCTGGCAAGCTGTGTTGACCTTTTAAAATGAATAAAGAATGACTATTTCCACAGTACATATAACTCTTGTCCCAAACCCTATCTGTGTGCCCAGACAGCACAGGCATGCTGCTGAATTTGCAAGGAAGCATTTTTTATTTTCGCCTTTATTTTTTTTTTTTAATGTCAAATTTTATCAAAGTTTATAACATTATTTTACAAAGGTTAATCCTCTGAAGTTTAAAGTCAAAATATCCCATTCTGGAGGGTGGCAAATGAGCCCTGAGAGGTTAAGGAATTTTGTAGTGATCATACAGTGAACTTGTAAAAGGCACAAGAATAAAACTTGGAACTTTCAAGTCTCAGTTCCCTGTTAATCCCAGCTCCATCCTTTAAAGAAATGTGTAATTGAAGAAACAGAATGTGTATACAGTGATCTTTTTGAGCAGTCTGTAATCTAGAGATTTCCCAAGTCAGAGAATCTGAACCCTAAATCTTGTTTACTGGCCACTTAACAATCGCCTCCACATCTCCACCTTTCCTCCAACACCTATTGCTGTCATATAAGTCAGGATGGAGGTTAAATTTTCGGAGATCTTCACTCCACAGCTGGTAATCTGGGACCATCCCTTGGAGAAGGAAGACTGTACTGAAAAAAAAAATTAAAAAAGTATGTGTCATAATTTAATGGAGACTGACTGGTTTTGATAAGCTCCCGGTTCCCTGAGTTTTTCTTAAGATCATCTAGAAAGATTTTGAGGGTCTTCAGCACCTCATCAGGTGACTGCCCTAGTGTTCAGGTCCATGGGATACACAAGACAGTGGAGCACTCAAATTCTAGAGCCAAAAGAATCGACTTGGGTATGTATTGAATTGTAGCTGTTTCAGTGATGAAGTAGGAAAAATTCATCTATTGATCCAAAGCTTGAGAGACACCAAGTTTATGGGAAATAAATATGTTTCCGCTAGCGTGCTTTCATATTACACCCACATTCAAAAAATGTTGATGAAATTGTTACAGCTGCATTGTCAGGAATGTGGATTTACTGAAACTGCTGTTTTCTTGTTGGAAAGAGTGTTAGTTTAGCAAAATTTTCATCACTAGATAGTTTTTAAGATGTTCCAGATTATCCAAATAATTCCTTTCAGTATTTTCCAAATTAAATTCTTTTTCAACTTTTTTGGGGGAAAAAAAGGGTCACTCAATGCCTGCAAAAATAGGAATAATAAAATTAAACATTTTAAAACTATTTGAGACAAAATGTTTCACTTGGCCTGCTCTGTGTTTCCTACTCACAGCAATTGTCATATTGTACTTTCATCTCAGTTCAGGATACAGCTTTTTTTCCAAACAAGTGACTATCTTCATGGATGAAAAAAATTTTCCCACTCAATGTTAATATCCACCAAAGGGCACAAAGGTTGTTTTTTTTCAAATGAAGATGCATTAAAATCAATGTTGTTGTCAATGAATAACAAAAGTGGGCTTGCTTGTTGAAGTTTCCATAATTTTCTAGGAAAACTCTGATTTTCTACCTCGCTCCGTAGAGGCAAACAATGTCCGCTGGAGACATTGTGGTCCGTATGGAGAGGAATGTTGAACCCAAGCCAGATGTTTGTAAACGTTAACTTTGAAATGTGGCACAATACCACAAGCTGTCAAGTTGTGTAAAAGCTTAAGCAAAGACAAAAACAGAACGTAATATTTACCAGATGAGATTTCTCTGTAATCTTGTTGGAATTTTGGGAGTATCCAACTTTTCATGGATTTTGAAATGAGCCTTGTATCATTTTTTTCTCTTTTCTCTCTCTCTCTTTTTATGAAGAGGGATAAGGGAAAACCCACACTAATGAAAAGGAAACATCGTACATGGGCAAACAATGGATTTAGAATGTCCTTGGGCAATTTCAGAGGGGTATATATTTCCTTGAAGATTTTGTCCCATGAAAGATGCACATTTTTGGCATCATATTTAAAGACTTTTCCTTAAAAAAAAAAATCTATTTCTGGAACAATTTACTAAATTGGTAGTAAGTAGGACAATACCATCATATTAACAACATTTTTCATAATGCCTGAATTATTGCAGTAACATATGTTAAAACAGTGCAAAGCTATCCAACATTTGTAACATCTTTTGCCAAAAAAATTTTTATTCATCCATATTAAAAAAAAAAGATGAGTAAAATATTTCACTACTTGCATTAAAGACATACAACTCAATCAAGAAATAAAGTACTAACTCAAGCAGACTAAGGTGATATATATTGCTCTCTGATGAGAAAATTCTTACCCTCATTGATTTCCTGCTTTTAATTTTTGTAAACCCCAGTATTTCCAATGTTCTGTTCTCTACAGCATCAAGTTAGTATCCTGTTAGACTCTTCCCCCACTAGTTAAAAAATAAAGGCCTGTATGTAGATGTGATCCCAGGGCTTTTACACTGCTCACCCAGCCCAAGAAGAGCTGGACTCTGACTGATGAAGAGTTGCTGCAACCTCACCTGCGTGCAGGGTGCAGGGAATGGGTTATAAGCACACAACCTCCACCCAACCAGGGCATTACTGCCTCTGAGCCTCAGATTAATAGTGTCTGGTGGGGGGGAGCAACCAGTTTCTGCCATGTCTCAGCTGGCAGAGGACCAAGAAGGGATTTTTTTTCAGCCGCCAGAGTTTGTTGCAGCCACTGGGCTGCTCAAGATCACCCTGGATGAGATTGGCAGGGATTGGGCTGCAGTATCTGGGGTTTGTCCAGTGTTTTGACACACCTCCCCAGAACATACATTTACTGTGAGGGAGATATATGCATATATGTTGTGCTGGTGAAGAAAACAGTTGTTGAAAGACTGACTGAATTGGCGCCAGCAGTTCTGTCTTTTTCAAAATATCCTCAAGATCCAAAAATAGCAAATGCACAAATCTGCGAAGAATGATGGGCTATTTTGAGGGTTATGTTGGATCCAGTTCCCATCATCAAGGAAGCAAGAACAGGGCATTCTAGTGAATCTCTACTCAAACGTAACTGGGAACGGTGATTTGCATCACTTTATACTCACCAGAGTCATAGAGATTATTGTTTGTGTTGCTTTGTTTTGCTGTTTGTGCCAACAGCAATTGAATTTAAGGACTTCATTTTCCAGGAAGTCTCCATCCAGCTACTGAATTGGTGTGCACATGGTTTGCATGCTCAAACAATAGAATGTGACTGTGCAAATAGTATTTGTATACACAAATCAATTAATTAGCATGTTAGTTAATTTGTATTGCAAATTGAGTGTCAAACTTTCAATGTTTGGTTCTTGTTAAGGGTATAAGATAGAGGAAAAGAAAGAAATACAGAAATCTCAAGACTTTCTTTTCTGAACATTGTAAAACACAATTATTGACATCTCTCCAATTGTATTTAGTTTCAGGGAAAAGGCAGTTCTGTGGGTATATATTCATACTGATCTACTTCATGCAGGCAGAGACCAAAGTCAGATGACAAAGATATGTATGAGGTAAATATAGGAACAAATGTGTCTCCAGGTTTTTATTCAAAGTACATAAATTGGTTATCCGAAATAGCCAGAAATATATGATTTGATGACTTTTTTTCTTGGCACTGTGTTGAACCAACAATGAACTACAAAAAAGCTTGTCAGCTCCCTTCCCCTGCCCCCATTTTCTTGAGCATCAGGATGCTGTGAGATCAACTAACAGCTCAGGAGTTTTTTCAGTACGTGACTGTGGGCACAAAGATCTCCCTCATTCTGAGTAAACAGTAGCTTCCATTTTCCCCAGTAGTTGCTGGTTTGAGACTGTAATGAGAGTTCCCACACAGCTACCCCCTCAAGTTCCTGGGTAAGATTTCAGCTGGAATAGTTCCTTCCTGATGGAGCATAGTCCTTTATTCAAATGGTTTTTTGATTCCTTTCCTAAAGATCTCACCCAGTGGGACTTCCACGAGTAAAATCTCTTGCAGGAATGCAGCTTGTATGTCTGGAAAAATGAGTATTTGATAAATGATTAGTAAGTCATATGTGATCAACAGGCAGCTCACTGTTCTTATTTTCAGTTAAAACAACTACTGGAATCTCTAATTCTAGGAAAGGATTAGGAGCATCTTTTTTTTTTGTTGAATGCAAGGAACAGACAACACTTAACAGATAGGATCAAGGTCACATATCCCCAACTTCAATATCAAAAATCCCAGATGTTTTTACAGGGAAATGAGGAATCCCTGATGTCTGTAGGTGCTGTCCGTTTTCCACGTGGGGATATCTAAGTTCCAGGTGGATCGAAGTGGGTATAAAAGCCAAACCAAGAAGCTCACCAAACCTTCTGGAAGCTGTTTATTTTTTAAAGTACTTCATTAACATTCATTATCCATTCTTCCTGATGGATGAAAGTGTCTGTCTTATTAATAAGAAGCCAGAGTAAAGACACAAAATTTCAGTGTTTTGAAAGTGGGTGTGCTGGTTTGTGTCACTGTTATAGATAGGAAGTTGGAAGAGAAATGTTTGAGATCAGTGAAGATTTGGGTGTGATTTCCCTTTGAATAAAGGGTTTCATTCATCTCAAGGTGAACTAATACAACTTGTGCTAAAAGGATGTATAGAAGGACACTGCAAATGGGGAGTGAGGTGGAAGAAGTGCTGTACTAATGCCTTTAAAATCACTTTCTACAAAGTAGATTTTTAATTTAGACTTGTTTTCTTAGCTGCTGTTTTTTAACAGAAGACTGGGACAGAAGATGCATGAGATGTAATAATTACCCATCAAGACTTGACTTTTAGGAAAAAAGGAAAAACAGCAATCTGAAAACAGAAATAGAAGTTGTGAGGAAAGAGAGGAAAATAGGAAATGTAATTCATTTATTCAATGCTGGTATTAAGGGAAAGCCAAGGTTAAAAAGAGAGGGAAAAAAAGTATGTCTTTGCAAAGCTCTAATAGATATGCCAGATCCTCTCTTTTGCTTTCAGCAATTGTGGCGCATATTGTTGGCAGTGGTTCAAAGAAATGAAGTGCTCGTTCCCTGGGAATTGTCTTTCACACAAAAAAAGTAATTAGGGGAATAAAAGAATATGATGTATTAGAAAATGGGAGCCATAACAAACTACCAAGTAAGCTGCCATGGCTAATTCTTCTTAACATTCTTTTAACCACTCTCAAACTTGTAAGCGCATCCCAAACATCTCACATTTTCTATCTTATCCAAAAATTCTGTATGGCCCATCTGATGAGGGCAGAGATGTCAAACATCTAAGCACATATTGTGTGTCCTAGTGACAAATATGTTCCCTTGGTGTAGGAAAAGGGCCAGAAGGTACAAAGGGAGAGAGAGTAATCTATTTATAACTTTTACAATGCCTTGTAAGAGGAGATCTTGGGAACTCTTCTCCTGGGGTGGCTGATTGTGCTCTCTCTGATGTGGACTCTGCTAAGTATGGGTAGGAATCCTATTACTGACCACTACAAAGGACTGTGTGGTTTAGTTCAGAATATAAAATTCATATTATGAATGCTGTATGGGGGCGGAGGAGGGGAGGGAAGTAATATTAGCCTTCTGAAGAAGAGGAGACTGTCATGAATAATGCAGCAATGGCTCTCCGGGAGTCACACAAATAGATCAGATTTAAGATTCCTTTCCCAGTGATAAGGTCATCCATAGGGATGCTTTACATTTCTGCAGCACTTCCCAGGTACCAGCCTCAAAACACTACAAAGCCTGGAAAGGACTGTGATTTCACAGAACCTCAGAGGCTGCAAAGTGTTAATAGACCAGATATGGTGAAAGCAAAGGGCAGAGGAACAAAAAGGCAGAGTTGACCACTGAGTTGGCACAGACTGAGCCAGCCCAGCCCAGCTCTGGCCCCGGTTTGTGCTGTGTTTGGTCAGAGGCTTGTATGCCCAGCCCTTGCCTCAGGGTGAACCCTGTAGTCCATGAGGGTGAGATTGGAGTCCATGTCAGAGACTGTCTCAAAATAGGAGTTTTGAAAAACTCCAGGAGAATTTGATACCTAAATTCAGCTATCAGTATCACCACCAATGATTTTGCGTGGCACTGTATGAAGGAGAGCAAAGCTGGATGGGGATGGCAGCATCCCAGACATTTTCACCCATAGCTCCTTTTCCCACAGCCTGCTTTGTACCTGTACAGCCAAAGGGCTCCTGGGAGAACTGAGATGTGTCAGCGGAGGCAGGTGGCCACATTGGCTCAGGGCAGTGGATGGGGAGGGCAGGCAGAGCTCTTTGCCCACCCCTCCTGAGGGACAACGAGCTTGGATGAAGCTGCCCATCAACCACTGAGCCAGCTTTGGGCACCCCTTGCAGTTCTGTCGCCCTGTCCATTCAGGGTGAGTAAAGCAGAACTACCAGGAAGAACCTGTGCTCTGCTTCACTGCCATGTGACTTCCACTGCTGCCAGCACCTTGGTCGTCAATACTCAACACAGAAATGATGACTCCCTGGAAGAAACACATAAGCCCATGGCTCAGTCCCACCAGTTGTGTGCCAGGACTGTGGTGTCAGTTGCATGTTGACATCATTTTTCTGTGTGTTTTGGGTAGACAATCAGGTTTTTTTGCTGCTTTTTTAAAATAAACTTGAATTAGCAGCAGCAATAATGAAGTGGGAACACAACTTCAGGTCAAAAAATATCCTTGACAGTCTCTGCGAACACCATCTGCAACAATTCATAACTTAATGTGAACAAATAGAAAGATATCATCTTCAGACAAGGTTACAACTTGCTTTCTCCTGTGGAGCCTAGTCTATAAGAGGAAAGACCATTTTACTAAGAATAAGCATTTGACCCAGGAGAAAATTGGAAGTAAACACCAGTAATACATTGTGCTTTAGAAAAAACCAGTATTTTTCTGCCCCTTGATCTTACTCAGTCTTAAGCCCATTTTGGCAGGTAGTGCTGTACTAAGTGGTCAGAACCCCGTAGTGGTCACACACTGTTTTACTGGAGGTCTGACAGCAGCTATAGGAGAGACAAAATTAACCCTTTGGCTCCAATGGCTCCAATGCATCTTATTGCCCACAACTGGGAACACATCAAGAATTTCTAGCTCTTGGCCTCGTGGGGTTAATGGTAATCTGTTGCAGCTTTCCCTGGACAATCAGAGTAGCAAACACTGAGCTTTTTAATGAGCCCCAGAGGACAATGCTGGCCCACAAGGCTGTGAAGATCTGGACAAACCAGGGAAAAGTAAAATGAAAACAAACATGGACGTTTATTTTCCTAACTCACCAGTTGCAAACAAAATTTCATTTAATAAACCATGAAATGTTTCACAGAGTTTCTGTATATTATTGTAAGAGCAGCTGGGTAATGCAAAAGTTACTTTCCCTCCTCTTTGTTATGCAGCTCCATATCCAGCTCTCATCCAAAAAAAATATTGTATTTATTTATGTGTTAATGTATTAATCATCCTACTCCTTACCATGCTTTTCTGAAATAAGTTTAGTTGTGACTTGAGGCATCATCATTTGCAGAGTTTCCAATACAGAGCAAAATCAGGGAATCACTGCATTTGGAAGGGACATCTGGAAGACTCTGGTTCAGCCCCCCTCTTACACTGCTCCAAGCAGAGCCAAGTTGGAAATTACATTAGATTGCATGATAGAAAAGCACTTTCTGGCCATGGAATGGGGCAGATTTTCTGGTGAACTTGTGACAGAAAAGTTAGCTGAGTTTCAGTCTGCTTTTTCTCCCATATCTAAAGCAAACTGGAATTCACATGAATGTTTTTCCATTATCCTAAGGGTGAAAAATCAGCATGTATTTCCTATATCAGAATTATCCCTATTCACAGGAACACATAAAACAGTGCTGAATTTGAGTGTGTATTCGAGTCCCACTGTGGTAAATGAGCACATGCTTTGAGTTAATCTCCTACTGAAGCACTTTTCTGATTCAGGCTGACATACTGCTTGTGAACAATTTTTCTTGTACACATCCTTGATGCATACATAATGCTTGGTACCTGTTTTTTTACTGATGCCCCTGTTTTGTTTTTGTTCCTTGATTAGATGAATGTAAACTAGTGGAAAGGGCAATAAATCAAGAGAGATTTCAAGATGGCAGAGAAAATTCTGTCACTGTAAATCTACAAAGTAACATAAGATATCTGCAAGACTTTTCTGTCTCTCAGTGAACCAAAAATTCTGTCACATCAATTCAGGGGTTTCACTTGTTCATATGTTCATGGAAGTCATAGCATTTGGTTAAAACTAGTTCATAGTAAGCTGCTGTCCAGAACGGGTGAATGTCAGCTTTGTCTCACGAGTTTTATAAGGTTGCATCGAATTATAGTTCAACAATTAGTTGCATTCCAGCATGATGAGGTTCTTATTTCTCTTAAAACTTCCCTCGCTGCCAAATATGCAAGCACATCCACTTAAAACAATACAATTACTATTGCAATTACTATTAGATTTTAAAAACCCCATTATTTATAGACTCTTTAGGCCGGCATCTCCAAAACTTCCCTGCAGGAGAAGATCAATGGGTGTATTTGTAACAGTTCTGTGTGCTTGAGAATATGATACTGATCTATTTGTGTGGTGTTACTGAAACCCATTTCCACACATCTGGGCATACGAGATAGAACATGAGATAGTCCTGTCCTCCCCTTTTAAGCACACACTGATCCCACTGGACTGAGAAATGAAACAGAAGGGAATTGGTGCTACATGGAAAATTCAGATAAGCATCGAGAAGGCAATAACACCTGTGATTTCACGCGCAATGGCAAATGAATGACCAATTAGCAAGAGGGACAGTGTAATGTGGCACTATAATTATGCTCATTAATGGCACTGCAGGATTGTATCTCCACTCAGTGGGTTCTATCTTTTGGAAGGGAGTAGAGCACAGCTGAAATGCAGCAATTGAAGAGGATTCTAGTAGAGATAAAGATAAAAGCAAACTCCGTAGTGGTTTTCAACTTGTAGCCAGTAAACTGATGGAGCTTCATGGACTGAAGACTGTTAAAAGGCTGTGGTCAGCAGCATGAGCTGCTACTGATCTGCAACTCAGAAAAGGGTAGAAGGATACTGGCTACTCCATAGATATGGGCAGGAGCAACAGGAAAGGATTTGTTCACCAAGGAACAGGACTGTCAGAGAAGGTTGGCCCCAGCTCTGACAGCAGGAACAGGTTCCTTTTTGACTATGCAGTAAACAGTCACTTTTGTTACCTCCCCCTGAAATACCAGGGCAAACTCAACAGGCAGGTGAGACAAGATGGGCAGGTAGTTTAATCCAGCTTTTTACACTGCAGGAGCAGACTCACAGAAGGTTAGTACGTGATCATACCTGTTACAGTTCACATTGCCACTTCAGTGGGAAATTTTACTGTTGGGCAATGAGAGGCCCGATTTGTCTGATGGACAGGAATCAGATGATGGGCTGGTGACTCCAGAGGCTCTCAGACTGTGTGAAGGAGCAGCATCAACCTGCACAATTCTCACTCAGCCCAAATGAGAGCAGGAAAACTTCTCTGGCTCTCCATGTTCACCTTTAATTTAATTTTTAAACATTTAGTAAACACAATTGTAGGGCTTCTCATTAACTTTGGAATCTTATAGTCATAATTTTTGATACACAACATTACTTACCAATTAGCTTGTCTTGTTCATTTAAATTTCTTCACTCATATTTTAATGGGAGCTAATGATGCCTTTGTTGACTTATTTAATGTTATGTAAATGTGGCTATAAACTGTGAAGGGTTTAAAGAGCAGCTCTTTTTTTGCTTACTCTTCAGTTTTTGGAGAATGTTTGGCATTCTCATAATCTGCACACATCACCCTGATGAATAGAAGTAACTAAGAAGGCAAATAATAATAATTTTGTAAGATAAGCAGGGAAAAGTATTGTGTAAAATTTTATTTCTTCACTTTGCTGATGATTATGCCCTTTTTTTTTTTTTTTTAATAGAGCCTAAAGGAACTTTGTGGCAGCTAATCTAATTTATCATGATATTAAGAAACTGTTGGATTAGGTGGATGTTTAGATTCTGCCACAGTCCAGCTGCCAGATCATGAGGACACCTTGTTTAGTTTTGTTTCACAGAACAGAACCTCTCATGTGTGGTTGTACAGGGCCTTTTAATTCAATGTACGCTTCCCATTAAACTGAGATGGCAGCTCATATATACAGGTGGATATGGAAATATACACATATATAAGGTACACACGTTTGTCAATAGATACATTTAATTACCTCTACAAAAATGATAACCTTATTAAAGAAAGCATTGACTCTTTCACGTCTGTGATATCAAACCCTCTGGAGAAAGCAATGCAGCTTATTCAATATCCCCTTTCTTCTCTACAACTCAGGATTGCTACCCTTTGTCTCCTCTCCACTGTGCTTTCCTGGCTGCCAAAGGTCAGCCAAAGGGGATGCTTAAAAACTCAGAGAGAAGGGCCAGCGCAGCCCAGGTTTAGTTACTATTACAGCATGACATGTAAAAGCCACTCCAATTGCTGATGAGGAGAAGGTGGGGAGCAGAGAGGCTTGTGAAACCCTTCAGTATGGAGTTTGTAACCAATTGAACCCTGGTTCCTCAAATCTGATGGCAATGCTTTGAAAATGCACTTCAAACATACAATAGAAAATTTAAATATTTAAATATTCATTTATTCTAATTTCCCTTTTGATAGGTACCAACCACTAGGCATACATTTCAGCAACTATGAGGGTCTACAGCAAACTGTCTATCAACGTGGATTTTAGCACAATTCACTGTAAATCAGGTTATGATTTTAATCTTCTTATCAATGTTTCAGGAATTCCGTCAGTTCGATATTTAACAATTGGGGGCTGAGAGGGAACCTTCAAGCAATGGCTTAAGAATTTTTACCTCCTATTCCTATATAGATCTCTTCTAAAAGTTTGTGAGCATGTAGTTGTCTTTCTCTGAAACAGATGCTGTTTTTACCAGTGTTGATTTACACAGGCAGCAGGTATAAAAGTACATTCATCATAAACCCTTATAAATTGTTCAGGGATTTGACTTAAAAAATAAAAGTCAACAGATGTGACATTCAAATTATCTACACATTTTATATTATATATAAAATACCAAAATGCAATACTTTGCTGTTGAGGTGTGTCCCACAATGCATTGTCAAGACTTGAATATTTCCTACCCTAGTAGTCATCTAATAATGAAAGTAATATTAATATATTAAGTTTGGCATGTCATAACTGCTAGAGAAGCAAGTTTAGTGCAGGAGATGTCAGTGATACTGTAATAATTCTATCTTTGATTACCAGGAAATTGATTCTTGGATTTTTGCTTTCTATGACAATTGTCAACTCTTTTATATGCATTTTCAAACTTCCATACTGCTTTTTTTTAATGATGTTCTGCTGAGCATTGAAAGCATACTTCACTTTTTGACTTAGTATGAAAATTAACAAATATTTATGCATATCTTAGTAGCAGAAATGTGGAATTCTGTATGTATCCTTCTTGATTAGTTGTTTAGTGTTCAAAAACTCATGGCAAAGGCCCAGTGGTGTTACTTGTTTCACTGGTATGAAATTTACTTGAGCAGCATCCACTTGGAGAAGGCACAGCACTGATCCCTGGCAGTCTTTCAACCTCATTGCAATGAGTGATGCTGAATCCTTTCTATCATACCTCAGTACTACCCATGCCAAGCGCACTGCAAATTGTCAAATCCTCTCTGGCACAACAAAACTTTCTAAGGTGTGTTGTTCAATTTAGGTTCCCCATAAAGGCAATAGGAGCTATGCTGGTACGAAGTTCAGTTCTGTAACTACTGGGAACTATTATCCTGTGCTGTTCATTGTCTTTAATTTGCCTAACACAGTCACAGTGGCAATTGCTGTATGGTCCATGTCTTTAACAGAACTCGATTTTCATTCTTTACAAACCCATTGCTTTGCAGGGTGCTTCACTCTTGAAAGGTGGCTACATCATCAGAGTGAAGTTCTTCAAGAAGTGTGAAAAATATTTGAACAGACTAATACAGACAGTAAGACATGAGTGTCTTCTTAAAGGAATGCCACTACATTGAACTATCTGTTACTGATATTTCAAACATATTTCTTTTACTCCTATTTTGCTTTATAATCCAGAAGTTGCTGAGTGCATGAAATGAGTTTTTTTCCTAAAACATCTCTCTCACATAATAAGCAGATAACAAATTCTATGGAGGCTCCTATTATTCGTTCTTGGTCTGAAATCTTCATAACGGTAAAGGAAGGATGCTTGTATATTAATTCTTGAGGAAAATTTATTAATCTCTATGTTTACTAGAGGATGTTAGAATTACTGTTTCTTTTTCTCAGATTAAATTCATTCTTCCAGTCTCAGATGCCCAGCAGTCTCTGGCAGAACATTATGTAGTTTTGGAAAAAAATGGAATCCCAGTGCATGGTGATGGGAAGGCAAGTTTATTCAGCCCACTGTTAAATGAAAAATTATTTGGGCTCTGACTGAACATGCAGATTTCACAATGTCTCAGAAGTTCACATAAATTCAGATCAGTCTCCAGGCTTTTGCTTCTTCTTCAAGTTGATCTAAAGTCTCTTAATATCAGGAGTTTTCAAAGCAGAGTAGAAAACCTTAAAAATACAGGGTTATTTTACCAGAATACTTCAGGCTACTCCTTCTGGGATTGAAAGTTAGGAAATAGCAAATTCATCTGGAGGTTTGATGGGGAGACTAATACAGCTGTATCACACTTCTCTTCAAAGTGAGAGAGTGTGCAGACAAGGAGGGGGAAGGCCAAGAAGGTGCACCACAGATCATATCAAACATAGACATTGCAGCCTATTTAGGTTCCTCACTGGGACTAGCCAGGCCTTTTGTGCTGGGATCACCTCGTGTGTGTCCTGTGTAGGTGTGTTGGCAGACAGGGAGAGAGGGAGAAGGTTATATTTTCTTGCAGGCAGGTAGAGGTGAGGGTATTTTTTAATCAGACAATCAAAGTACAGAGATAAAAAGGATTAAAAAAAAAAATCACAACTTCTGCTGTCAGTACGGAATGAAGTCTCTTACCATAGCCTCCTTCTTTACTCTTTCCTTTCTTTGTTTTTTATAATTCACCACACAATTCACTTGTGTAACAATTTACATTAATTTTGCCTGGATTACCAGCACTAGAAACTGCGATTTGAAAACAAGACGTGTCCCAAAAATAGTAAAAGGCCACTATTCGATCTTACTTCTAAAAGAGCAAAATGCAGCTGAGATCTGCAGCAGCCCAGCCCTGCTTAGCCCACTCCATCTGCAGCTACTGGCAAGTGAAACCAGAGGCCATTAAGAAAGCTAATGCTTAGCCATTTTTGTTGATGGATTCAGCACTAGAACAATATTTTGCAGGGAAGCTGGACAAAAATGCTGTTAGTTCTCATTAGAGATGGAAGAACTTTGTGAAGCTAGAGGTTTTTGCAAATCAATCATTTTGCTTTTTAGGTACGCAAACTGAGTCTGATTTCACAAGCCATTTTTTTTTTCCTGTCATTGAATTCTCAGGGGGTTTCCCCCCTCCCCACACCACCGATGATTAATAAAGAGGAAAAAAAAATCCAAATGTTTTTCTAGCTCAGAGGAAACCTTTTCCTTGTGTTAGCAATAGTAATGCCACCCTTTAAAAGAGTAGACCTTGCAGAAAATAGGATAGGTATCTCACTGTTTGTGGTTTGGGGGGTTTTTTTGTTTTGGTTTGGTTTTTTTGGTTGTTGTTTTATTTTTGTCCTTTTCTTTTTCTTTTTTTTTTTTTACTCCTGTTTTTCTCAATTATGTTTTTAATTATCTCTTTCTTTTTCTTTGTCATCACTCTCTGTTCCCAGTTGTGTGCTAGTCCACCTCCTCTCCTTCGTAACCATACTTTCCTCACTCATAAATAAATTTCTCATTGAGGTTTCCATTTGAGTCCAATTTTCAGTTCCATTTTTTCAAACCGAATGTGTTTGTGTGTTTACTAAATCTTTTTGGTCCTTAAGTGACATCGTGAGAAGACCTTGGTGGAAAATGTACTTATTTGCTAGAAGCCCATCATGCTGTTATTGTAGCTGAGTACCTAAACCTCCAGTAAGAGGAAACTCAAGGTGCAGGAGAAGGAAGGAGAAAATGCCAGACATTTACTGGGGGGGCTAATGGGCCTTTGGAGCCCATAACACTCCTCATCTTTGCAGTGCTGGCAGCCCCACACTCCCAGCAGCTTCTCTCCGGCTGCTCAGTCCCATCAGCTCAATGCAGCAGACTGGCCTGTGACCAATACATCTGGCACAGGAGTTGCTGGAGTGCAGCAAATGCCTTTTCTCTCTTCTCTCTGATTCCTCCCCTCCAACTTGGCTGAACATTTCTCCTCAGAGGGAAACATGCCTGCCCCTGGCATACCATAGGCTGGCTTCCTGCCACTCTTTTGGCATGAACTTTGCACACCTGACCCAAAAGGTGAGCATGTGGGCAGGCTGGAGAGGTGCAGAGGAGTGGACATGCTCTTTCATGACATGGCAGGATTGTGGCCATGCAGAACAGCCTCTTGCCTGCTTCCATCAGAGAATAATTCTGCCCATCTAACTGCACAAATTTCATATATTCTGCAAAGAACCTTAGGCGTGGTCACTCCTGGCATACTGATGCAGTGCACATCCTGTGCTGTGATGGCACTGAGCACAACCCATTGGATCGAGGGGCTAGAACACACTTCAGCTTTGCAAAGCATGCTGTGAAGTATTTATTCTAAGTGTATCTGTACCATTGTGTGAGTAAACCTTCTCCATTATTCACAGCAATAGATCTGCTTATCATGATGACGTGCTGTCTTTTGAGTATTAAATACAATCTCCAAGTTTCTGTTTGAGCTTTTTTTCTCCCTTCAAAAAAAAACACTGAGCTCTAACCGTCTGTTTCCTACTGAATGAGTTGCTGCTCGTAAGTGAGCAATCAGCATTATCTAAATAAATGAAATATTCTTTGGGGCTCAACAAAATGCTTGTTAGCTTGAAACTAATCTGTAGGAAATGAATGGTATTTGTTAGTCTTTGAGAACACAGAAGAGATTCAGTTAGTGTTAGTATTTCCAATAGTGCCAACATAAATGTGCAAGTCTCTAAGATACAGAGCTTGTTATTGTTATCAGATGAGGGCTGGAAAGGAATGTGGCATTATGTAATTCAGAATTGCTATTTAATGTGGAAATAGGCTGCAGAACGCACTCAGAGTCTTGTTTAAATGTACAGTGGATGCTCTTTAGTGGCAGAAGAGACAACCCTGTATGCACAGGGATCCTAAACCCAAATTGCTCCACCAAAGCTCCTGGAAGACACCTGGACTCAAGTTGTTGAAAAAAACATTCCAAAATGTGATTTACTGAGTGGCTGTTGTTTCATATTGTGTGTTTTCAGTTTTTCTCACAAGTGGCGACAGGCAGGCAAGAGCTGCTCTCTCAAAGAATATGAAAAGAGAGTGTTCTTTGATAGCTCCACCAGTCTTCACTACCACAGCATCAAAACTTGGAGAAAGCTGCACTACTTTTGAACGTCATGATTTCCCAGAGACCAAAATGCTGCTTTATCATACAATTTTTAATTGAAAATATTCATCTTTCACACCACTCCACAAGCCATCTTTCGCCTTTCAAACAGCTTGAACCACCACTTGCCCACCAAATGATTGTCAGAAACATGCAGTGAACCTGATGGCTTCACTCTTATCTTCCTTCCACCATCCTGGTGGCTTCTTCACTGCTTCATATTTCTTGTTCTGCGGTTTTCTTTATGATGTCCAAAGTACCTTCTTCAGAGTAACAGGCAACTTTGTATTTTTGTCCATTCAGAGACCAGAGTACCTACTAGATTTTTCAAGAAGTACTGCCAGGAGACATGGTCCAGTGCTATGAGTCAGGGGTCGGTCTTTTGTGAAGGATCCTCGTCTGGGATCTTGGCAAGTCAATTAGGCTGAAATAAAGGTGTTAGGGAATATTAGCCAGGTGAGGTGCCCATTTGAGCTGCTCTTGCAAAGAGAAAGGAAACTGTTAAATCAGATGTTTAAAGTTCTGGAGAAGAACCCCACCTTCACTAATTAAGAGATGGCAATTGGAGACCTGGACTGGTTTCTGACCATCTGTTGAGTCACAAGGATCCATTTTCCATCATGTGGCTCTGAGCTAAGATATTTTCAGTTACAAACTTTTAGGTACAAATGCAATTTGCAACTTAGAGGGGAAAAGAGCTGACATTTTAAAGGCAAACTATCAGCTAAAATAAAGTGAAAGGATTATTATGTGCATATGAAGGATGGGGAATAAATGAGATATTTGTGACATATACAGATTGTTCATGGAAAAATGATTGCTATGAGTAACACGGAAATTAGTGCTGTACTGCACTTTGGCATGCTCATGCTTTTGTTTCTATCTTTAGAGTTTGTTTTTACAGTATGGCCATCTCAGTAGTGCCTGAGGTTTCTCCTACTCTCTGTTTTTGAGTATACTTCTTTTGGATTTGTGAGGTCATTAGGTTATGCTACGTGGCACAATTTCTGACAATGGAGACTCAGGATTGATCTGAATCCTTATAAAGGTTTCTGTCATTGTGAAAAGCCTGCAAATTCAGTTGGCAGAATTTCCTGATGACCAAGCAGCTTGTAGACCAATGCTCCCTTCCCTGGCCCTGGATCTATAACACTTTAAAATGAACAATAATGTCCTTCAAATGTGACTTCAATTGAAGGCACCAATGTGCCTTCAGAGCTCTGCAGTTTGTGCTCAACATTCAGCAAGGTCTTATCTACCATCAAGGCCAAACTGAAGCATGTCCCTGCACGCTTTGTTGGGCAAAGAGCCTTCCGAGATGTCATTACAGCCCCAGACTAACAGCTCTGCCTTTCCCAGATGTGATAATTTCCACTGTCAGTCTGTCCCTCAGTATAAACACATAGTGTGCTTCTTGAACAGGAAGACCATGCTGGAAAGAGGATGAAAAACCTCAGAGGAGGGAAGTGTGAAAAAGTATGGTTATTAGGAGGTTGAAGTCAAAGAAAAATAGAACTGCATCATCTCTGAATAGTGTGTTTGTGCTAAGAACTTGTAGCACTGTTTAGTTTTGTTTTGCTATCTGCCATTGACTGTCACATTTCACAAGTTAAGAAACATGTTATTTCTTTGTTTATTTTGTCAGTCTTAGTCTCTGGAGGGAAATTATATCACTGTTTCAGTGGAATAGATTTAATTTGTTTGTGTCTTGTTGTCTATAGCATCTATCTAACTACTTATCTCTGAAGTTACCTCTCAGTCAAAGGTTTTCTGTTTTGTTCACATTTTAACAGGAGGGAATTTGCACTTGATTGCTTTGAACACTTCCTAAGTTTGGCCAGCTATCTATGTATTTATTTTTCTGTTCTACTGAGAGAAAATGGGAATTTAAAATGTATGGAGCCAGCCGAGGTTTAGTTGTGATTTGTTTCTAATGTAGAGGAAAATTGCCCAAGTAATCTTATCCCATTCATACAACTAATATGGCCATGAGGCTCTGATGTGTTGAACAGTAAACACCACACAACATACCCTTAAGAACTGTGGCTTAAAAGATTTCTTATTTTCCATCAGACGGTTCTAGTTTTCGATGAATAAATATCAGGCCCTTCCTGCTTCTGCTAACGTCCATGGGAGTTTTCATGGGCTTAAATGAGAGTAATATAAGTTCCTAGTTTATAAGCATATTTTATAAAAATGATAGTTATAATGCATTATGGAGTTAAATGGTAACACTGGGTAGCTCTGTGAGGAAAAAAAATTTCCGATTTTTTTTTGCTACAACAGCCAATTCAGATAGAGAATGTATAAACCCACTATCAACATTTGGGCAAGGGAGATCATGCACTCTCCAACCGATGAGGGCTCGAAATACAGAATGAATTTTTACTGTATTCTCTAAAAACTAAAAATTGAGATATCCATGCAGGGAAATTATCTGACCTGTGTGATACAGGAGACACTTTAGATGAATATGCCAATTCGTTTGGGCTTAATATCTATCTATTGGGTCAGCTCACTCACACCTTCACCAAGCAACATGATCTTTGAGCAAATTTATATATACATGCATATATATAGAGATGCACACATCAAAATCCCAGGGCTAAGTTTGGACAAGGTGCAGAAAATGAGGAAGATTTGAGTAGATGAGGGAGAAAAAACATTATGCGTATCACCTTCAATACCAAACTGTAGGAAGTCAAATCTTGTCCCGTCATCATCATTGGTGCAGTTTCCATCTGCTACACACTGAAATATTTTAATCTCTTTAATCAAAGTCAGTGTGAAGCACATAGGTTAGGACTGAATCCAGTCTTCATAGAATTTTAGTGACTCTCCTAATCTTTTTTAATCAAAATATCTTGTGACATTTGGCTACAGTATTTCACACCTGACACCAAGCACATTGTTAAGTGGTAATTTAACACATGGTCTCGCAGGACTTTTAATGGATCAAAACTCATACACTGCCTCATACTTTTGCAGTGGTGGGAGAAATAAGCAGTTGGCTAACCTGGGGCCCTTGAGAAGGGATTGTTTTAGGCACCATCTCCACTGCATTTTATATTTGTATTCTGTAAAATTCTTCCTTGAATATACAAATATTTAATGTTGCTCATTCATCTGATGAAATCTACACATCATTTGACTACAATCTTATTTCTTATATGCCATCTACCTTCTTTGCCACATCCCCACCATTCCTTTGAATCTTCTCCAGATCCAGAGGTTGTTGAATTTACATTCCTCTCTGTGCTGTTAATGAGTATATTGATTAATACTGGCTCTGGTATCAATCCCTGTGGGAGACCAATTGATACTTCTCTCTCTTTTGACATAAAGCCATTGATGATAACTCATTGGCTCCTAGCTCTTGGATAGATTTTTGTCTACCTTATTGTATTATTATGCAGGCTATGCAACTCCAGCTTTCCTATTGAGTTTGTGTGTAGAACTGAACTAACAATTTACTAAAAATCCAACTATGTTATGTCTGCCTTAATTAATTAAACTCTCAGTATAATTGGGCCTGAGCTTCCTTTCAGAGACCTGCAACAGCTATTACATAGTTCCATATAACCTTCACTATTTCTGTCAGGTTTGGGTTTTTTTCTGTATAATCATGGGATAATTTAGATTGGAAGTTCATCTGGTCCAAGCCCTGGCTCAGAACAGGTTCTATTAGATCAGATTGGTCAGGGCTGTGTCCAGTCAAGTCTTAATGACCTCCAGTGGTATGGATTCCACAAGCTCTCTGAGAAACCTGCTCTTGTATTTGATCATTTTCATGGTAAAACCCCCCATGCTTCCTTGTATTTGATATTCCTTCTATTGTTAAAACTTCTGCCCACTGCCTCCTGTCTTACTGCTGTGCACATCCAAGAGACATCTCACTCCATCTTCTTTCTATCAGGAAGTTGCAGGCAGCAATACAGTCTCTTTTATCTTCTCTTCTCCAGGCTGAGCAAGTCCAGCTCCCCCAGTTTCTCAGATTCAACACTCAACCAAACTCTGGAATTTGATCGAGTATATTCATGCCCCTTTTGTAACTGGGAACCCCAAACTGAACACAGCTCTGTAGATGTGGTCTCAGAAGTGCCAAACAGAGGAAAATACATCTCTAGACCAACTGGCTGCTCACTTGCTATTACAGCCCAAAACGTGTTTAACTGTGCTGTTTCCCAGAGATGCTGCCTGGAGCCTCTATTGCTGCATATGGCTCATTCATCCCAAATAGCAAGACTTTGCATTTGCTTTTGCTGGACTTCATGAGGCTTCTGCTAACCCATTTCTCCAGCTTGTGAAGGTCCCTCTGAAGGGTGTTCTGCCATCAGATATATCAACCATTCCCCATGTTGTTTGGTGTCATCTACACACTTGCTGAGGGTGCACTTCATTTAGCAGTACTGGACCCCATTCTGGTTCCCAAGGGATGCAGCTACTTACTGGCCATTTTACTAGAAACATGAGGGTTCCTTGACCTCTCACAGTGGTAAGAACTTACGGAACAAGCCAGGCATGGTGGAAGGAGATCCTGCCACATTGGCAAGGGAACAAGAAACTGTGACACTCAGCTGAAAAAACTCAGGTTTTCCCAGATAGCTGGGATGAGGCTGATAGCTGACAGCTGAATCTCAGAGCAGGTATTTTAAGGGGTGGCAAAAAATAATGCTAACTTGAAGGACAGATTCAATACTCAAACTACTTAGAGAATCTCTGCTTCTTTAGAACTGGCATTTCATGGTGTCACTACATACTGGTCTCAGCTCCCAAACTGATGGCCAACAGATACAGCAGTGCCTGTTTCCCTTTGTCAAAGGCAGTGTGGACACACCAGGCCTGTCTGTGCCAGGGAAAACATTCCTATCTCAGATTTTATGTGGAGCCACACAAATTGTGACAGTGGAATGGACCCACCAGATCAAAGGACTACCCAAGACACCTCTGCTTTGCACTGTGTATGCCAGATTTCCTCCTGGACCTGTTGCCGTATCAAGCACATTCAGCACAGCTTACATAAATATTTGCTTACTTTGGTGCAAATATTCCTTATCCAAGTATCTTTCTGAATGATGAGGATGTGGGAAAAGAGACCCTTCTTAAGTGCCTCTGACATGATGATAAACATTCAGCTCCAGTAACTGAGGCTGATTCTGTCAAAACTCTTACTGGGGAGGAGTGCTTAAGCAAATTATATCTCAATGGAATCAATAGGACTTTGGCACTTGCTGAATGTTTAAGCACGTGCTGAAGTGTTTACTATTCAGCCCCTCATTTAGTTCCCATTTAATTAAACAGAATCAGATTTTCACAGAAGTAAATCACTGGAGTTTCTCCCCAAGGAGTTTTCCCAGTTTGTAATAATTGAAGAGTTGATCTAATGTCCCAACTCTACTTTTTTCAAACATTCAGGTATCAGTCTGTCTATCTACCTACCTAACCTGTGTTATTTTTACCTCCTAAATGATAAACTATTCAAAGGAGAAATGCTGTCAGAAGCAGCCCAGAGGGACACAGGTTTCATTAGTTGCAAACGAAGTTCTGAGCCTTTGGTAAATGAAATGAAACTTTTCTGATATTATTGTTGTTCAAGTCTACACTGATATAAGCATCTCTGCTTCCCCTAATACAGGCAAGGATTTCTTTGGAAGTTTAGTGCTTCCACTCCAGATAAAAGCAAGTCATTTGCTGCTTTCATCATGTCACTACTAATTTCCAAACAGTCAAACCTGCTGCTAATTTATTTACTGAACACTGAAGCCCTGTTAGCAGGGGCTGCTACTGAAACTGCTTTCTGGCCTTCGGCTTTTGTTTGTTGACAGCCTGATTTCCCAGTAGGCCATTTCCACCTGTGTTTCTGTTGTTTTTAGTGCATGTCTTTCTTTCTTCTTCCCAGTGAGTGTCTCCCAAATGGCTCCTGAAGGCTTTTCTCATCTTCCCTCACTCTCTCATCCCCTTCTCCCTCCCAGCTGCAAGGACTCTCAGCTCTGCTTTCAGTCATTCTGCAGTTAGTGGTTGTCTACACTGCTGAGCTCCCATGGGGCACTAATTTTTGTTTCAAGGACAAGATTCAAAAGAGTTTGCTACACACAGGTTGCAGGGTGCACCTTCAGATGTGCCTTCAAATAGACTTTGGAGATTTGAATATATGAGCTTCTGAAAATCAGTTTTTAAATTGCAAGGGAGGCCTATTAAGTGCTGTAAAAAATTTTTTTTTGCTTTTCTATTTTAAAAGCTGCATTAAAAAAGTGATTTTTTTCCCTTCCTTTCTCCCATGACATTGGGTGGAAATAGAAATTAGGAGACTGCCATTTCCCTTTAACTTCATGCATATCAAAGGCAGAGAGATGACAGGATAAAATGATTCAGAGAGTGGCCGGCACACTCTGTGACTGGAGGAGCTAGTGAAGAAAGATATCGGGATGTTGCAATGGTTTCTTTGCAACAAGTCAGTGTGCCAGGAGCTTTAGGTGTGCAAGAAAGGTTCTAGGATGATTTCCATGAACTGAAAAATTCAGAGGCTGTATGGATTTAAGGATTTATTTATTAAGATATTAATTTAATTTTGCTACTTACCTCCCCATGTGTGAGTGTGTATGCATTTCCTGATACACACTTCCTTTTATATGTAACTTCTGGTTTACAATCTATCTCAACCCCATCAATATCTGTAAATCTTGCTGAGATCCATTTTTAGAGGATTCACAACTACTGTCTGGTACACTGGGCTTCAAAAATTTTCCTTTGCTTATCTGTTAAATTCAAGTAGGATTTTACATCTTAAGTTTTACTTGAAGACTTGGTTTCTAACGAGTCCATAAAACTCAAGACAACTGCTTACCTTTTGGCTTAAACTTGGAACTGCACATTGGGGGACTTTCCTGGTTAAAACTGCTGGGCACTTGATCTCTCAAACTGGATGTTCACATCTAGTCAGTAATTTGGATTTTATTTTTTTTTTCTGCTTTGCCTCATTTTCCCACTTGGAAAACAGAGGTGGTAGGAATGTGACCTCGAACAAGCACTATGAAATTGTTCTGAAAGAAGTACTGATGGGAAAATTTTCAGAACATTACTTAAAGCAAAGTTGGAGGAGTGCAAGTGAAGCCTCAATGCCCAGAGATGTGCTGAGCCAGGAGGCCATTCCTACACACACAACCAGAACCTCAGGATTCCAGCTATAATCTACTGACCTTGAGTAAGTCTCTTAGCTGCTGTGTCTCTCCATTTCCCAATAATATTGCAATAAGACTAATATTTACTCACCTCACAGTCACATAGTCAGAATGAATTAATGTTTATAAAGTACTCAGGAGTCCTTGGATGAATAGTCTCATAGAAGTGCTAAGCAGAGCGTGCATTGTCATTTTCTTGTAGATAAATACATACCATTTACATGGATGTACAGAGCTGTTCACACAAGCATATGCAATGTCTCATCTCAGTGCATTCAGGGTAGCACAGCATATAAGAACAAACTCAGCAGTCCTTGAAAATTCATGTCATTTTGCTTTGAAATGAGTATATTTTCTGTGAGAACAGAGCTTATCATGTAATCTCCAATGAAAGTTATGTTCTGCCTTTTTACAGTTGCCATGATGCAAATGTCATTTGTACTCTCCTTCTTTATGAAAGTTAACAGTTATTTAAGAGATCAAAGTTAATTATCACTAAGGAGATCATTTTTACCTATCAACCCACTTTTGTAACCCCACTATCACAAGTAGAAGCTTTATGCTAATCAGTTTTCTAATTTCCATAAATTACTGATAGAATTACTTTTTTTTTTTTTCCCAGCATGAAAGTAGATCTGTTGGTGAAAGCTTTTGAGAGGCAAAGACACAGAGACAAAACGAGGCAGGGTGTATTTTCAGGAGTTCACTAGCTGAATCTGGTACCAATAAAATAAAATCCAAATCATTAGTTTCATCACATCACAAAACTTGTAGATGCTGCAGCTTCCCTGCACTGCAGAAATCTGATGCACACACATTGTTTCAATTTAACATGGTGATAGAATGGAATTGAACGTGAGGATCACTGTGTGACCCTATTACATGTGAAGTGTCTCTATTAGAGCTGCAGAGACAGCATGCCAGAGGAGCTGAAATGTGTTGATAGAAACAAACAGATATACCTTTTTAAAAGCAGCAGTCAGAAACTCTGCAGTGTGATCCAAGCATGTTCTGCTGGAGAGGGCAAGATAGTCTATCCTAGGGGAAGATGATATTAAGAAAGAAACCTTTTCCACTCCATCACAGCACTTTCTGTACAGTGAGCTTGCCAAATGGAAGCTGCTGCTGTGGAAGTTGTTACTGCTATGACTGACAGCTGCTGTAAAATAACCTCAGCTACAGCATGGAAGGAACAATAAGAACTCAAATTAAACAGATGCAGGTATTTTGGGTATCCCCTTGGTCTAAAAGTTGAGTAAAATAATTGCTTAGTAATTAACAAGCTTGTTGCTATGCTGCTCCAGCATTTTAGACTGATGCTGATGAATTCCAGCATAAATTAAACTGTCTCCAATGCAGAGTCTACAACCGAGAGCTAAAGTTGTATTCATGCATCACCTGAACCATGCCAGACTTGCAGAGCTTCACTGGGAGTTGGTAACAGAGCAGTTCACCTTTTCAAAGGGTATCAATAGATTTCTGCTTGTCCACTGGTCTCTATAGTAAGAAGGGACCTGGACTGTCAGTTTGATTGTGTTGAAGTCCAGTGTCTTCGATCCTTGCTCTGCATCTGTGGCAGTTTCTTCTGAAGTGCTGTTAACCCACCTGAAGAGCTCAGGTGTCTGAAGCACTTTCCTTGTTCCCAGCTCCAGGAAGGAACCAGCAAAAAGGCAAAGACCAGAGAGACCATGGTCCCCTCTCTCTGCTACAAACATCCCACATCCCTCAGAGCACTGCCTGAGCAGCCCTGCAACCCCAACAGGCCTCCAGAGCTAAATGCGAGGGACACCTGAAAGCACCCCAGGATCAGACAGCCACAAAGGAATGTGAAAGGACCTTAGCTTCCCCCTGGCTGTGAGGTTTTGTGTCACTGCTTAGAGAAAAGCAGCACAAAACTATATTCTCTCTTGGTTTTCCATTCCTCGACCTTCACCTCTCCTGCACACATGCACCTATTTCTTTTCAAATGCCCGAGCCATCCCATTGAAGTCAGCAGGACTCTTCTGATACTTCAAGCCAAGCATGCATATGCCTGGATCTAGGTGATATTTACAGAAGGCTCCTTTTGAATTGGCTTTTGATTATACACCTGTGTCAGAGGGTTGTTCCTTATTGCATTTGTGGACAGCGGGATCAGTGTGACTTGTTTCCATGTGAGAAAGATGGCAAAAGATTGCAAATACAACCTTTAACATTACAGATCTTTTTTAACTGTCATGTACTGCACTGAATGGTGTATTTGTGGTTGAAAGGGAACATAAACTATGATGCAGAACACTAAAGGATTGAGAAAATGTAACCTTTGAGTGGATGGTTTGGGTTTTATTATCCCATTTATTTATTCTGCTGGATATCTGTAGGATAATATGATCAATGAGTTGGAATCCTTCTTGTTTCTACCAACAACAAATCAAACCATTAATAGCCCAATAAAACCCCAGGATTTGGAGAGAGGGGAGGAGAGGAAGTAATTGCATTGTTCTGATGCTAACGAGGAACATCTATCTTGAAATAACTGATTAAAGCTAGTGTCAACACAAGGCCTCTGCACAAAAATACACATAACAAGGTGCATAGTGCTGGGTTATGGGAATGTGGAGTCCCAATGGCATCTCTGTGTATTCCTCATGCACTGTGCCAGTGGAATGTGGGAGGCACTTCTGTCTGGGGGGAATTCATTCTGCTTAACCCTTTCTGTACTCCACAGGGACAGGCTGGCAGTGTGGTGGGACAGGAGCACACAGGGTTCATGGGGCATGTCGTGTGGCTGATAAATAGTTCCACAGCTGTGTGATTGCATAATGATAGCCACATTCATTCACCTGCCTATCAAAAGCAATGCATTAAAGTTTGAGCTCTCTTCCCCTGGGTTCACAAAGAGACATTTGAGTGTTAGCTTATAGTCTTTAACATTCTTCCTAGCAGTGGGCTAAGTGCAGTGGGGTTAAACAGAGTCCCTTTTGCTTAGTAATCCATTAGCTAATGGGTGTGTAAGCCCATCAATTTGCTGTTTATTCCCTAACCCCATTAGGGTACACCTGCTGTGCATAAAAAATACACCTGACAAATCAGAGTGATAGTTGAAATAAAATAAATATCAAGTGTTGTTATAGCTGATCCATAGTGTTTAAGGCAGAAAGGGCATAACAGTGATTTGTGATGGCAGAGCAAAATAGCTCGTGCTGGCTCATGGTAGCTTGAGCAGGTTGATATAAATCCTCCTGCGATCCTGCTGGTTCACCTGTAGACTCCAGCACTCGGCTGCCTCTTTCTCCAGCCCCATGGGCCCCTCCAGAGGGCTGGAGTTCACCTTCAAACACCATCTCCAAGCGCCTTCTGGGGAGCCACAGCACTGCTAAGTGATGAATTAATTATTTAGGGGAGGGAGGGTGAAAGCTCACAGACTGCTCTCCTACCAAGGCAGCCAGAAGCTTCAAATCTGTCTCTGATACCAGGCCATTTGTTTTGTCGCTTCATAGGCTTTATTTATTTATTTATCTTACAGCTCGCCTTGTGATTAGAACTGTTGAAACAGCTGTTAGCTGGTAGCAACTTTCCTTGTGCTATTTCCTGACGTCAGTCAGGGGCTGTGGCAGTGATGGGAGCTGCCCTGCACTGCTCCACTGAGGCTGGGCGAGGGGCAGCAGCACTCCCAGCCACCCCTGGCCCCATCCCCTCAGCTCTGCAGCAGCCACTCACCCTATTCCACAAGGAGTAAATAAAGCAAAGAACGTGTGGAACTCGTTGCCAAAAACCATTACTGAAATTAAGATATTATCAGCAAATTGATTAAAATAAGGCTTTTATTAAAAAAAAAAAAAAAAAAAAGAAAGAAAAGGAAAAGTGCAATCACCACTGACTGGGGAGGTTGGTGACAGTAAGATGGGCAAAGTCCTTGGTTCAAGGTGGCTGGTTCAGTGTGGAAAATGCCCTATGGCAAATGAAGGGGCTTTGAATGAGCCAGTACTGGGCTTTAGGGAGATGAGCTGGATGGTCTCTGCCATCAGAGTGCTGAGCAGCCAGGCCTGGGAGAGCAGATGAAGAACACACAGGCAGAGGGTCACTAGCATCTGGTATAGCAGAGGATAGAGAAACCTTGCAATCTCTATGTTTGGGGAAACATGCATAGAAAGCTTATCATACTGAGGAAAGCTTGGAACCAGGTCTCTTGTGTCAGGGCACACAGTCTAATTGCAGGTGTGTAGGAGGCCATGACCACAAACACTGATACTCCTTTTGCAGCTAAAGAAAAAAAATGTTCAGGCTTTCTGAAATCCCTTCAGGTACCTCAGGGCTGGCCATGCTGGTTCAGACAGGCCTGCTCATGGCTGCAAAATCCACAGCTGAGCAAGATGAAGAGCTCAAATGCGTGTAAAAAACCAGTGAGTGAGTGAGTGGGTGAGTTAGTGAGTGATTGAGTGAGTGACCAGGTCAACCCAGTTCTGCAATGGATTCTGTGCATTGTCAAAACCCTCAGACTGGGTTAAGGTGGAAAAGGAGGGTTTGGGAATCTGGCCTGGGTTGCCTGAATCTGTAGTTTGCAACCACTCCTGATGGGCTTAGGACCAGTGATAAAACAAGTGACAAAACAAGTCATTGCTCCTGGGTTGCATTATCCACAGGCTTTGGCATTTTCCAGCTGAGTGCTTGGCTCTTCTTCCTTCCCAGCCCACTGCTGCTATTACTTTTACATCATGACTGTTGAGGAGTATATCATTCATAACATACCTATCACAGAGAGATTCCTTTTTAAATGCTTAGGGAGATGGAGGTCTACAAACCCTGGGAAATCAGCTATACCTAATATATTATGTAGAAGTTCTGTAATCATTATTGAACTAAAGTGCATTGAGTAAGTGGATAAAATCAGTCCCACTGTAGCATAAGTCTCCAGAGATCACAGATAAAAATGCCTCGCACTTAAGCAGAAAAAGGTAACAAAATATTTCCAGTCCCAGCAACAGCATTTTCCCCTCTATATAAATAGGGAACCCTCAGGAGAAGGCAACGATGCAGCAGATGTTGAAGGCAAAGTTAATGGTGGCGAGGTGGGGGAGTGAGGTAGTGCCTGGGGCAGGCTGTGGAGAGCAATGTGAGCAAAGCTCTGGGGAAATTACACTGAAGGCAGAGCCCCTCCTGGCAGGGGTGGTGGGCAGGGAGGCAGTGGGGCAGTGGGCAGGACCTCTGCAGAGCTGGGGGGCTGATGTGGGTCTGGCAGGGAGTGGAGGTAAAAGCTGAAGCACAGCAACCTTCGAGATGAGCCTCTGTGCAATGTTTGTTCTCCCTTTTCCACTAGACCCTGAAGAAAAGTCAACTGTTATGACAAGGTTCATCTTGGGGCTTGCTTCCCAGAGCTTATCATGGTTCTTACATCTCAACACACCCACAAAGGTGCACACCCACAGCTGCAATTTTGTGCCTCCTGTGCTAAGGTCTGGTCGGAGCTGCTGCCTTCTTACAGGGAGTCACTGAGGAATCCTCACTGGTGAATTTATCCTGAGGTTAGTCTCAACCAGATAACCTGTGCACTCATCAGAGCACACTTGTACAGAGCTACAGACATCATTGGCCCTTGCCTTTCTCTTGTGTTTGGTCAAGAGCTGCCAGGCTGCAATGAATCATCACGACATGGTGAGACAATCCTACAAACCCACTTAAACTCTTCTAAAGGCTTACAGTATCAGGCACATTTTGACTAAAGGTAGGAATGTTAGGGATTCATACACTTCAACAAAAAAATGAATAGAACAATTTCATTCCTCTATAAAAGACAGAGTTTGGCTGGACTGCACATATAGGACAGAGCTTGTTGTATATTTAAGGAAAGGGTTAAGTGACCATCTAAAGAATATATTTTCTTGAGATCTTCAAATGTGCATCCATATTAGTGGTGAAGTTTGGGTCTTTCACTGAAAATAAGGGGGGAAAGGTGATTTAGAGCACTGCATTTGCTACTCCTGCTGTAGGCCTACACAAAAGAGCCACCTGGAATTGAAGTCCCTGCTGTTAGGCTGTGACCTGGGTAGTTATTGGCATTCGTGTCCTGGAATTACTTTATTAAAGTTTTCTAAGACGTGTGCTCTTTCACATGACCTGACAATCATGTTGGAGCAGTGCCATAAACTCTGATCTAGTTGTATCCTCAAGGGCACCAAGGAGAGGGAGAGTGAAGAGGGTTCTGGAGTTGGAACTATTACTTATTTATCTAAAGTATTGACCTAACCTCCCCTACTGAAATATCAGCATTATATGCTGGGGAAAAGGGATGCCAGAGCCAGCTCCTCCTGGGAGTAGAGGAAACAGAGATGTCAAATGAGGCCCAAATCAGGCAGCATATCATTGAGACAACGGTGGTGGGGACAGGCAGGAGATGGCGATGACACGAAGGAGTGAGTGCAACTGGGGGTGGGCAAGAAACCAGGGACCAGCTGACCAAGTGTCTTGGTGAAGCTCAATGTCAGGCTACTGCCACATCTCTGAGATGTGGCCTTATTGTATTGAGTTGGCTTGGAATGCTCACTGTTAGGTTTTGCACTTTTTTATTAGTACAATGATGATTAAGTGTATATGTGAAGCGGGAAATAAGTAAGTAGCAAGTGATGCTTCTTAATGTTGCTGTGGACGGAGATGAGCAAGTAAATGGTCACAGCTCTGAGATGAGGTATATGGTCCTCATGGAAACTCCATTCCTGGGTCTGAGATATGCAGATAAGCACAATCAAGAAAAGCACAGAATAGAATGGAATGGAATGGAATTGGAAAAAAAAATCCATTGGGATTGTCCACGAAAAGAAGGGCAACTCCTTGCATAGCACAACACAGCAAAGCCAAGCCTGTCACCACAGTATTTGTCTGCTCTACATTTAACAGGAGAACCAGCAGAGATGAGAAGGTGTTCAAAAGCACAGTGCTGAAGCAGGACTAGACTGTGTAATGTCTTCCATGCACTGGAGGAATGGACTTCAGTAACAATCTGCCTGAAAGCGTAATGAGGGCAAATAAACTAAGATGGAGTGGGCCTATTTTTGAAAAAGCCTGGGGAATGTGGCATTTGTTAAAGCTCTTCCAAAACTTCTGTCCTGTGGAATGAAGGAGTCTGGAGCTGAGTTGGAGGCCAGGGACTCCATGGGAGCCTCCAACACATCTGTAGTATGCAGCACAATGTGAATATTTACAGTAGAACCAGGGAACAAGGAGCACAAAACAGGAAGGATCTCAGGAAACCAATGGTATAACATCAAATGTGTCTTCAGCTGCCCCATGTAATGGCAGGAGATGCAGGGGCTGTGATGCTAAGCAGAGTTACATAAATGATTACACAACACAGATGTGTCCAAGAGCCTGTAGAGACAGACTCTAACTGGAATAAGCAGACACACAGACAAGGGCAGAAAACTACCAGTGAAGCAGCACATTTTGCTGAGGCTCACCCATAAAAAAATCCAACCAATCCCACCACCAGACACAAACTATTCAGTCAAAATTACTACTACAGTGGCTAATAAAATTAAAGAAGCCACTGGGTTAGAAGGCAGCAATAAGGCATGCTATTGTACACCTTATACCTTTGTTTCCCTGAGTGATGATAGAAGACACTCCTCTCCCTTTGGGCATATGACCTCTCATGGGCCACATGTCTCCGTGCAGCTTGAATGTGCACCCAGCACCTGGTCCTCATATCGTTTGGGTTTTGGAGGATTTTCTTTTGGCATCAAGAAAGCAATTCATCATTTATTACAGTGCTGTCACCCAGGTGAGCTCAGTCTGGATTGCCAGAAGAACATCATTGGGGTTGGCCAGCAGATTCTTCATCTGAACAAGAAGCCTCATGCCATCTTAACCCCTCTACTTGCCCCCCACCTTTCTTTTTAAATGTGGTGAATTTAAAAAATCCGTTGGCATTGGATCCAAAAGGCTAAAAAAGAGCTCTTGTTCTGCTGCACCTATTACAGGTTATACTACGTCCTGAATTTAATCTTTCAGCCTGGTTTTCAGATACATGTGACCCAGCATCTTTGTAGTGAGTTGAGCACTCATAGAGCCCTCGGTTGCAGAGAGAGCTGCCAATATTCACACTATGTGAAAGAGAAGCAGGAGAGTTATCTCAGACAGAAGAAACAGATCTCTTGTGCTGACAGAATAAACAGATCTGAGGTGTGACTGTGCAAAGAGCTTTCCTTTCTCTAAAAACTACTGGAGCGGATCTTCTAACATTTAAGAGATATCCAACACTTTACATTGCAAGAAGACACTTCCAGCTGCTCATGATTTTAGCAAATTTAATTTTTTGAAGTAAATTATGACTGCAATCCCAAACATCCTTATTCCCTTGGGAATGCTTGGGGCCTTGTTTTAGGAGTGGTGTTTAAGGGGTTTTGATCATCCCTATTCCTTCCTTGGGAATGCTTGGAACCTTGCATTAGGTATGATGTGTAAAGGTCTTCTGTGTGACAGAGGACTTAAATTCCAGTATGACAGCTCTCCAAATGTCAGAAGTAGAGTTCCTCATGGTCCTCTCCTGCCAGAGGAGTACAGAGCAAAAAGAAATGCCCAGAATCAATTTAGCAGCTGATGGATTTGTCATTAAGGAAGGGTAGCAGAATGGAAACACTTGATAGCAGCCTCCTTCATGGTGAAGACAAGGAGCCAGTTACAGCTCAGCATAGATGCAGTTCTTGGACCTGTCCTTGAGTAGGTCACTCAAGACCTGGTCCCTGAACTGTTGACATTGACTTAAATAACACCAGGATGAGAACTTAAATCTCCCTGGGTCTCTGGCACGGGGTATAATACGCCTTGTGCTTCATGATCACTGTGTTTAGAGAGAGACAGCTCTTGAAATTGAGTACCTAAAGCCAGAAATGCTCCTGAAATCCACTAGAAAAAACATGTTGGCCCTTAAGGCAAACAATGCTAAAACAATGGAAATAATAAGATTAATGATAAACAGGATGAAATTCAGCATTATGGGTGAGGATCCTTTGAAATCCATTAGAGACAGAGGAAAAGGAGTTTCACTGCACCAGCACTCACTACGTTTGATTGTGTAATTCCATGAATTTCTGGTTCTCTTTAAGTTCAGGAAGACAATTCAGTAGCCTCTGGCTTCTGTATTTTATTTTTTTCTTATTTACTAGATAGCAGAGGCAGAAAAATAAACACACAACTAGGAACTGTATTCACAGACAGGAAGTAACTTTAATTAAATATTGTGAAAGTTGAAAAGTTTTTACAGCTTGAATTTCTGCAAAAAAATTATAACAATCTCTACAGTAGTTAGTTTCTCTAACAATAGAACTGTACAGTGTGTGTGTCTATTCAAAAAGATTTAGATAAGAAGGTGAAAGGTTAGTAGTTTCAGAGATGACTTCATTTTAGCTGCATCCTAGTACAACTGTGAGGAAACAGGCATTACTTTATGCAATCCAGTCATTGTGAAGCTTCACCTTGTTAAAACTGAAATCTGAATGTTTCCACTTAAAGCCATATTCTGTAAACAGCTGCATCTTTTATTTTGTAAAAGACATGGGTGGTGCAGGGGAGATTTTTGATAAATTCCCATTCATCAGATCACAATAAATAGCTGCAAAAAACAAAATTATGCACATTGTCAAAGGATCTTTGGACACTGGCATAGAAACTACAAACATTGTGGCTAAGAGTGGTGTCAAAATCACTAGGACTGAGTGGAGCTCTACAAGAGTAATCGACGGTGTCACTGGACAAAATATGGCTTTAAATTTGATTACATTGTCGTGCTGTTGCTTACTATGTGAATTAGAATAATCACTTGGAATACAGAGAAGCAATAAACTGATGTCTCTCACATTTTCCAGTTTTCTCTTCTTTTATTTTCTCACCATGAAAAAAAAAAAATCCTGTTTTCTTCCCTTCCCCCCAAAGATCACACTGTGACATTCTAGTGAAAACCATTGCAAAATTCATACAGGAAGCATGCACAGTTGCAGCATCGTTGTAAATGATTTCTTGCTTGACTAGAAAAAAGTTATATTGTTTTAAGGTAACAAAACAGTTCTTTTGTGCTTTTCAATTCCTTTTTTTTTTCTTAGAATGTTAGTGATGATTGACAGTTCTGGTGCACAGTACAATGTACAAGTGAAATGAATATGATTTGCATTGTTAAGGCATCCAATCTGCTGGTTTATATTTATGTGAAAGACGGAGAAATATACAAGCAGACTTAAGAAAGAAAGTATTTTCATTGAGTTCTATGAAGTTTCTCCCCATATTTAATGCACAAAAATGCGTCACTCCAAAGAGGAGAAATCCCATGCATATTAATAGAGTAAAACAGCATTAGTTTTTGTTAAGCCTCAAAAGCAAAGGATACATTTTTTTTTTAAATCTACATAACTAAATGCTACAAGAATAATATGCTACCTTTTGCCATATATTGGAAAAAACTTCTTAACTTACAAATAATACAAAAATAGACAATGGCTTTTGGGTGGAAATTAAAAAAAATGGAAGCATGGTTTTAAACAAAACTAAAAAAAACAACCCTATAAATGAAATGTATTAAAATCACATTTAAACAGCTAATACAACGGTGAATGACCAAACAAATCAGCACTTTTCACATAGCAAACATACACAATAAAATAAACTTGTAGGGGACAAAAAGCAATGTACAAATTCCAAAGATAAATACATTATTTATATGGATATTTTACAAAATCCCCCATAAAACAAACAAACAAAAAAAACAGAAACAAAAAGCTTTTTTTTTCTTTAATTAATTTGCAAGTATGTGCAAGCTAAAGGTAGTGAGCTCTTTTTGCAAAATATGCAGTAAAATTCTTTTTTTTTTTTTTTTTCTGATATTGAAAAACTGTCTTAAGACATTAAAATGTATAAATAGAACAACAACTTTGGCAAAAAATCACAAAAAATCTACAGTATTTATAACTACATACAAAACACAACAGCAAAGAAAAAATATCAGGTAATGCATCTTCAGAGCTTTGCTGCCTCTTTGACTAATAGTTTTTAAGAACACTTCCCAGATAATGATAGCAAAATTTTTGTAAAACAGAAGCTATGGTTTTGATTTGAAACCTTCCTAACAGCCCCATCCCACCCCCCCCAAACTCCTGTTTCCATTCCCAATTCAGAAGCAGTTACCTGTTGCTTTATAGAGTATGATACAAACTGAGAGGGTCGACTGATACAGGAATGATCCCGGTGGGAGACTGACACGACGTGTGCTTTTAGGTGGGGAGGACGGGGAACGGCAGCCAGGGCTGTTCTCATCCTGCCCCACAGAAATAGGTCAAGGGGAGAAGTGCTATGCTGAAAAACCCCACAGGGATGGCCACAGTCTACGTCCTCAGGCCAAATGAAAACAGCGTTTCATGCACGGCTCAGGTGGCGCTGCAGTTGGGGAAGGCCACTCATTTGGAAGGAGTCTGATACATCAGCTAAAGAGAGAGCTGTGCTCATTTAACTCTGCAGTTTTAGCATCAAATCTAGAGGCACTGGATTTTTGGTTCAAGAGCAAATGTGTTTGCTGTTTGCATCCCTACCTTCCCTTTCACCGACTTTTTGTGGAGAAAGGTTGGACCTTAAGGCCCCTTCCAACCTGGTGTCCTGTGATGAACTTTTCCTGTTGCATTATTTACACAATAATTCAGCCTGATATTAAAGACAGAGGTTACTAATTCCCACCCCTCATCCCACCCTCATCATCCAAAAATATCAGCTTTCTAGGGAGTGATATCTATTTAATTATAACATTAAAAATGCATCATATTAGCAAGTCACCACTGGATAAGCAACATATATGAGCCGACCCTTAATTAAATGGCCATAATTCTTCTACGAAAAACTAACTGGCACTTCTATTCTGTCCCATACAGACTTGTATGTAAATGACACCACTTCATTTTTCTTTACACAGCTTTAAAAAAAAATAATCATAAATTAAAATTGTGGAGTTCCATCACTAGTGTCCCTTGTGTAATTGTATGATTTATAAAAGACAAATGGTGTTGAGTCAAATCAAGCCTTAAAAAAAAA
>VXAU01002515.1:922418-974689 GCA_013399695.1 Formicarius rufipectus
AAAAAAAAAAGAAAAAGAAAAAAGTGGATTTTTTTATCAACATACAATAAATATATCTCCCAGGTATTTGGGATGGACAACTTGAATCAACACCTTGCAATTGTAGATTGTTAATTTCAGTATTTGCAAGGATGGTGATTTTTGTTCTGTTTAAAAATCTGCAGTTATTGTAAGATCCTTCTTTATTTCTTTTTTATTTTTAAAAAGGCCTGAGTAAAAAGTTCCACTCTGGGACTTGTATCAGATTCTCTCTGAAGCAGAATTCAACCTCTTCATTAATAAAATTCTTCAAGGCAATTCTTTCACATGGGGGGAACAATCATGCCAGATATAGCTGTTGGAAGGAAAGGGGAGGAGTGGGGAGAGAAAGAGAGAGAGGGAAAAAATTAATTTTCTGCATTATCAAGCAACTTTTAAAATCCTCAGAGCTTAAAGCATTTACTAGAAATGTACTCATCTGTACGTTGAGTTACATTTATACATAAGTATCATTCATAAGAGATAACTATGTACTCAGTAATCATGGGAAGCTTCCTTCTGACTGGAAAGTGGTTTAAATTGTAAGTGACCTTGCAGAAATCACTGACAGTCTTGTAGAAACAGTGTCCTTCCCCAAAATCGGTATCAGATCCCGCCTTATTTTTCTGATTTTAGTTTCAAAATCTCAAAATGGACAGGAGGATTAAATTTGGTCCAGCTTTTGCCATGCATTCTGTTACTCTCTTAAAAGCAAAGCAGACAAAGCAGGTATTTGCACCACATATAGGAAAACAGCTGGAGTCCCACAGGCCACAGCTGTCAGGAACCTGGAAGGGTGTCCACTGCATTGTCACACTGACACTGGTCGTTCTCCTATGCCAGTTCTCTTACAAGCTTAGTGTTCATCTCTGGCACTCATGTATTCCAGGTGCTCAGAAAAGGACTTAAACTCTCAAATCCAATTTTCAAATTGAAATATGTCCTTAACCGGTAGGTTAGCAGACCAGCTTTATTACACTTGTAGCAGACACCACCTACTGCATGGAGTGATATACGTTTATGTTAATTTAGAATATTTTCTCTTTTGATGAATCATCAGTATTTCTTTATTATGCTTCCTAGCTTCATTTTCTATGAAACCATCACCTCTCTTAACAGGGAGATGTTTATTAAAAATCAACAGGTATTGTCTTCCATGTGGTTTGACTTCCAGTTTGATCTCTTTGTGCTTACTGACACATCAAGTGTCCAGGTGACATACTGTGAGCAAGCACATCATTACAGCAGGTAGTCATGCAAGTTTATGATGAAAATTGTAACAATAATGTGTCTTTAAAATGGAATTCGTACAGTTATTTGCCAAAAGGTGGAAAACAGATTTGCCTTCAGGTTGGCGGCACTTCCTGGGCACATGATTTAAATGCTGGAACTGCCTGCCATTGCAGACATCTGGACATGTAATTTCTTAAGGAAGAACTCAACCCTGTGACTGGTGCTGATTCATTGTGCTTTAATTACAGCTGCAATTATTTGATAAGAACAGAGCCAAAGTAAAAGACTCACAGATTTGGGGTTGGAGGGGGAGAGGAGGGAAATGTTTTCTCCACAAACAGCACCATATGTGCAAGAATTACAAGTCTAATCAGCAAGGGGAGAACAGCTCGAGTAAACTGCACTGATTAAATGAAATAAAATGAGAGGAGAAGGCGAGAATGCAAAACACATCCAACATGTTTGCAACAGACCATCCTCAGAGGTGACATGTTGCAACAGCATTTCAATTATTGGAATTTATCATTCAGCAATGGTTTTATGTGGAATTACAGAACTGATTGTTTCTACCCCACGTAAGGGCTCTTCAAGGAGCTGAGAATGAGGATGAAAGGGATAGAGAGGTAAGTTAAGTTGCTTTAAGCCCTACAGAAAGACATTGATGTGAGAAGCATAGAGGACACTGGTGCAGAAAAAGGTAAAGCTGACCACAGGGCTGCCTCTTTTACTGCTCGGGTAAGCAAGGAGTTGAAGATGTGGAAAGGGGTAGAGTCTTCCTGTTTGTGATGAGTGCAACAGAGTTAATCCTCTGTACATACCTCATATTTTTTTGTGCTTTTCAGCCCTTTATAAATTCTAAATTTATTGAAACTTTGCTTTAGAAAAAGTATCTATTCTTTAGAAGATATTATTCTGACAAAAATTTCTCAAGGTTAAAAATTCATCAGATCCAAATCAAATTCACCAATACGTGGTCAAGAATTGTCTCTCCTGGGACAGCATAGCTGTCTACCATGAGTAAGAGCCAATAAAGGTGAGATAATTGCAATTCCTCCCTTCATGGTTTAGATATTTCTCAATGGTTACAAATCAGCCATGCACCTTTCGCCATTGGAAACAAATGGCACAGATGCAAATCTTAGCTCATTTTTTCAAAGCATTATTATTTTTGAAGAGCTCTGAAATTCTGAATTAAATTACAAGGCAAATGGCAAATGATATCTTTTCTGCCTAAAAGCTTTGATATTTCCATTCTTTCTAAGTCTTCATTTATATTGCTCCACTTTCATTCCGTAAGTGCTACACGTAGTCATGCAAATTCTCTCAGTTGTAGCATGTTATTGATCCTGAAAACAGAGATATCAGTGGGAAACAGTGTAGATATGAGATCACACCCCCTCCAAAAAGGGAGGGCAGAGAGTAGAAAAATTCCCACCAATGGCCTTTATTTCTTCTATCATACACTAATTTGTATTTGCTGCTAGCAAATTACAGAAATAATGTATTTTGGGTTTTACAGAATTGCATGGCAAAGAGAACAACAGATAAGCCTAGCTGCTGTTTTAGTGAGTTCTGCTGATATCTAAGCTACATAAGGAAAGCTTGATTGCTTTCTGATGTATCCAGAAGCCCAAGAGAGATAAGACAGCCTCCTTATACATGGTTGTTTATTTAAGCATTAAGGCACAACAGGCAGTGCATCTCTGAGTGATTATTACAAGCCTCAGGTGGTGTCAGAAGGCATGGGACTAAAGGCTGTATGTCTTTAACTCACCAAGAAGTTCAGGGATGACCTAGAAATGTACCATCTCTTGGTGTCTCATCCCTATTATGAAAACTGAATTGCTAAATAAAAATTAGGGGAAATGCTCAGATCTGTGGGGTTTCTGGACATTACGGATGTGCATGTGACATAATGAGGAGGCAATCAGAAAGCCTCACTTGTACCTGGTGCTCCCAGCCCATCCCATAATTGCTTTTCATAAGACAGTACATGGAATATGAGAATTCTGTGTCTTGTGAAAGGAAAAGATAGTGCCTGAAAAAGCTTTCTGCTGTTACTCAATTTTTCTCTCCATCTGCAACAGCAAGTTGGGACAAGGTGAAGACAGGAAAAAACATTAACATGTTCAAAAGCTTTTTTTTTTTTTTTTTTAAATTCAGATGGGAAATATTTTTAGCTGTTGCTTTAAAAATTTGTAGCCTGTCAAGAGTGCCAAATCTTTTAAATGTCCAAAAATTAATCTCCTAAATGCTACAACTCATCTGAAAATTTTGTTATGTTTAATTCCTGACACAGTTTGTATTTATAATAAAGTCATGATTGAAGGTATCCAAGTTCTGCTTATACCTTCCTAAGTAATTTTCCAATTTCTCTGTGTGTGTGTGCGTGCACCTTCAAGGATTCCTCCTCCCAGTTCACCAGAATAACATGCACTGAGGGACAATGCTTTCCTTCAGGCACAGAACATCCCAGCCTTTATGAATGAATTCTTTCTACTCTGCTTGCATATAGATTTTTTTAGCTGTTAATGGTGTTATCCGCATTATGCCTTCAAGCCCAGTGTTTCTCTTTCCAGAGACCATACAGTGACATGTGGAGTCTGTGGAATGATCTTCACTTGGCTCTGCACGGCTCCTTCTGAACCTGGCTTTGACAATGACGGATTTTATTCCCCACTCATGCTCTTTGGATAATTCACACAGGCACGTGGAAAGGAAACAGATCGCAGGTCTGGGGGAAGCACAACATATACCACAAAATCTTTCCCACCTCTGGCACTGTTGGAGGCAGCTGGCTGCATCTGCTTATGGAAACTCATGGATTTAAGTGAGCATGAAAATGTCTCTCTCAGCGCACTAATGCACAGAGAGGGAATTACACAGGAAGGTTTAGACACAGTGTTCTAAAACAGGCTGAGCCAAACAATGAGATGGGCAGTGCTGGGCTTTGCAACACCCTCAGTTTGACAAGCTTTTGTCTGTCAGTCCTTTGCTTGCAACAACGCTTCAAGCGGATTTAGGTGCTAATGCTGGAATACTTGTAATGAGAAGGGAAGGGAGGCAGAAAAGGAACAGCCCCTTGATAGCAGCAGCTCAATAGGCTTTCCAAAGGACCCTATGCCATTTATGGAATTAATTGGCACAGAGGTACATTAATCAGTGGAAACTAATGTTTGCTCTGGTACAAGTTAAACTGGAAAATGCCGCTGTTAGTTTGTAATGCATCTCCTATTTATGAAAAGAAAGGTTTTTGCCAAGCTCTGTAACAATCTATTTGCTCTCAGTAGGATTTCTCACAAGTGTACTACGACAAAGGACAAAAAGCAAGGCAAGATTGAGTGACGTACTTCAGGAGAAGGCCAGCCCCTGGAGAGACCCTGCAGTGGAGTACTTGCTAGAGTCCACAAAAGACTGGTCTGATAAAGGACGACAACAGGGAATAAGAGAGGAAAGAAAGAAAAAGGATGGTATTAGTAAGCTGAAATATTACTTGTTTTTATCATAACAGTAGGTCTGTGCTTTAAAAGACACAGCCTCTCAATTCAGCAGTATTAGTTGAGTTAGAGATAGGGTGGTTGCCAAACACCTGCACGGTACAAGGTGGGCTGGTGGTGGACTCCACTTACTCTTTACAGTAGGAAACTTTGAGACAGAGACCACCAGGGATCCCCCACTGTGTTCTATCCCCTTTCACAACTCAGTGTTGCTCAGAGCCTTGGAGAGCACTGGGAACTCACAGTTTGAGAGCAGTCACCTTCACTCCAGACGGGGTTTCACGTACCTTGCAGGCTGTTGCCATTGGTGCTGGTGCAGGTGGGAGGAGGAGAAGTTTGCGGTCTCACGACAGGTGCAAAAGCACTCTTCTGTTTCACTGCTGAGACCATGTTGGCTGGTGAGAAGGAGAAAATCCCAGAGGAACTGCTACAGTTTGAGGGGAGGCTAGTGGAGGAGGCCATTGTGGGACTTGATGGCACAACTAGAGGAGAAAAAGACCCCCCCCAAAAGGCATTTCTTAGTATTCAATAATGTCAGGCTGCAGAAACAAGAGACTTCTGATTCAGGGATGCTCTCCTTTTCTTTTTTAGGACTTCATTGAGCATTGAAAATGCAAACCTGCCATACAGGAATTTCAGTTTTTAAACGCAGATGTCCTTAAACTGTTATTTCACTATATAGTGGGATAAATATCTTCAGTTCATGTATTTATCATTGATAAATTAAGTGAATTAGTTTTCATGAAAATGAAACCAACTACTTTAATATTCAGAAAGCAATGTCAGTTTCCCCTCTTTTTCAACAAGAAAAAAAAGGACCAAAATTAAGATCCCATACTTTAATTCATCTTCCTGTTTAGAAACTGCTTAGATACACAAGTGGGCTGTGAATAATTACATATTATAGAGTAAAATTCTGATCATCTGGGCTTTGAATTATTATTTTATTTGCATTTATGTAGATAAAAATCACCCTATTTAAGTTCTTATTTGAGAATCTGATATCATATTTGTTAACACTGAGGAAATCAATTAATGGAAATTAAACGTTCAAAGTTTCACAGTCTGACAGATACAATCTTAGTCTGAAGTCACTCTGTGTCTGGAAGTACTTGCTAAGGGAGAGCAATCAAAGCACCTAAATTGAATTGCTACTATACAGCAATTAGTTTATTGATTTAATTAAGAATGCCACCTTTTAATTTTCAGGTCATGATTGAAGCATTTTCTGATTCAATGGATTAGGCATTAGCAGAATGACAGATCTACCAGGAAAACCTCCCAAAATATAAATAGAAAAGAGAACCAGGGCTAGAAAGTGAAGTGCTATTCTAAAGAGGACTTCGTTCATAAATATGAATAATACACTGCTAGAGTATTTTAAATGCATTACTGGCATCTGCTTCCAAAAGGAGATGTCTCATCAATCATGTTATATTATGAATTCAGAGTGTGCAGATTCTATGACAGTAAATCCAACTTAATAAGTAAGGTACTTTGTAACATTACATGTTACATTATTATTAGAGTACAAAAATAATCACTGGTTAGCAGTTCCCAGGTTATAAGTACTAGTTATGTGGGTAAATAATTTCTTCTAAATTTGCAGCAGATAAGAAACCTTGAAGGTTTTTTTTTAAAGTCAGGTTTCCTATGCCCTTTTTAATTATGAACTCTAGCAATGCAATTCAAAATAATTATTACAGCTGTTACACCATTAACTTAAATTTGCTGTGTAAACCTTGGTATGTTCAGCAGTCTGTTTGTCCTGTCCATGCTATGGTCTCAGCTATAAACCCATTTATATGACAAGACCTTTCATCCTGACTCTGCTGTCAGCTTTCTACAGATGTCAGTGGAATCCTTTATGCCACATGAGTAATGTCAGTGGAATTGGGCAGGTCCCATTCATTTAATTTTCTCGTGTGACCAGGGACTACTGAGCTGAGAGAGCAGCTGCAGAAGAGGTTCATAGGCCTTTACCAATAAAAAGATATTTATATTTAAACAGGTTACTAAACCTTTAATATCAAAATGCAGAAACTTAGTCCTACACATAAATATTTCCATAACTGGGATGGTAGACCATAAGCTCTTCACGCCATGGAATGTATGATTTGTATGACTTACATTGTTGTGGCATTCCCTGTACAGGCACTAAACACAAAGTCTGAGAGCCATTGTCACATTTCACTGACTAATACTAAGCTCCCAGTGAAGTCAAAGTAATACTGCTCAAAAAGCAAATGGAGTATAAGCTATCAAGCTTAGATCCAATAGTAACTCATAATTTTTATAAAGGTTATGAAGGTATTATTTGCTCAGAAGTCAGTAGTGAGGACTGTTTCTTATTTACACAGTATAAGTTATGAAACTATCAGACCAAATCATGATACATAATTATTTTTAAGCTGTTATGAGACTCCCAATTAAATAATAATAGCAATAATAATAATAAAAAATTATTATTATTAGCAACACTAGTTTTCTTCAAAGTGCACCAAAGGTCAGTGCCATGGAGAATAAAGGGCAAAGCTCGGTTTCAAATGCTCAAAATAGAAACTAAATATTGAGTATCATAGAAAAGTCACCATCTCCTTTTAATGACAGTGTGCAAAATACATAAAAGCCATGTAGTACTCACTGGCATAGGGAGAGTTGGCAGCAGATCCATTCAGGAAGGTTGGAGAACCGCCTAAATTTGACATTCCAGCATTCCCATAGCCATTCATGCTTGTTGTGACAGAGTTATAATTTGTCTGCTGAGGGGTGGTGCTTGGCACGTAGCCATGAGGTGACACGCTGCTTGAGTTGCGAGTAAAACCTTTTGCGAGGAGGGAATACATTTAGAAATTGGTATCAGTCCCAGAACAGTTTCTTACACAAACAGCTCCAAGCAAGTGACGGCGGCACCAGGGCAGCAGCTTAGACCAGCCATGGTGTGCACAGGAGGGCCAGGACTGACCCCCATGACCACCAGGCAACCCCAAAGTGTGAACTCTCCCTGCTCCAGGTCATTGCTGGTGGAAGGAGGAGGAGGAGCAAGGAGGCTGCAGTCTACAGAGCTCCTCAGGCAACCCATGCCCTCGAGCAAAGATCACCACTGGGTGTTAGAGGAACACTCACTCTGAAAGAGCTGTTTGTAGGAAATGGAGTAAACATGACCTACATTTCCAAAGAGAGGAGCAAATACCGAGTCAAGGTATGTTAAAAGCACGTGATTGTTGTTAACTTTTCTCTGATGTCACTCTCAGTTAACATATCTCACATTAGATGCTCACTGCACACTTCAGGAAATGTAGAGTGTATTTCTCCAAGCAGTGGGATATCCTTTGTCTTTTTGCCCTGGTCTGATCATTATGTAGTAGAAAATGAGTTTTGAATTTGGCAGCAATTTAAAATTTGAATCTCTACATAATTCTGGAAATGACATTTGAGGAAACTCATATTCAAATATCAATAAAGGAAGATCTGTTTCTAGAAGTACAAAATGCAACTTTAATCCTAGAAGAAAAATGCCATTTTTTTCTTCCTACCATACAATCCATCCATAAAATATTTCAATCTAGAAATAATTTCTTTTTTTTTTTTTTTTTTTGGTGTAATGCAAAACAATTTTGTCAGGTCCTCGAGAAACCAGCCTCATTCTAATATTTTCTCATTCAGATGGATTTTTAAGTTGGATAATATAGAGAGCTGAGAAAAGGACTGGGGAAAATGTAAAGGGCATTTACAAAAATGTGCTTCTCCTATTTCTAATTTTTAACTGTGGCAATCAAAACCATACTGATTTTATACAAAGTGAAAATCACCTATTTTAAAAATTAGAGAAGCTCTGAAATTGTCTTTGTAAATATTCCTATTGTTTGCTAGTTGAGGAATTTATAAACATCTCAAACTCTGAGGAAAACACTGGGCCAATATTCTATCTCTTGCAAAACCAAACTAAACCAGACAAATATTCAAGGGATAATTTTGTGTTATAAAGAAATGCTACACAAGGTTCAGACTGAGATATCATCCATGCTCAGGAAAATACATAAGGCAAGTACTTAACATTAAGTACATGCTCAAGTCGATTAAAATTACTGGGATTTAAACACAAATATTATTCTGAGCAAAATGAAAAACTCTTTAGAGCTATGCAGAAATGCTTTTCCCAAGCTGAGGCAGCCCCATCCCCTGGCAGCCCTGTGTCATTCCAAGGGTGTGCCTGGTCTGGGTTGGGGCTGCCTGAGCCAGCCCTCTGCCTCTGCTCTGAGCAATCCCCTCCCTGTCTTCTATCAGAAAAGGTTCATAGAGAGAGGAAGATGAGTCTTCTCCTGACCCTGGTTGGTGGCTTGTGAGGCTTCCGAAACGTTGACAGCTAGTTGACCACTAAAGGAGTTCACTCCCATCATTCCTGCATGGACGGATGTGTTAGCAAGGGCAGGGAGCTGGTTGTGATTGCGGGGGACACTGTAGAGCGCTTCTGCAATGTCTGCTGCTCTTTTCAGGATGATTTCCTACAGGATAAGGGGGAGGAAAGGAGTATAAGAGTTACCAGTGTGACTGACAAACCTTTTCTTACAGACTCAAATGAAACAGTTCCCTGTCCAAAGGCAAAAACTAGATGCTTTTCTTTCTAAACCAGTTGGCTTGACTGAGAGCTAATGCTTACAAGATCTGCTTCCTTCATGACAAATCCTGACATCTGTGGTAAGAGAGTTGGAAGTTTCAGTCCCAATGGTCACATTTCTGTATAAAAAGACCAACCGGCAGAATGGGGCTGGAGCTGAATTTTCTCCACCTTAAAGCTGTCATTAGGGTAAGACTGAAAAATCACTGGTGGCAAGACATAATGCATATCATCACCCATATTAGACAGGATCTGGTGAAAGTGGGTGAATGCCTCCAGGGTTAATAACATGCTGCTTTTACAAGCACTAAATTTGCACCCTTTAAAAAAAAAGAAAACAAGCAAACTAAACCACCCTTCCAGATTTATTCTTGTCTCCCATTGTAGTATCACATAACTTTAGCCCCTGATCCATCCATACATCTAAGAAATAACCATGTTATACAACTGCTGAAGTAGAATGCATTTACCTGGTTATTATGTGGCATACCATAGAGTGCTTCCACTAAATCAGCAGCCCTCTTAAGTATTACTTCCTGTCAATACAAAAATAGATGCATTTTGCTGAGTTCAATAAAATCCTTGTGGGGTAAACAAATATTAGAATCTTTTATTATCTTCTATTAGTTCTATTGTGGTAAGGTTTTTTTTCCCCTCTCACCAGGTAAACCTTAATTGTAACAACTCTCAACAACCACTGAATGGTGTTAAATCACTAGTTCATCCTATTCACACACACGCTTAATCAAGTCGAAAGGTGAGAATCATTGGTGCTGCAAAATAAAATACATCACTCAATTGTCTCTACCATCTGCACTATAAACCACTCATCGGTTTATTGCAGAATACAATCCTGAGGTCATTTGGTAGATTACTGCAATCAATGTCATTCAGAGCATGTTATGAATCCCTTCAATGTGTTTATTTTATTCCTAATTGTATGCTGCAGGAACGGTGACCTTACCCAGCAGGCCACATTCAGCAGCTATCCAATCAGTCCTATACTACTGGTAATGTAACCTTTCAACTTCTTCAGTTTGTATCCTGATACGATGGGTCATACACATAAAATGATGGCCAAGAGTAAAACACATGAAGTGTGAGAGAACAGTCCAGTACCATAAAGTGTTTTCTGGAAAAATACCCTGCATGGACAGCAGAATTTAAAACAGGCTGGGATTCAGTTCTCCATTTTGGGCAATTTTTTTTCCTTCCATTTTTTAATTTGTTGCTTTCAATTTACTATTTATTAGATTATTTTATATTGGCATTCAAGTAATAATAGCATTTCCTGTGTTCTTACATTTTACAGTGTCTTGATAATAATCCTGATTGAAAACAAAAAAAAAAATGCATTGCCGAATTAACTCAGAATTTTTTTCTTCTTCCTTCAAAGCATCTTTCAAAGAAGATTCCCAATTGCCTGATCAAAACGGTCAGGAACATTCTTTGAGTAAAACAACGTATTTTTGTGGTTTCCAGCCCCTAAGTATGCTCTAATGTTCTAACACGGTGCTATTCTCCATGGCACAATTCTGCAGGTAGCTTACAAAAATAGTACCAGCTCTAAGGATTTTACAGTTTTCTACTAAGTTAAACTTTTAAACTTAAAATATTTTACACAATAGCCATATTTTATACCAAAAAGAAACAGTAATGCTCAATTTTCATATACTGTAGACTCTGATCAGAAAATAGAGATATAATTGCGTTCATTTTGCTGTCACCATAACCTCTTCAAAAATCCTTGAACAACTCTTCAAATGACAAGCTTTTAGATGCATATTAGCATTTTTTTCAATTTTAAATTCTCTATAATATAAGATAAAATAGTTGTCATACTGCAGTAACTACTTATGACATATATAATGTCCTAAATTCAAAAATGAGATGGAGGATTTTTGTTCTCCCAGTAAACATTTAGGCTTGCCTTCTGCTGCACACACCCCTGTCTCAGAACACACATTTAAATTATTTTCCACATATGAAGTGAGATGTGATACATAATTGATGGATTTTTAAATCACTATATTTGAAACAGATTCTGAGACGCTAAGTTGCTATAGCCTCTTTCTGTTGGTTTTTGTTTGTTTTGTTTGTTTATTTGATTTTTAAGGTTGGGGTTTGTTTTCTGCTGCACTTGTTTTAGAGTGGGAGTTTTTGTGTAGCTTGACCAGAGAAGTTAGCGGTATAACCATGGACAGACAGACTACAAACAACATCCAGGTACAAACTACTGGTTCATCGGAACACTGGGTTGCCCTTTTTCCTCATACTGAAGAAGCAAACCAGAGACAAGCAGAGATGCTACTGAAAAAAATTCTATCTTTCTCAATCCATGATTTTAGATGGAAAATTACTGCACAGGGGTTTGACTTTGCAAACTAGGATTTATTTCACTTCAGTAGAAATTGTTTGCACTATATATTTCACTGATAGAAATTTAGAATGTGATACAGAGACCACAAATTACTTTGGAATATTGTTAACCTAAGCTGTCATTAAGCCAAATTATTAAAAAANTCTACCTGACTAATCATAGTTATTTATGTAATGCTGAGCTAAAAACCTTAGAATGCATCTAAAAAGAGACTGAGGACCATGTTAGAAAATGAGGTAATTACATAGAATCTTACAGATGCTTTACCTAGTATCAAATATATTCCAGTTCTCAAACACTAGAAATTCTTTGATGCCATATCATACTGCATGTAAATAATACTAATTGTCAAGATGGTTTATTGAAACATGCTTGTCAAGTAGCATTCAATTTTATTAGCTAGTCAATGGTTATATTTTTTCAACATTATCAGAGTCTGTAAATTTGAGTTTCATACTTTCTCTAACAGTATTTTCACAGACACAAAAAAAAAGGTTTTCTTGTTTAAGGCATTTTCAGATCATACAAAGTAGATGTTACACAAAAAACCTCCTGTGTCAAATAATGGTATCTTCTATTCCAGAGCTGATGGTAGTTCTTAGACATAAACTAGCTTTAAAAATACACAATAAAATGCTACCACAGACACGCTCAAGATATTAACTTCTTGTTTTCTGAATGCATCTTAAACCCTTTGCAACTCTGCCTAAATTACAACAGAGGCTACTGTTATGACTCCACATACAAAGGAGCCCCCAAAGTCCTCTATAAGTTAGAGCAACAGACCTTGCAAGGTGCTTGGATTGCGGTGACCAGAAAATTGTTCTCACCTCCATGTCATTACGCTCACAGTGAAGCAGCCCCCGAGCATGTTTGTGTTCAGGATCTAATATATTGCCTTTCAATCAGAGCTGAGAGCCACTGAACACATAGACAGAACATGACGAGCAGGTCAGGAAAGCAATAAAGATTTTACAGAGCTGTCCAAGGTGCTAAATTTACTCAATAATGGGTTTGGCACCATAGTGTTAACCTCTCATTTACTACCAGTTTGAGGGACTAAATTGAAGTAGCTGACTTCATTTACCTTGAAATGTATATTTTATGACATTATGTAAGTAGATTGAAAGGGCACTGCAGTTTTAACAATTTAAAGGCTAGAGCATGTTTAAGATGAAGCTCGAATATTTATTGTATATTGCACTTAAACTATATTGTACATTAAAATACATTGATTAAATTTGTAAAAGGTATTATAAAAAAGGACAGCTAGTATAAAAGATCTATGTCTTTTAAAATCCAATTGATACTGCATGTTACCACTGCAATGATGATAGATAAACAGATAGACAGGTGGACAGAGCAGCAGAGAGAGATATAAAAAAGTGAATGAAACTAACATTCTATAAAAAGAAATCTCTGAGTAAGCCCAAAGTCTGTTATCCCAGATATTCTTTTGTTCACAGAAATTTTTCTTTGCCTTCATTTCAGAAGCCTAGATTTTCATAGCAGTAAATGGGCATCATGTAAGGTCCTTCCAATTGAATGTGCAAGTGGAAATAGTTCCTGAGAGAGACAGAGTTTGACTAAAGCTAATATCTAATTTATAGGGGCATTTGTCAAGGAAGATCTACTCTTCTATTAATGCTAAAAGTCTGTCAGTTTTTGGTTCAGAATAAAGGACTTTGCAGCATTTAGTTAGAGCTAAAGAGAGGGTTTTCTTGTCTCATATTTTGTTCCAAATTAGCATAATTTTATTTCTATAAAAATAATAACTGAGCAAATTCTAATGCACAGAAAGATTGCTTTAGTAATTAAATATGATGCCTTATAACACTGCAGTCCATGCAGCTACACACCAAAAATGCAGAATCCACTTTTATTCCGAAACTGATTTTCTACTGAGGGATTGCAACTTTTTTAATTTTTGAAACATGAATGGAATGAAATATTTTGATCAAATTTTTCTCCTGAACATACTAAGGGGTGTTTACATAAGCAAAACAGGGGCTGAGTAGTGAAGTCTACTGCAACTTTGCATATTCCAAAATTACTGCAGAAAAGATTTTATAAATCATATCAGAATGATGCTTTGAGGCACAGTGACTGAAATTCAGACTGAATCCACCTCTGACTGAATGTACCTTGAACCCCAGAGCACCTTTGCATGTTTTGTTGGAGGCAGAAGGAATTCTTTAAGATCATGAAACTTGCATTTCAAGTTTTATCATGATGAAAACATTTTGTGTCAAGTTTTATAATGACAAACACACTTTATGTTAGCTTTAAAAGAGATAGGATATTTATTCTGGTGACATCTGCTTACTTTTTATTCAGAAACTAGTGAAAAAAACCCAATCTTGTCCCAAAAGGGTTGTGAATCCGGTCAGATAAACGGTATCTAGAGTTACAGACTAGTTTGGCTTAAGTAACTAAATTAGATAATGTTTGAGGTACTTGTTAAATCTAAATGAGTTTTGTCAAAAAGAAGCTGACCACAACATATGAAACTCATCAGCCACATATTGTATTATTGAGACCACCAAAGGATTTATGAACTTGTGGAGGGCGTGGGGGGAAAGCTGGTCCAGCATACTCTGAGGCATTTATCTTATGTGTTGTCTAGATATCATATCACCTTCTAATGCTCTTTAGCATTGTAATACAAGAGAGAACTCATTCATCTTCTGAGAGGGTACTTAGGGATGATGATGTCATTCGTACTTCCTTGACTCTTATGTCTGACCTCTTGGCTCTGCCTTCTAACTTCCTCTCCTCATGGCTACTTGCAAGAAAAAAACACTTCTGCAGAGTCAAAATGCTCAATATCAGACTCCAGTTCATCTCTTCACCTTGGAAAGGTCACATTTTGAAATTTCTAGTCAAAATTACAACAATTTCTGCTCAAACTTTCCCTTTGGTTTTCAATAGGTCAAACTTACATAAGCATGATAGTTAAAGATATGGATTAGAACTATACTTCGAATTTGTGTATGTGTTATGTTTTAAAAGGGAACTATAAACTTATGAACACCGCTTTCAAGTGTAAAGGCAAATCCAACATTTTGGTAGAAATACATTTAACAAGATGGCAAAGATCTAAAATGCCAGTCATTGAGCCTGGTGTACAAGAGTTTCAGTTTGTAAAGAATCTCCCATCTCTCCACATCAACACTGAGCACTGCATTATTGTATCATTTTCAGCAATTATAGTTTTATAAAGACTCATAAAAGCCATTCAAAATGTAAAGATCCCCCATTTACTGTAAAACTGAAGGAACTGTGCCAGCCTAATGGGAAGTATAAAACAACAGGGCCATTTCTCTAAAAATACATTGATACTCAGACAAAGATGAAAACTTCTCCAGCAAACAAACTGAATTATTTCCATTTATTATAATTGAATGGTACCATTGAAGTAAACACCATACAGGTATTAGAAAAACAGGAAGGCAAAATGAGAGAGAGACAACATACTTCACTTGAGGGATAAAAGAAACCCCTTCAGCTTACTACTGCCTATAGGATGGAAGTACGGATAATTCCTGCCACTGAATTTCATTTGCAGTTTCCAGAAAACAAGTCCACTCTGGGAGCTAGAACCTCAGCCTTTTTAAGCCATTGTAGTCTCACCAGCCTTCACCCAAACTGAAAATCACAGCCTAAATCTACAGCACTAAAAACAGTCATGCATAACCTTACCACCTGCTCCACAATGAGCCAACCTTATAAATAAAATATAGAAAGCCTCCATGAGGCAGCAGAAAGAACAAACACTGAAGTGCAAATGCATCCAGGCATTTTGCCATAAACATAGCAAATCAATGATTAAAACACCTCTAAGCCACAAAGGTGATGAATGCATAGCAACAGGGAAAACACACCCCACCCAAAGAGTCTTCTTGGCAAATACTGCTGACAAAAGAAGGAACAAAATTATGATGATCACTTCTAAGTCTGTCCTTGCAAGTCTCCCATCTTACCACTATTGGCTTCCTGTTAAACACAGTGTACTAAAAGAGGTATCAGCCTCCTTTTTCAATCCACACCACTCATGTTGGTGGTCTTCATTTCCATACATGACAGGCACATAACAATGGCAACAGAATTAGTAGCTAGCACAGATGTGTACTCCATTTAGATACGGAGTAGCATGGAATAAATCAGCATTAATCCATTGGTTTGGAATAACTCTTTGATTAAAACTCTCAATTGAGAGTCTGAATGCTCCCACCATATTATCATCAACTGAAGCATCTGGCAAGTAATTTGGATGGGTTTGTTGCCAAAAACTCTGGAGTTCTCTCCTAAGTTAAAGGGAGAAGAGCCGATATGCAGAACTAAAATCACTCTGCCAGGACTTAAATCATCTCCTTTGGAGACTTTAGGTACAACAGTGATATCATGACTCACACCTATGTCCCTCTGATAGCTGTAGAACTTTGGTTCTCCCAGGTATGTTTACAGCATGACTTGCCCCAACCCCTCAGTTCACCAGAAAAAGGCATTTACAGATACCTGCAAAGACCCTTAAGAGCTCATGAGGCCAATCTACATTTCATGTCCATCAGTGCAAGGCTGGTAGGTATCACTACATTGCAGTCTCATATCTACTCACAACCTACAGCACATCAACTCAGGGCTGGTAGATGTCAGTCATTTTGAGGATGCACTAACATTGCCATGAAGAAATCGACCATGTGGTAATTCTCTGTCATCTCCTACTGCACTTACCACAGATTATTCTGCAAGCTCACACTGTGAGGATCTAAGGGCAGATCCCCTTGGTCTGAGACCTAGTGAGATCATGAGAGGGAACACATTTTCCATGCTCTACAAAAGGCTGCAGTATTTATCTCAACCTGTAAAGACCAGTTCCTATCTGCCTAGACTACAAAAAGATTATACCTTATTTATCCATCAACATATAAGCAAGCAAATGACAATAATAGATTCTTTCCCTCTATTTGGCCTCAAAGGTTTGTCACAGGGACCTAAAAGCACATTTTGTACTCTAAATTTTCCTTATGTACCTCTGCTACCTTCAGCCTCTAGGCAATCTTGGATAGGAACCTCAAATATTTATTTTTTAAAATTCACCCCAAACTATTTGTACCAGCATCAACAGCACTTTGAAGTAGATGTTCATTATTGAGATTAAGGAGTTTTTAAGTTTGGGGTTTTCTTTTTGTTTTGCATGTGTAAGATTTTCTGATAGTTCTTCCTCTTGATAGTATTAACATTCCTATTTCTTGAAAAACAGCTGCAGATGAGAATTGGATGAAAAAAAAAGGAAAATAAAGGTAAAAAGAAAAGAGTTATTACTCAAAGTCTTCTCCTGACCATTTTATATCCATATATATTGGGGAAGTTTTCAACATCCCTTTATGGAAGAAGAATGTTTTGAATTATTTGTAGGTAATTCTTAGGTAAACTTTAAAAGAATTAGGAAAAATGAACCGAGGCACTAAAATCTGCAACTGTCATTCAAAGATACCACACAGGTTGTTTTAGCATCTTTATTCTGTGGATCATATCATTGTGCCCATTAGAAAAATGCCCTGGAATATGTTTGGTAATGCAAAGCAGGAATTCCTGATGAGTTAAATCAGAGGAGCTATCTAGCAATTAAAGTGTAAATTGTAGGTATGTGTTCTATTTTATTTTCAGAGTTGGTCTTTATTAATGCATTTAGCCATATAAATATCTAAGTGTGCCAAATTATCTCTTTTCTGTAAAAGAAAAAAAAAAAACAACCAATCATTCCACCACATGCAATTAGAGACCCACCCACATTCCGTTTAATAAAAGACAAAAAAACCCCAACAAACTAAACCAAAACAAACCAAAACCCCTCAGCTTATCATTAAGATCTGTGAAACTCACTTTTCTGGCTTGTTTGCTTCAGGTAGGAAGTGTGAATATTTAGAAACTGAGAATTCAGGTTACTTTTAATAGCAGGAGGAAAACTGAAAAATAAGACACATTGAGATTCTGACCTACAGTGATATTTCACTATGTTCTGTGGAGAGTGGATGCATAAAAATGTTAAAATAGAGACTGGAATAATGTTGGTACGTTTTAGTATTACAGTTAAAACACTGCTCAGTCATAACCCCTACAAATGACTACTTTCACTTATGTTTTATCATCAGTATAATTAAAAGAAGTCTCTTGAAAGGGGCATTCTCATTACAGCCACGGACCACTTCAGATCCAATTGAAATGAAAAGACAGACCACAGATAACATGTAGATACCAAGTGGCAATTTCTAGGGAAGCATAAAATGCCAAATGTGTAACAACCATATTTTATTACTAAGTGTTCAAAAGACTTGCAGTATTTTATTGTACAAAGGAAATTTGGCTCAGAAAGACAATTTCAATAAAGTGACTCCTATCAGATATCCTAAAAATATTTCAATTTTCTTATCAGAAACAAACCAGATTATGCTCCTGATACTGTTATTTTTAATTTACAGTCTTAAAATTCAGCAGAAATTATCCCAAGCAAGTATAAATACTGAATAACCATGTATTTAAGAAACTAAATTTATCCAACATTTCACAGGGTTGACACTATATTTCTGTGTACACCTCCACAATGTAAAAGCAGAAACACCATTTTATATGATCTAGGGCTCCTTTTTTCACTGATGAAGGAAAAGTATTACCCTTATCACTACATCAACATATTTTATAGAATCACTTCAAAATGCTGACTTTTCAAAATACATCAATATTTCAGTAAGTTTTTTGACCATGACAACCTCTTAGCTTTCATGCCAATTTAAAAATAAAAAATTAAAGACAATTCTGATTATCAAAATATTAATGTTATTTCCTATCTATGAAAAAATACTTTGACACACATTTTATTTGTCAGATGCTCACATTTGGAAAAATTAACCTTCTCTGTTCTGTCAAGTGTTTGCACTTCAAGATGTTATGTTCAGACAAAATTATGAATGTAGCAGTACTAGCAAAGACACTTGGGTCATCCTAAAGAATAAAATTCAAACTCCAAAATTTCTGTGTCTTGGATCACCTTTAACATATGAACCAAAAAATGTGCTACATTTTTGTGGCACTGCTTTAAAAAATGCTTCTTTTTTTCATTCTCCTCCTAGCAAATATATAATTTGTCATCTATAGTCAAAAATATATTCCAAAACATTCCTTAAAATAAGTCCCAAATGCATATGTGTGTTTGTACAAGTAGGTTGAGACAGTGCTATTTTACTTGGAGGACATTTCAGTCCAGCTGAGTTATATCACCATAAGTTACATGATTGACTTTTACAACAGAAAGAAAAGGTTGTACTCAAACAACTGTTATTGCTTCAATGGAAAAAAAAAAAAATCAATGAAAGTAAAATGAACAAGAGATTTTGTCCAAGTTGCAGTTAATGCTACTGAAGAGCTATGGATATTAAAAGGTCAACAAATAAATTAGTCCAAGTGTTATGAAATGAATGATTTGGCTTATAATTGTATTGAGTGCAAATTGTTCACTGCCTATTAGACCAGGTAATTTTTAACCATGGTGCCTCAATTACTGTTCCATAAGCAATAATATAGTTGTAAGAGCCACCGGTTCGATCGAGTGACCTACGAGACACACCAGGACAGCTGCCTTTGCTATGATGGATCACTGAGCCTGATTCCAAATGGTGCCAAACCTTCCCTTCCTCTGAGGAGATCTCATAAAAGAAACATTACTGCTTGATTCATTTTACCAAAATGTTTGAGTTTTCTAGTGTCAGCAGCTGGGCATAGCTTGTAGAGCTCTGTATTTCTTAGAAGAATTACGACAACAGGCATCCTATTGCTCCCAGCACTCTCTGCTAAATGGCATCATGACGGTTTGGAGGATGCTTTCTCTGCTACTCAATTGGACTGTGTTGTGAGAAATACACAGCAATCATATTTTACATCACCACGTAAACCACCACATAACACCTAAAACTAGGCTAGAAATGGAAAATGTAGGTGAGATTATAGGCATAACTTCACGCTTCTGCAATGCCCTACATTCAAAGATCTCAAAGCACCACTTTAATGGGAACAAATTAAACTTCACAACATTCTTTCTAGGAAAATATTCTCTCCTCCCCATCTTCATCAGAGACAGTCTTAAAGTGTAGCTGTTTGGCTGAAGTTACAATGGTCTGTGGTTACAACCAAGGCAAGTTTTGTAGGCTGAGGTAGCATCTTTTATTAGAGACACTGATACAGGCAAGAAAAGGTACAGTCATCATACAGGAAACAAGGATGGACACCCAAAAGCCTGCCTGTTTTATTCCACTTACATCAGTTAGTTGAAGATATTATGACTTCTTACAAATCCTGATAGTCTTAAAAAGGGAAAAGAAATCAGTCTAATAGTACTTTCATGCCATGAAGTAACATCCATGGCAGCAGCTGTGTTTCCCCATTGCTCCTCAGGGCACAGTGTTCCCTGACAGCCAGGGCCCAAAATACAGCAATAAATGGCTCACCAGACTCCCACAGGTCTAGACCTTAAAGGATTGTAACTACACAATAACTACACAGACTTTCTCTCTTCCCATATATAAAATAAACTGAAGATGCAAGTGCAAATCCTGAATAATCAAATAATCCGTGCAAGAGAAACCACAATAATAAAAGCCTAATTAGAATAGATTGTACCCCATACAAACAAATCCTGTTTATATTGTCACTCTGCTATACTTTTGATAAATCACTAAATTCAAACAGTCTGTTGGGAGGGTGATTTTCCATTTCTTCTCTCCATTGAGCAAAAAAGTGCCACGTTATTGGAGTCTGAATTTCCATCGCACCAGCATACAGTTGAACTGAATATTATTTGGCACAATACAGTGTACAACTGAGCCACTAAATGGCTGGTTTACTAAATTATTATTAGATGAGCTCTTTCTGTTCCAAGTGAAAGTGCAGTCACTGTCTCTCTTCATGGTGTGTTCAAATTGTTCTGTGTTTAAATATTCAGCATGAGGCTAATGTGAACTGATGAACTGAGACTACAAACGTTCACTCTCAATGCAGACAGGGAGACAGAGATGCAACATATCATGTGGCCTGTGGAGGTGAAAATGATTTATATTTAAGGATGCTGCTGCCTATTTCCATTACTATACGATATTCTTAATTAGCTTTGTGTTTGATTCAGGAGTTTGGAAATGTAGCTGGAAAACAGCTTCAAACTGAATTAGCTGTGTGGTTATGGAGGCATCAGAATGTCGTTGAAGTGGTACTGGAGCCTGGATCTTTGTCAATAAAGTGCATGAGCTGCCTCTGCAGTTTCATACTTTGCTACCTTTAATATTTCAGTTGCAATTTAAAATTATCACCTATGATTCCAACCTGAGCATCAGAAATGTTACGAAATGTAAAGAACTGATCACATTTTGTAATTCTATGCCTTTCTGAGGTGAAGGGAGATGGGGGAAAAGGAAAACAACCTATATTTTTTAGAATGTTAAAAAAAAAAAAAAAGCAATTTCTTTACTGCCACCTGCTGGAGTTGACAATTACCCTTTGTCCCACTAAAAGAACAAGCAGCCTCACTCAGAGGACAGTTACTGTGAGCATTTAAAATACTGTGATCCCAGACACTTACAGTAGATTAGAATTTTTTATTGGTGCTATGTTGCCATAACAACATAAAGACAGCAGATGACTTAAGCTAAGCTTGCAAAGCGAAAGGCTGCTCATCTGGCAGTTAAAATGAATACAGTTCACTTCACAAGTTCCCCATATGGACCCTTAGTGTATGGTAATGAGGATACCATATGGTGGGAGAAAATGCACAGAGAACAATTGTGCTCCACTGGATGAGTGAAGTGAGCGGGAAGTTATGAGGAAACACAGGAGAGAGATTTGTGTGTGTGCTCTCTAACTCAAGGCTTTCTTTCAGAGGGGGAGTCTCTCTCTTCTTAATCTTCTTCTTAATATATACATGCACAGAAATGACAGAGAAACATATTGTACATTTTGCAACATCATTCATCATAAACTGTCAGCTGTGTTTGTAAATCAGCTTGGTAAGATCTTAGAAATTTGTAATTCGTAAAAGGTAAAAGTGCTAAGTTTTTAGACAAAGTGCAGGAAAATTTAAGCACTTCTGACAAGTAGAAACATTAGTGGTAATCATTTTAAAAATGCTTGCATCCTTCTGCCTGCATGTTTAGCTGTAAATAATGCCGCAATGAAAAAAAGCTTTAAGAAGGGGAGGGGAGGATGAAATGGAATAAATATTTTTTATTTCCAAAAGGATAAAAAGTAATAGATGATCTGAACCATATGCATGCAAAATTCTGCTGTAAATGTACATATGCTATACAGTACACTGTAGTAACCCAATCCTAAGCCTGGTAAGACAGCTTGCTAAAGGCTGCAAAGTCAATTTTGTACTACACATGCTTCATAAAAGATGAATATAAATGCATTAGTTAGACACGGTGAGCTAAATTAGAAGGTCAGGCAGGGCTGGAAGGGCTGAAATATCACACAACCAATGACTGTAATTACTCTTTTTTTAAGTCTATTAAGTGGTGTTGTTCTATCAAGGCTCAGGGGTATAGGACATGAAGTACAAGATAAAGTAATGTGTATTTATTACTCCCAAGGGATCAATTTACTAGATATTTTCAGCTCCATGGAGCAAAATACACAAATGCAGCCTTTGTTACTTTCTTCAAACTGTGGCTTTTTCCTTCAAAACCTCTGGTCCTCAAAGGGACTGTGTTTACCTGTTTCGTGTCTTCCTGCCATCCTCAGTTAATTGTTGCATTTAAAACCAGTAACAATAAAGATATAGGAACAGAGAAATGTGGGGATTCCTCTTACAGGATGTTCAAACAAGTGGTTCAAGTCGCTTGGATGGAATGTGCAGACTAGAAAATCCAATCCCAGGCATGATTTTTACCCCAAGGCAAAGTAGAAATTGGGAATGGAGAACAGCACAGAGCTCCTTGTCATCATGTTAGCCTTGATCTATTAAAAGTTTTGTCATAGATTCTAAATTACACCATCTGCTCTAATCATTTGCTGAGTAAATGCTGACCCACTTATAAAGAAAGCTCACTGAAATGTGTATGCACACTGTTGACCTTCAGAAGGGAAAGGGCCCCTTGCCAGCCGGGTATGGTTGGCTCTGCCCTTCAGCAAGATGTGGCTGTGCCTCTGTCCCGTATCTCTCTCATTTCAGACTCTTTGCATACTCCCAGATATGCCTCTGACATCCACTACGCCATAAGGGTGATACTTTCACAGTTACCTTGGCATTTTGGTCATCTTCTCAAAAGCTTTGAAACCCTCTCCTCAAACATTTTCAATAGGATAAATAAAATACCAAGTCCCAAAAACCTAAACAGGTCCCCCCAGTCAACTAAATGCTCACATTGTTAGGAAATTTAAAAAAACTCCAGCTGTTAAGGGTTCAATACCAACCTTAATTCTGGTCTCACATATTTATAAATTTTACAGTAGAACCTAGGAAGCTCCAAACACATGCTATGCTGTGCTATGCAGATGAATTCCAATAGCTCCTCTTCACATGCTCCCCCTTTCTGCTCATACTTCATGTAAAAGTATTCTGACAATTCTCTTGTTACATTGGGTGGGTTAAAAAAAAAAAAAAAAGAAAGTGTTTTCTTTGCTGAAAATTATTCACTTGGGGTAAAATACCCAGTATGTTGAGTTAGCAGATGGAGCTCCTTTCTGGAATTTCCACTGGGTCTGTCTGAGGCAGCAAACCTGAGCTGCCTTGTCTTCATTGCTATTTTAACCTCCACTAGCAAGCCTGGGCCAACCACCCACATTTAGAGACAACCTTTATTTGCAATATAAACAATACTCATGTCACGATGGATAAAGGGCAGATCTATGGGATTTCATGTGGAAAAAGACAACTGCTTTTGCCAGCCATAGATTCCTAATAACCACCTGTCTTCTATTAGTGTCCTAAATGAGGAGGTGGAATATGTCTTGGGGGAGTTTAATGACTGACCAAAGAAACGGAACTGAAGGGAAGAAGAATCCTGGTTACCTGTTCTCTCTGCTCAGCAGGGAGGCCCCTGTGCACCAGAGAGAGAGGCTCCACTTTCATCTACATGAAGAGAAACCAGAAGTAAATGTCCCTTTCAGGAGGGATAAGGGGTCTCCCAGAGAGCATTGAAGCAACAGACTGGGAAAGGAGAGGATGTCAGATCACGGAGGGGGTCAATGAAATGACTAGCTTCTCAAAACAGAGTGAACAATCTTGGTATTTAATCTAAACGCAAGTGATGAGTTCTAGGAGTGATGAAAATGGCAAATGTAGAAAACTGCATATAAAGAGGAATCATTACTAAATAATTTAGGATGGGTGGCTTCAAATCTAGCTCACAATTGAAGCTGTTTTAGAGCTATAGCTGCAGAGTTTTAACAAAGGCGCAGAATCACAATGTATCTGCCAGGGATTTATTTTGGGATAGTTACATGAATGACCCTTAATAGACTCATCATGTTGTGATCTGAACCCTTCTGTGATCTCCACTACAGTTATGTACACAATAACCAACTACACATGTGCATTTGTGTGCACATGTGAGAACACCTGAGATGGAAATGATGCACACACATGTGCAGGTTATTCCCCAGCTCCACAGGCAGGCTCTCTACAGACTGCTCCTACAGGATGACACGATTTCTTAATGTCAGCATCACAGTATTCCTTTTCACTTCTCCCCAGAGACCTCTTGTTTCCTCTGATCTGCCTCCTGTCTGTATTAGAAAGGAAAGAGTACACTGCCCAGCACACTCCTGGTACTTGATGTCACTCCAAGCTTTGGGTGCTAATCCCACCACCTCTTGTCTCTCCTCTTGGTGTATGTGCATGTGGGTGTGTATGTACAGACATGCACATCTGCTAGTGACATCCCTCCACTGACCTGCTCTGTACAAGGGAACAGGATTCTGGCTCATAGCTGGCTCCATAGCCCAGCTGCCAACATCAGCTCCCACTCTTCTACAGAAACTATATAATGTGTTTCTACTTTAAACACATTTCTACTTGAACTGTTACTCCAGCAGCCCAAAGACCCCAGTTCCCAGGTGTTCCTATTCTCCTCAATATGTGAGGCCATTCTCCACTGGAATTTGGCTACTAAAGCACTGGAAAGGAGAAAAAAAATTTAATTCAGCTTTTTTTCATTGCCTGCTTCCAGAAAATAGCTGAAACACTTAAAAAAATTCATCCCAAGCATAACTAATGAGCATTTCTGAAAATACTGGTTCTAAACTAGTAGAGATCAAACTTCTGAAATAGCCTCAATGGTTTTACAAATGCTGTTAACTCCCCAGCTCTGGAGGGCACAGCATGTGCCAACACTCAGTTGATGGCCTCAACAGTTCTTCTTGACTGCAGGGATAAGTCACAGTGCAAAATGCTCTGGATGGTCCATGGGAAGGACAACATGCCCTCATGAACACAAAAATTGTAACCATTTCTATTTCTTGAAAGATCTTTAATTAATCAGTAGTATTTCAATGGAATAATGGCCAAAAACACCAGCAGCAATTAGAGAAATGTGTTTTGTTTTATTTATTTAATGCGTAAGCACAAGTTTTTTAATGAATAGAAAATGATGATGCCCTGGCTGGACAATGGGAAAAATGGAGGAAAGGGTATTGAAAGCTTTGAGCACTGATCTCCTCTCTGCTGCTTTTCCCAAACACTTGCCCTCTCTGCCCGTGGTTCCACTGTGGAGGCCATATGGCTTCCAACACTCTTCTAAGTAGCCACTGAGAATTGTCTGTAGTGGAATACTGCCAAAGCCCTTCCTCGTTTAATGACATGGGGAAGAGCACTGTGCTGTGCTCACCCAGCGCAGAGACTCACTGCGTCCTTGATTATGATCCTGGAGCCAGTGAGCAATGCTGGGAATTGAACCATCAGTGCCTCAAATACAGAAGTCGACATGTGCCAACTCCTGCTGCATTCAGCCTCTGTGCATGGCATATTAATGAGTCTTGAACTTGAGGTCCAACCTTCAAGCTTGCACACAAGAAATTACCCAAAGACAAAAATAAAAGGTCTTCTCTTCATCCTATTTCCCTCTAAGCTTGCACAGTGTTTCTTCACTGAGTTTGTTCAAGTCTTAAGCACACATAACCACAATTTCCCTTGATTTAAAGATTTGAAAAAAATAGCTTAAAAGATAGTCCAAACAAATGCATTAAGCCAAGAGGGAATATGAGGGGACAGATGACTCAGGACTAACCCTCAAATCTTATACCCTATCCATAAACACCTGCTAAATGTTGGAGTTGCTATATGGAGCCAGACAAAGGTCTCTTCGTCCTGCTTTTATATCCCATGACACTGGGTAGCAGGAATGTGTGCTAACAGCCTCAGTCTAAAGGGGAAAGAGGAGAGTGCTCAGCCTGGTGGCTGCACTCCCACACTAGCATTGCTGGGGACCCCCTTGGTGCCTCGAGTGTCAGAAAGACAGCCCAATACCTGTGGGAGTTGGTGATGCACAACAAATCCCAGCTTCATAGCCCGACTTACTTTATTATTCAGTCTTATTTTATTTAAATTTCCTAATTTGGATGAAAGCATGGCCATCCACTAGTCAGCTGAAATGTCAGGTTCAGGCAAGTTTTGCAGCATCTCTTTTGGGCCTTTCAAATACCTGGTGCATATTGAAGGCTGGCTTCTTCTTTTCTCAGAAACAATTTTTCTTCACAAGCACATCTGGCAGCAGATGCACAATATAGGTGAAAAAAAAGAAAAAAAAAAAAAAAAAAAAAGATAAAAAGCCCCTCCAGAAGGATGCTCTCTTTCTTTGGAAAGGGTTATACTTCTGGATGGAAATTTGACAAGCTGTGAAAGCTGTGTCCTGCTGCAAATCTGTCCAAAAGTTAGGGAAAGGGACAGCTTGCAGAGGGTGAACAGAGCCAATGGAAAATGTAACTCTCCAGGACAGCATGTTTCTGTGGTGGTAAGAGGGAAGGACAACACATCAGCGACCACAAAACTACAATCCACAGCCTTCCTAGGCAAAGATAAAAGACTGAACAAGCCTGTCGAAAAGTCACTTACTGAATTTTACTTCTGTCAAGAAATTAAACAAATGTACCATGTTCATAAAATCCCACCTTTGAAACAGAAATTTAAGTTCAGAAATTTAACTAATCAAAGCCTACAGCAATCCCTGATGAAAACCTACAGACAGCTCAGGAAGCTGCAGAGGAAAGGTCACAAGTCCTACCCGTTCACAAAGACTATCCTGGACATGCATTATCTCAACAATTAATTAGTTCTATGTCTTGGGTCTGCAAACTCACATTTTCCTTTCCATAGGGACTGTTCTGACTCCCCAACTTGCTCAGTAGATGAAACACGTTGGCAGTTGATCAAAGTGACCCCAGCTCATCACACTATTGCTCAGAGCTCCTGGGGCAGCAAGAAACACTTTTTCAAACACCCCACCTCTTTCTCTTCTTTGTATATCACAAAACTCATTGCAAATTCTTTCCAGGTAGCAAGAACAGACCTGAGTGCAGTCCCAGAGTGTTTTCACAGTACAAAAAGATTATGTGAACTATGCTGCTTCTCCCACAGCTTTTACTTGACAGACATCAACAAAAAAACCTCTCACTAATTTTCATGGGAACAAACTTCACTTCACCACACAATGCTCCAATTATATCAGCAATCCTGCAATAAAGCAGTATATAATAATTATAATCTTAGACCACAGTGCAGCAGCAATGGACACACATTCCCTCAAGACCCAAATAATTTGATTTCATCAATGGTGAAGTTCTCAAAATTACACTGGCAAGCACTACTGTGATATGAAAACCAAAAGGCATCATTCTCCTATGAACAAGCCCCTCAAACAGTAACATAAAAAATGTTAATGGATAAGTATTTTAGAACACAGAGAAAGATTTGCTTTTAACAAAGGCAAGAGCTGTTTGAGTTAGCTGTGACTGAGAAGGTCACAGAAGTCTCCTAAGTCTACAGTGGAAGCTGGTGATTGGGTTTTCTTGGTCATGCCTCGTTTCAGCTTATCTGGGTTGGGTACCAAACCGGGACCATTGGGTTTACAGAGTCTTGCACTTTCAGACAAAAACATGCAGTAACCATCTTTACCATATTTAATAAAACAATAAACTTTGTGCTGACCTTTGGCAAGCGTTCAGGGTCACCAGGGTGCCGGGGGATAACCTTCTGTAACCTTTGGAAACCATAGTCAATGGTGGGTTCGTTCAGAGCTGAAACAACAACAAACAACATAGATGTGACAAAGGCATCGTGAGTAGCTCTGCTGGGCTGTGACAATGGGCACAGGCATTGTGGGGCCCAGGAAGGACCACGGCACAACCCCCTTTTGCTGAAGTCAGCACTGACTGTGAAATCTTGGTTCAAGCACCATTTGAGGCTGGTTCTGGAGCTTTGATTCAAACAGCAATCCAAACCTTCCCACTTTAGCTCTTGCAACAAGGTTGTTGAAAAATTTGGGGATGTTGCATACATTTTCCAAATAGGAAGCAATTATTACCTCTGAAAGGCACAATGACATTTATTTGATAAATACTTTACACCACTATGGTTCATGTTGGGTTTTTCCTTTTATATTACAAAGAAAGTCCTTTGTGATCAGAAGATAAAAGCAGTAACTATTCAGGAATCTTTCTTGTTTCAGACTTGATTATACACTTAATACGCATCATGTGCAATATTCACAAATAATTTTGTTGTGAAACACAGGCATTTGTCTTGGCAGATGTTTTATTTTTTACTCATCGACTCTGACTTCAGCAGCACAGGCTCCATTCATCACTAAATTGATCCAAAAGACTTAATGAATTAAAAAAAATAAATAAATCTATGTTTTTACTTCATCTTTCCTTAGTCCTTGTCCAATAAAATGGAGGAGAGAAATAGTGGAAGTGGAGTACTTTAATCTTCATGAAAATGCTGGTCTGCCTGCATTAATGGAAGCACTGATTGTGTCAAGCCTTTAAGCACATGCTTATCTGTAAGCACATACTTAAATCCATTTGCTTTCAGCAAAGCAAATTTGAGCATATTATGTTTTTTATATGATTGCCTATAATTACAGGGGACTGCATGGAATGACCTTCTAGCTATATTTCCAGTCATATGATCACTTTAAAACTCAGATGTTAGTGAGACTTCAACATGTGCTTAGAATTTCCTAAGTGCTTTGGTGAACTGGAACAACAGTCAAGCATTCTTGAGCATCTCTAAACAACAGTGCATCTTGACTCTCCCATGCCAATACAGATGGTGACATTTTCCACAGCAATTTGTTTGCAATTTTTTGAGTTAAATGGAAAAAAAAAAATCCAATGTAGATTTTTAGATTTTCAGCCTTTTTTTCTTGTTTCTTTGAGTCACTTTAAAGTTTTTCTTGTCTTAGTTTATTAACAGCATGTACTATTATTTCTTGCACAAGATCTGCTTACTAATTTATGAATTTATCTTACGCCTTTATGAAGGTCTTATGAACTTTGTTATGTGGCTAGGATGATGCTATTTGAATACTGCAAAGAGATTTAGCATCAAACTGTATCTCCCAGGCTCTCTTGTGTAAGCACTCCCATGTGGCTCAGTGCAGCCTATCCCACAGCAATTTACACAGCTCTATCACACTGATCAAAATGGCACAACCTGTCCATGCTTCCATGTTTTAAGGAAGTGAACATTTGCTCATACTCCTAAAGATCTTCATGTTATCACAAGACTAATACCTTATCCCTGCCTTATTTTTAATTAATTGGTGTTCCATAGCAAGATCACAAAATAATCCCATTAATTTTTTTTCCAAACCACATTTCTACAGCAGATGGTCCTACTGGCAACAAAAGGGTCAGATTTTTATCTCCTCCTGGACCTTCATTACCTCTCACCCTCCATAAGCAAATCCAGCAATGCTACTGCAAATTGAGGCAGAGGAAGGTGGTGCTGGGGAACCCAGACCTACCCAACAGCAGGGAAACACAAGAGTGCGGCTGATGGGGACTGCCTGGAGAGGCACACGGTCCAGCAGAACCTCAACATTCCTCAACTATCAGAAAGGAATCTCCTGACCATCTCCTGAAATTACTCTTACAGCATTATGGTAACACCAGACTAGAAATCCTTCAGGATTTCACTCTCTGAGCTTTTTATTACCCCAGAGGTCATGGCATTCTAATTTCCATGTTTGTGTTTTTTTCATGCATTTTCTTTTATCAGGAATATCTGAAGCTGATCTTTTATTTATATTCAGGTCATTATATGGAATAGGTGAGAATAAGGCCTTTTTCCTGCTTGTGCCCTTTTCAGTTTTGGAATGGTTTGGCCTTTTTTTCTACATTTCCTTTCACACCCTGAGCTCTCTGTTGTGTAGTTTTGCAGAAAATATCACAGGACCTAAAGTTGCAATGCCCTGGTTTCATTACCTTCAAGTTTACTTACAAGGTTTCTTATTGTGGACATGCTTGGTTTAAACCTTCTTCAAGTTTAACAATAAATTAACTTACTGCTATTTATATTTATTATCAAAAATAGCTGTTCTCTGAGAAGATTGAAAAAACACCCAAACCCTACAGTTCAAATTCACATTTCTTTTGCAAATACATTCAAAGATTTTAGCGTGGTTCTGTCAAATGTGTTTCTCCTCTAATTCAGTCTAGTTTGTGGCCATTTTCCCTTTAGATCCTTCAGGAAAGTAGTTACTAAATTCTGCGATATTATAAATGGAGGCCAGTTCTGAAATCCCCCCAGAGTTAGCAGTCATTTTCTTGTATCTTCCCACACATTCAACACATTTGAAATCCACAGAGTATTTTCTGAACTAAATGACCAAAAAAAAATGTTAATTTTATGGTCCAATCTCACAAGGCATCAAGCCTCCTATGAGAGATTGTGAAAACTTTCTGCTTCAAATACCTTCAGCTTTAGCTTAGTGGTGGGGAGAGGCTGGACACAGAAATCTCCAGGATTGGGTCCTCAATGGTATTTGTCAAATATCACTCATTAGTCTATAACCATCCATCCCTTCAAATATTACATAAAATGGAGAGAAAAAAAAAAAAAAAGAAAGAAAAGAAATAAAAAGAAATCTTTATCTGCCTGAACATGTAACCACAGAGTGGACAATACCATTCCTCTAATTCCTTGCTCATTTACCATCCAAGTCAAAAGTAATTAGTCACCTCTCAAAGAAAGAGAGCTGTTTACATACTGAACCCCACCTCCAGCATTAAAGCCACACCAGTTGTTTGTCAGGAGCTGGCAAAAGTCCAAAGAAAAGGGGATATTCTGATCTCCAGGCACTGCAGAAGAGCCAGAGCTCAGGCCCCTCAGTGGCAGCTGCTGTCCAAGGTCAGACAGCAGCTTCCTCCAGGGCCTTCCTCTGCCCCACTGTCTGTGACTGGTGCCTGCTGTTGAAGTCCATTCACAATAAGGCATTTCCCAGTGCTCTAATTCAAATAATGTGTTGGGTTTTTTTCCCCCATGATTAGGAAAAAAGAATCAATAAGAAATACAAACTCTCTATTTATGTTCTTGACACCCATATATTAAAAACAAGCTAACACATATGGTACTTAAAATGCATTCCCATTACTCTGTATTTTAAAAGTACTATTGAAAGTACTACTAACTTTAAAAAACTCTACTAAATTCAAATAGGTCCCAAGGCTAATGGAAGCAATTTGTATACCAACCCAAACTGACTGGCCCACTTTTCAAAATACAGGTATGATAATCTTGTGGTTTTAAAAGGACATTTAAATTGAAAGACTGTGAATTTAGTACATAATTATACCAATAGAACCCTTTAACTTGTCAACTTGTAAATCTAAAAGGCTATCAATCATTGCTAAAGAGGAAATAAACCTTAAAATTCTTTGATTGACAGTGCTTACTTTTTATGTGGGAAAAAAAAAAAAAGGAGTAAAGTGGCCAGAAATCCATTTACAAAAGTACATTGTTTTACATAGGTGAGTAAAAAGCCAATAATTACACCTCCAAAAGACATATAAATCAAGGTAAGTACTTTTCCCTCACTTACATATTTTAAGTTGCAGTAAACTTCAGGCAACTTTTTATTAAAATACTTTTCCAAATGCAAAGCTTATTGAAGCCATTAATAGAGTAGCATTTTCATTTAAGCTAATATAATCATTTTTGCAAATACAAGATTTAAGCCATTTTTCTCCTTCCAAACAATAAACTTTCAGCCTGTCTCTTGTGTGAATTAACTAAAATTACACCCAGGTGTACAAAATCTGTCTATCTATTCTAGTGTATGAGTTAAGGCACAATATTTATTATTCTTACCATTTTATGAATTACTTCTTAAACCCTTGAGGAAGAACTTTCTTTCAAATTAGACTCTAACAGAATAAGCCATGAAGCTCTTTATGCAGCAAGTCTAAAGCCATAACTCATGAAATCTAAGGCTTTTAATCAAGAAAATGCACAATGTCAAAGGAAATAAGGATGTGTACATTATATTCATCTTTTCAAAGTCCAACTTATTTCTCAACAAAAATGCTGCTTATGCCTCTGAGAAAAAAATGTTTCCATCATAACCATAATTTCAAATTCTGCACAAATAATTTTAATAACCACATGTAGATAATCCACTATCTTTAAAAGTCTCTCTTTTTTAAAGTATTCAGCAGAGAGCTTTTTTTAATATTTCACATAATGAATTCCTACTGTGTCAATAAAGCTTTGGTTGTTAATTGAATGACTGTCTGATGTATCTGAGAGAGGAATTTGTTTCTCTGGCCATGTTGCCAACTTTCAGCAGAATGATCGACACTTAATATCAGCAATTAAAAGGACCTGTTCAAATATCATATGGAATTCGTAGCTTGGGGTAGTGTAGGAGAACCCTTCACCAAGGAAAGCTCATTCAGCAAATGCAGAGAGTAATTGAATTAGACATATTTTAACATTATTATTCAAAGAAAAACAAACACACGCTACATAGAAGCACTATGGAAATATTCAGAATGTAAAACATATCCACTTAATTTGTTTCCCATGCATTCATGGTTTCATTTATTCCTTTTATTTTTCAGTACTTGTTTCTTTTTCATTCTGTTTGACCCAAAACCAATGAGAAAGCAGCACTTAGACCTATGAACTTCCCATATGCTTTTCTAGTGGAAAAGGCTGTAAGGAGAGGGAAGGAACTCTAAGGGCTCAAATAGCCAAAACCAAAAGAAAAAAGGTTGAAGGCTACACACAAATTTACATCAGGTCCACAGATCTGATCATCCCTATCTCAGATGAGAAATCTGGTCTTGATTGTTTTAAGTGAAACACTCGGGGGAAGGCTGCACATGGAATTAAATGTCTCAAAGTGATTGCTCCTGTGGTGCACCAGAGAGTCACTGGTGTGCTTGGAAGGCAGAGACATCATGGGGGAGAGTTTCAAGAAGGTAAGAATGACCTGCAGCAGCTCAGAGCTACAACAGCCTCAGATTATGCTCAGGAAATCGTAACTGCAACAATGGAATGGAAGAGAATTCTTTAGACTCTACCTTTGTCTCTCCACAAATCCATTTCTTTTTGTAAATTTGGCTCTAAAACAAACTTAGACAGCTAGTGACAAGTCCTGAACTACAGTGTCAAGGAGGTGGGGCTTTGGTGTCTACAACATAGATGTTTTTTATTATTTTCCTGTCCAATGAGAGAAACTTGATCAGAATATGAATAGAAGTTGACTCTGTGGCCAAGACACACAAAGTTTTGAATCTCAAAACCTCAGAGACCCAAAAGAACATGGAGAAATCCATGCAGAAATGCTGCAGCACTATCACAGTGATGAAGGCCAAGGCCACCTTTGACATGTCTCTCTGTGCCCAGATTAAACCAGGTCAGAACATCTGAAGGCACAGAGAATAAATATTTTAAATCAAATCCAGGCCATCTAGGAAATCAGGCACTTCAGTGGGGTCCTTGCAGCTCTAGCATCTTCAGAGTTATTTTATAGCTTAGGACTTCCCTGCTCTTGGCCATTTGGCTTCTTCTTCTGTCGACTCAGCCAGCCACCTCTGCAATCAGCTCTTCTCCCTTTTAATCTCTCCTTCTGTCTGTATTTCCACACTGCTGAGAAACAGCAGAATGGGGCTCAAGGGGCTACAACTGAGAGTAGTCACACGAAAAGTTGTGGCTTCCAGCTCCATTCTGTTACCAAGCACAGACTCTTTGCAGGGATGGAAGCAGGAGCTGCTGTCTCTGGCTGAGACATGAAGTTGCCACAGAGCTGATCCCTGATGTTTGCCTTCACTAATAGATGTGGCTTTTGTCTCCAATTCTGGCTAATTTCTGCTATAAGTGCCTGACTAACAAAATAAAATATTGACTCTAAAAGATGGGAATAGGATGGGACAGACCATAATAATGTCAAACTCCAGGTACTAAAAGGCCTTGCTAAGGCCCTGCAGTGCAGCAGTGATAGTGGATGATGTTACAAAGCAGTATCTTGATAAAGCAGGCTGTAAGCAAACCCTGCCCAACAACTCTTACGCATAGTGGCCTCTTATTATTCCAGCTCTACAAAGACAGCAAAAAACCCCCACTTCAATACCCCATCATCAAATTAAAAAAAAAAAAAAAAGTCTGTTCTGCAAATCTCCCTGCAAAGACTTTTCCTTTGCTAATTAAAGCTCCTTAAATGAAAACATACAAGCATTTGAGCTATTTGTTGTTTTTGTTGTGAATTTGGCTTGCTTTTTTGAAAGTCTTCTTTCCACTGACTTTCCCTGGAGTGTTTATTCCCACAAGTGGGTGGGACAGCGAGAGCCTGCATAGAAAGGTCTGAGCGAGAAAGGTCCTCCCAGTGCTAATTCAGAATTTCCTTGCTGTTCTAGTCTCAGTTATCCCTCACTTAAACATGTTCTTGTGTATTGAATTTTCATTTTTAAAACCAAACTGTGACATTATGCCATTTTCAAAATTAGAAATAGGGATATCTGAAGTGTAATTCCTACATTTTCTTGCCATGCAATGCCCCAACAGACACCATGTGCATGTGTCAAGGAGTAAGAAAAATGCAGACCTGAGTCAACACATAGATCTCTTGAGTTACCCCAGTGACTGCTCTTTACTTGAACTAAAGATGCAGTAGGCCAGTGTTTGAGGCAGCTCCACCGTGTTCATCAGTGTTATTACAAACATGATAGACAGCGTGATATTTCCTACTGAAAACAATTTTTCTCCAGCAACTAATAACCATAGGATTTATTCCCTTTCCACTCAGCCCACTCTACACAACCAGTGGAGGTGCTGAAAATGCAAGGAATGCCTATCTTGAGTCCCAATTTTTTATGAAAAGTTACTGGATGAAATTACTGCATCTGTCTAGCAAGAATCATGTGTTGATTTCTCAAAATACAGTAACTTTAAATGTTCACTCTTTTCAACCTGCAATCTGACTTGGGAAAAAAAAAAAAAAAAGGTCAAACAATTCATGAGCTTCACAGTTTCTTCTTCCTCTGACTGCTTTGACCTCTTGTCTAATGGGGAAGATTTGGCCTTAAAGGGAGTCTGAAACAAAGTCTAGTTTCAGGCACTGGAATTTAAACATACCAATTTCACAACAGGCTGGTAGAATTCACATGGGTGTATGTGAACAGTGGGCCAGAAGGAAATTAATGCTTGTTGGTTACTTCATCAAGTTGCCTAGGTTAATTGATGCATCTTTGACTGTTGTTATAAAAAGGGAAACAGCAGCATTTACATGTGAATATTTTCCAGTTTTTCAGGCACATTCTGAAACTGCATGTGAACATGCAGCAAAAGATTTACTGAAAATGCCTGGCTCTCAATGGCTTGCCCCTTCATTTAAATAAATAAATATATATGTACACATGCACACAAGCACAAAAATGCATACAAGCCAAGATTTAAAATAATGGGTGCATAAGGTTAGCTATAAGATCTATATTTAGACCTACTTTAAAACATTTTTAAAATAAAGACAGTGCATTTATTTTTAAACTGTTGGTTCAGAAACAGATGCAGAGATGTACCATACAGAGTGTGGGAGATGCTGAAGAGTCACCTCATGTAACCTTTTCTTTCATTCTGTACTGTGTATATTTTCAACAGTTTTTCTTTGCATAGACTCCTCAAATTCTACAATTTAGGTGCAGACACCTTTAAAATTGTCATAGGGGTAATTTTTTATAATATACAGGGAGTTGTTTCTTTTTGTCACCCTTCACAAACTCCTTTGGGGTAGACAGTATTGAAAGCCACTGTTGACACGTGTTTTCATGCAGAAATATATCCTTCTGAGTAATGCCTCTCTTGCTTTTAACCTTGTTATTTCTCATCTTCTCTTCAGATTATTAAAAAAAATAATTATTACCAAGGGATGCATAAATGAAAAACTCAGTGTTCTGTCTGAATGCCAAAGGCATTCCTATCAGAAGGCATCTTAGTCTAAATTTGGCTGTTTCTCAGAATTGAAGACTTCTGACGTGCAAGCGCACCATGGTCAGAGCAAAAAGAATCTTCAAGAGAGAAAACTAGAAAAAAAACAGCTATCACATCCAAAATCTCTGAATATGAGATTCACAGAGAAACTCAAGTACAACTGAATCATAAAAATGAGATGAACTATGCCTAGACTGTAATGAACATTATAGGTGTGGCACTCTTGGAAGGGACTGACCTGCTGTGAGGTTTAATTTAGGTCTTTAATCCCTCTCCATAACCAAGTTTAAATCCCTTGAAAAAACAATAATTTCCAAATATTTTTATTTCTAAACATTAGCTTTGATTTGTCTATATGAAATTGCCATAAGGCACTCGAAAGCAAAAGGACCATTTTGGATATACCCTCAGTGACGCAGCAAATTGTTTAAAATTAAAACAGTTGGGTTTTTTGTTTGCTAGTTTGTAACATTTAAATAGAAGTATATAATTTGAGAGTTCTCCTAAGTCTCTGATTTTAGTAGCAGATATATCACCTGCCTCTATAATTGGTCAGGGTTTGGGGGTTTTTTGCAAAAATTTTGACAATAACTGTTATCAAGGGTAAAAAAAATCATACCAGCCTGTCTGATAAACATGTTTCCCTGCCCTCACACCCCAGTGAGCACTGTGACACTGTACTTTTATCATCTAGTGTGTGCTCAGAATGAGCTTAGAACAGCAATTGCCAGGAATAGGCAGGCGATAAACTGCATTGATTTAACACATCTTGTTTTCAATCATGCTCGGATTTTCTGAGCACGCATTTTTCCTGTACTTCAGCTTGTAGCTTTTATCTGACGAGCTGATCCCTTTTCACTGGAAAATGAAAAGGTCGCACAATAAGACACGGTTTACTGGAACTTGAGCACGCACCAGGGAAAGTATTTTAGATAAATACTGTCAGACATAGTGGAGCTGAATTTCAACAACACAATTGCTAAACAACAATACTTATTACTCTCTAGAACAAGCCTACAAGCAACTTATGGCTCACAGCAGGGGAAATCTCAGAGTTGAGCTCAATAGTTAAAGCAACCTTATTCAAGCCTGTTTAAAGATGCACTATTGCTTCTGCCTTACATGCACCAACAAGCTGTACCTCAGGAGGAAGCTAAATATCCCCTCAGATGCTTTCATTGGTAACTTATAAATGAAGAAAAACCACATCAATTACTTTTCTTATTCTTTTGGGGTTTTTTTGGCAGAAAGGTGACTGACTACATGTTTGATTTAATTTAATCATATATGGAGTACAGGGTGATGGTAAAAACAAAATTATCCAAATGTGAAAGTAATTTAACTGAAACTAATTCATTAACCAAGGTGAGTTGCAGAGGAGGTCAGTAAACAAGCAAGGAGTAATATGGCATGAACTATCTACCAACAGCCAAGGTAAGTAGGCTCATAAGAATAATTCTAATACATTTCCCTTCTCCCCCTGAGGTGACAGATGCTGTACATTACAGCACTGGAAGCAAAATATTCAATTATTCCTACAAAAAAGGGGCAAAGAAAATGTCCAAGATATTCTTTATTATACCCAAGGAAAGTTCTCACCAAGTAAACAGGCAAATTGACTTAATTTTCCTCCTCAGCCTAAATGGACTAACACTCCTTTCCCCACGGCGGCTCAGCTCTAAACCTGCAGCCCAGGAGGGGTGACTGGTTCACCTCAAACACAGCTCCCCTCAGCATCTCCTTCCCGCACTTGCTGTCTATGCAGGCACATGAACACAGTATGCATGAGGTTCTCACCTCTTGTAATCAATGAAGCACCTAAACCTACCAAACCCACCTTGGTTTTTTGCCTGGCAGTCTTTTGAAACCAGATTCCAAACAGTGGACTTTCCATGCACCTCACTCCTTCAGACTTTAGAAGAGACTCAACTTTGTCAGCGCTTCCTGGTCTGCTCCCCTCTTGCAGCAGCCTTTCTCAGGACAGACACCCTGTTCCTTATGAACCCTAGTCCTCCCCCTCATTTACAGGTATTTCTGCACCACCACCAAAAAGTGTGTAAGCATGTTTACACAGCAAAAATATTGCAAATAGGTGAAAATAATCCTTCCTGCCTTTTCTCCCTGGTATAGGTGGTGACCAGTGACAGGACCCGAGGCAACGGCCTGAAGTTGTGTCAGGGCAGGTTTAGGCTGGTAGTTAGAAAAAGGTTCTTCACTCAGAAGGGGGTTGGGTGTTGGAACAGGCTCCCTAGGGAAGTGGTGACAGCACCAAGGCTGGCAGAGTTCAAGAAGTGTTTGGACAATGCTCTTGGGCACAAGGTGTGACTCTTGGGGATGGTCCTGTGGAGGGTTAGAAGTTGGACTCAATGAGCCATGTGGATCCCCTTCCAACTCCAATTTTGTGATTCTGTGGTCATTCATCACTTTTGCATACAACGATATATAGTCTCTCCTCTCTCCAAGATGGGGGTAAGAATCTCCAGCCTGTGATTCCATCTGCACTTCTGGTGAAACAACCAAGCTACTCCAGGCAGCCAAGACACAGCTGCTGGCTCAGCTTAGCAATAACAGCTAACGAGGCACAGGGATACCAATCTATTCTTTAGGGAAGTAGCAATACAGAGGGAAGTCTCAAAACCAGAGCATCAGCCCCATAAATGCCCTTCTTATTTATTAGCAATGTCAGTGCAGAATTGGTGTGAAATATTTATGTATTCCTCGCTTCTCCTGAATGAGCTTATTAGTCATTTAGGTCCAGCATAAATTTATCTTAAATTCACTTTGTCCAAGAACCTGAACCAGTTTAAAGCACAACCATTCTGGCAATTTTTTTAAAAACTATACTGATACTGACTAGAGCTTAGTCTACTGCATATACACATCAGAGAGTCAAGTCTCCAGCTCTAGTCAGACTCATCCATCTTTTTTGGATATTCTGCTCACATTGCATATCTTGCGGAAAGAATATGGTAAATATCATTTAAATTACATTTTGAATTATAATTTAAAGTAGGCAAGACAAAAAGGATAGATCTCAAGAAAAATACAAAGTAAAATCCAACTTTTCATTCAATGCTACTTTGCATTCAGCTTCATGAGCCTGACTGCCAGAGAACTCACGCAACCATCGATTTCTCCCTCTCACCTGGCAAGTTTTTCTGCTAGACGAGTAAGTTGAAAATCCGTGCTGCATTTTAGGGTTATCTCATGCAACACAGGCAGAATTCTGATATGTCTTCTCCATTAAGTGCTCATAATCCCAGAAATGAAAGTAACTCATTTCTTCCCAGGGTGCCTGTTAACTGAGAAACTTATCTTAATTGAATGCACAGATCAGTTAACCATCTTCGGGTTCGCAAACCATTAGTGTCCCATTTGCACAGCAGTTCTGCTGGCAGGTCTCCTCCCACCCCTGCACTCAGGGGATCGGAGGTTCAGCGAAGGAGGGGACGTGCTGGAGGGGATGAGCAAAAGCACCGTCAAGGGCTTATGCTCATGACAAAATGAGTGCTCTGGGGTTGAACAGGCTTTTCCTAAATTATCAGCACTAGATCACCTTGCCAGTCAATTACAGAGGAATCAACAAATACTGGAGCTCTTCCCCCAAATACAAACTAAGTAGCCTCCAAACACGTCTACAGAGAGATCACTAATCTGGAATCTGGAGCGTCACAGGCATCAGAGAAGAGGAAGTAAAAATAATTGCTTATATCACTCCCTTCGCATCTTGCCTCTCTTCCACTCTCACAATTTACCATCTAGAATATACTTGGTAAACTAGTGGAAATGAGTATGGAAATTAAAATATCTGAAGTGCGACCATTTGCCTATAAAGCTGATGCTTCAAAAACAAGCTGTAAAAGACAAGGAAAAGAGGATCCAGACTGAAACTCACAGTAGTGTTATGAAACCCTTTCAATGTTTCATTTACAGTGGGAGCGAACTGACCTTTGGTTCTGCAGTGGTCACTGCTGAGTTTGGGATACACAGCAAAACTGAATCTCAGCTGGTTGGTGGCACCCCAAAGCAGTAGCCACATCCCTGTGCTCATCAGCACTTATTCATCAGCTAACAAACTCTTCTGAGGTAGCTGAAACTTTTCTGCACTCCAGTGAGGCTCACCAAAATAAAATGCATCATATTAGTATGCCTCAAAGTTCAATACTGACACAAACAGTATCATCAGGTGATAAAAACAAAGATGTTGCAAGTGTGACATGAAAAAAAGAGTACTCAAATATTAAAATCTAATTTAGCAATTTGCAAATTGGCACTCTGAAAGGATGAATTTAGCATTAATCTTGCTGGAAGTGGCATATTTATCAGTAACTGATTTGTAGCTTTCCAGGTGGTAAGCAATAGACATAAATACACTTCTGGGTCCATCAGCAATATGCAAGAGTGCGCTTAAACAGACAAACTCACTAAGGCCCTGAGTGAGCAAAGTATTAAGCACCTGCCTGCCAGAGTTAATTAGTCTGTGCAGAGCAAGACACTGATGCTTCTGCTCCGCTCCAAACCAGCTCCATTACAACTGCCCTGGGGCATCTCTGCTTCCTGCTCTCCTGTGCGGTGTATCAGCAACTCAAGCAAAGCTTCTCCTTCCTCCCACATGATCCCAGTGCGTGTCATGCCCGTGGTCTTGCTTCCCAAGGACACAGGGACAGGGATGGGGAAGAGCAGCCTCCTGAACCATCTCTTGGCATTGCACACTTCAAAGAGGAGCTGCTTACCTTGATTTAGCTCCTGTGCAAAGCAGCCACAAAGGCTGTTGGAAACCAGCTCTGTGCAGGGGAGAATTTGCAAAAATGTCCAATGTCTTGGTCTTCAGAGAAAATCACTCTAAAAGTGTTTTGCACTGAAAGCTCATGTTGATGCCCAGAGGCTTGTGTATGTCACTGGGCAGACACACCTGCAGAGCCCCAGCACAGCCACAGGCTACAGACCACACCTTAGATGGCTCTATAGGAAGAAGATTCCCACGGGTGGACTTTACTCACTCTGTTGGCATTGAGTTTTAACACTCTGTGCGGTCTCTTCCCTGCCTGAGCGGAAGATCCACATTCAGTGGCAAAAGTAGTTATACAAAATAAATCTAAGTTGAGCTGATTGAGTGAAAAATGGACACTGACAAGGTATTGTGCATCCTGCTGGAGCAGATGGATCTTTGCTCATCAAAGCCAAAGCTGGTGGAGACACAGCAGTGACATTTAAGTCTAGGACATGCAAATTGGAAGATGCTTTCTCCAAACAGCAAAGGGAAATGTAATGTCACTTTTTGCTTCCAAACTTTGCTTGTTGCACAAAACAGAAGTGAAAGAGGAAAAGAAAGGCCGGGGGGGAGGTGGGGGTGGAATTCCCACAGGATTTGTCTGCTTTATCTGCCATTCCCCTTTGTTCCTTTTCCTTCTGTAATTCTGTCCCCTCCACCAGCAGTACAACAGAGTCCCCTTCAAAAACTACTATTTCAGTAGTTTATCACAAGTATAAAGTAAAACACGTACTGAAACACACATAAAGGGAAACTAAATACATCATATGCTGGGCACCTAGAACAAAAGTGAAAAGAAATATATATATTTTTTTTAACATTCAAATATTCTGATATTCGATAATTGGAAAGGCAGAGGTGGGACTAATCCAACTCTGTGTTAAAGCTTGTTATGCTGTGAGATACCACACTATTCTATAGGTAGCATTCATCTTCCTTCAGCTAAACTGACCCATTGAACTCTGGTGTCTCAGATGGCATAATTTATTTTCAAGTACACTTGAAAGAGTAGTCAGGGTTGATTTCTGTTACATTTAACTACTAAGCATGCAAATCGTTATTTATTATGGGTTAGGCTTTCAAATCCCACTGAATTAAATAACATATTACATGATTTGGTCAGGATTTATTTTTTTTTTAGCATTAAAAGCTCTGTATTTCAATTAGATTATGCTGTGGGGACCTTAAGCTTCCAGGTATTTCTGCAGCAAAGAAGATGTATTTCCAATAGTAAGAATAAAGTAACCCTCTTTGTTGGGTACCTATGCAGTGATTTTTTACTTTAGTTGAAGAACTCTTTCCACATTATTTGGCATCATACCTTGCCTGTAATTTATAGCAGTCCTGAATTATTTCTCAGTTTTAGAGATGGGGAACAAACAACCACAAAGCCATAAAATTTAGGTACCTGTGCCTATTTAAATTTCCCACCAGGCACCTAAATGAACTTTCAGGACTCTAAATGCAATTAAAATTCTGACTTTAAGTAACAGAGTCAAAATTACAAAAGAAGTCTGAGACTTAAAACAGGGATTTCTGCCACTGGATGACAAGCTGCTCCTCCCCAGTGCTGTGGACCTGCAGTTTGCACTGTCTGGTAGCATCAGGTGACATTGAGATTCTGCTATTGTTCAAGTTTTAGTGGACAAAGTCTGTGAATAATCACATGGTTCAAAATTCATTATGCTCTGCTGTGCTGGGCAAGTTGCCTGTTGGGCACAATTTTTCAGTAGCAAACAGCACAGGGAGAAGAACTGTGAGTCAATGATAACCTCCTATTCCAAAGCACATAAAGTTTTCTAACTTCAAAAGGCATTAATAAGTAAAACACAGTACATGGTACTATTGCCTTCAAGTAGAATTTATTCCATTTGAAGTTTTTAAATTTATTTTTATTCTTAATTTATTCCCAGTCATTATGAAATCTTTTGGAGACAAAGAAGACATGCTCCAAAAATGACATTTAGTGACTGTCATTAATTTCCCATTTAAATAACAGGATATACAGAGGAATGAGCAGCATTTTCCAACCTGTAGTGTTCAGAACTCCAGGACCCCAGAGGTCCTGCAGATGTGTCTTGGTGGTCCATGTAAGGGAACTAAGAGAGATGTAAGTCAGTTGTCAGCAGGCTCAAAAGTCACTGCACAATTCCTTGTTCAAAGTTCCATATTTGTACTGGAAAATATTTAGGTGTCCACAACCCTGAAAACTGTTGAAAAGAGTCTGCAATAGAAGGTTTGTTGGCACAAGCTCTCCTCCCTCTGGAAGATTTGCTACATACATTGAGGCACCCACTTGGAAGATTGTGGATATTTTCTGCTGAATGGGGCCCTTGGAGAGGAAATATTTGATTTACTGCAGAGTTCTCATTTCCCTGAATTGCAAATAAAGTGTAATTTGATTAAATGTAAATGAATCCTACAATACTTTTGGTGGCTTGTCTGAAACAATTGATTGTAATGGGCATCCATCATTTGGTTTGATTTTAATTCAGAGACAAAAAAGGCAAAATGAGAAAACTAAAGCAAGTGCCACTAACATTCTAGAGCTGGAGCAGTCGAGATTTGTGGCGTTGGATTGTCATTCCCATTGTTCTCAGAGAGCAAGTGTTGCAATAGAGGGGAAACACAACAGCAAAAGAAAAAGAATACTGTGAAACATATACATAAACATAGATCTAGAGGAAACAAGCTTTTTCACAATGAATTCTCTTAAATCATCTTAAGGAGCACAATTTGTTGAATTTATTTTCACATCAATATCCTAAAGTGAATGAGTAAGGAAGATGAATATTCTTCTGTGTTTCTCAGTTAGAAGAAAAGCTTTGTTTTTATATCCTTTTTCACCAGGATAGTTTCCAAGTGCATAATACTAGTTTCAGCAGTTCTTGTGGTCTGAAATAATAAGAGAAGTGAAATTTCTGATAAACATAAGCTTGATAAACTTTTGGTGTCACTTTCTTCAAATGTGGAACTACTCCAGCCACAGAGATAATAACAGATGACCAGATTGTAACTGCTTTATTACTTCTTTTTCCTCATAAATTTTAATTTTGGAAAGTTAAGTGAAAAATGTGGTTTCAATTTCCTACAAATTGCACACAATTGGGTTTTAACAAGAAAATAGAAAGAGATGTTATGCTCCTCAGAATGAATTAGTGAGAGGAGTTTGTTTCTTTGTCTTTCAGCATCATCAGAATAACAAAGTACAAAATGCAAAAAAGATGAATGCAGAAGAAAAAAGGCAACTGTAAAATGTACTAAGAAAAGTAATTATTTATCTAAATAACCTCTGAGCAATTTAACAAGATAATACCTTTTCTCCAGCCTTTTCCCCCTCTGTTTCACCAGACTAAAGTTTAAAAGAAATCAGGCTGCATACACATGTTACAGGAAATCTTCTAATAAGAAAACACTGTGTACATAACATGTTGCTCTCTCAGAGGGTACTAGCAATTGTCAAAGTGCCTGTTCAGATCATATTAAAAAGGCTTGGATAAATACTTCCATAGAACCAACAAAACGAGAGTAGAAATGAAAGTCAAGAGAAGACAGAGATAATAGTTATTTTGCCCAGGAGGTATGTGGGACTCAAATCAGTGTGTGGCTTTACCCATGGTACTCATACCCACAATTACAACACATATATTAAGACCTTAAATCATACTAAAGGTGATCCAGCTTTTCTTCAGCCGTAATGGTTCAAAAGAGGTTTTAGAGGAGATGGAAGATGCTCTGGAGTAGGTAAGAGCAGCATCAAGCAAATGTTAAGAGAGAATCCTGCCAGTGCTGCCAACAGAGAAGTCAATGGTCTTAACTCAGGATGTACAGGGAGATGACCCAGGTACAACCAAGTGTATTGGTCAGCACAGCTATGAAATGGAATGGTAGAGATCAAAATATAATATGGAAAATCCACTAAATGTTTGTAGCCAAGCAGTTGAGACTTACTGTAAGGACTGTAGGTATTGTGAATCTTGGAATAATCCCATGAAAATGTGCAGTGGTTGAAAATCAGCACTTAAATAACCTAGAGCTTCCATGAATTCCACCATGCTGTTTGGCTGCTTCTAAGTAAGGATGCTCTTGAAACTTCAAGGATACAAATTGATTTATACTGCTTTTCATGAAAAATATAGTGAAAATTGGGTAGTAATGTATGTAAAAATGGAGACTTTATCAGTTTTCTTTAAAATGTTTTAAAATGTGAAGATCTTCTAGGAAAAAAAAAAAGAGTAGCAAATATGCAAAAGAGACACATTTGTAATGAATTTTAGTGCAAAAGAAATGTTCATTATGAGAACATATATGAAAAAAATCAATTTCCCTGAAAAAATTCTGGCACTGTAGGCAGTACTTTGGGGGGAAGACAACTTTCCATAAAAATTCAAATTACCAAATTTGTAAAATTTAGAGGGACAAAAGTTATTAGGAAATTGCTGCACAAATTTGAGAAAATATTTGTGATGAATTTCATACAGCTTTAGACTTTATTACACAAATCCCTTGGAATTTTTTTTCCCTAAGAAAACTTTCATTGGCCAATAACTGTAAGTCTCAAACTGTTTCTTAAAAAGACATGTGTGTGAACAGATGAAACTGTTTAACTGCTCTGTTGACACCCCATGCCATAGTTGTTTCCTGTGTTAGCCATAACCCACAGTTTTTGTCTGTCCTATGACTGTAATCACCAAAGGCAGAGAAACCCACAGGCATTGCCAGTGCCTTAAAAAGATGTTACACCCCAAACACCTCAACTCTACGAGAAAATAATTCATTCAGTGGATGGAAAGGCATGGTCCTAGTTCTTTCCAGAGGCATCAGTATGTCCTCAGATTGCAATTGTCCGTTCCTGACTATAGATGGAAAGAGTGCAGGAGAAGAGGGTTTTCTTCACCCCACGTGTCCCTACGGAGTCAGAACACACACCTCAGTCATTTATCATCATGCCAGCTCAGCCTGCCAGCTTGACAAGGATTTTTCCCCCGGGGTTTCTAAACTAGAAATGTTATTTAGGTTACAAAAACAATTGCACGTTTTCTGCTTCCTGAGCCAGTGTAGATCTGTGAGCATGCAAATGAAAAAGATCTTAAGCCTTCCAGGGCTGTGGCCACAGCACAACCCTCAGCTCTCCTTGCCCAGGGAGAGCCGGCAAGGCTGGAGGGAGAAGTTGTGCCTGGGAAAGCAGCACACGGGGAGATGCGATGGCCGTCGAAACGTCTGCTCCCTTTGGTGTCGATGGTTCAAGTCTTACTGCAGGGCCTTGCAGTTTAGAGAAAGCAATTTTCTTTGGCCTCTGTATCAGCCATAGATTATTTTCTTCCTTTCATTTTTCCTCCCTTCCCCCCATTCCTTGAGCAGAAGTGTCTGCTTTGCTCTCCCCCCACCTTGTTGTGTGGATTAAAGCGGAAAAAAGGACAACCCTTGCAAGTCCAACAATGCTGAGGATCCAGTGCAAATTCTGCAGCTCAATGTTAGCTGAGATTTGTAGGAAACCTGATCTGTTCAGAACTTGCTCATCTGGTCTGGCTCATACTTCTAGATAATGATCATGGGGGATGCAGTAAGTTTGCAGTACATACAGAGCAGCTTCCTCACAGAGCAGGATGCACATTTGCCTTCACAAGCCTGAAAATGTTGCCCTCTTACAGGAGTTCACTTTTTTTTTTTTTACCTCACACAATTTGTTACTTCTTAATTTTATTTTTTTCTTACATAGGTGTATCTTAACTATGCTCATTATAAAACTCTTGCTGCTAAATTATTTATGCCAATCAATCAAGTGTGGTACCTCTGCAGATGTCAGCAGATAAACAGAAATGCAGTGTTGCATGATGGAGTTTAATGCTGTGGAAATGTCGGGGCGCTTATTTTAAAATTTCACTGACCTTTGCTGTCCTTTTTTCAATGTTTGCTTATTGCCACAGTAAGGAAACACTGCAATGAGACTCGGAATTTTTATATGTGGATGTTGAAAGTCAATATTTAAAGGAAGCATGTTTCCCCAATTACACCATTTCTGCTTATGTGCTATCAAAGGAGGCAGCACAGAGGTACCATTTGTACTGAACATGGGCAATACATGTGATACAGCAAAGAGAGCAAGAGCAAAACAAGCAAAGCCAAACTACAGGGATATCGTCAGAGGAGCACAGTGTCTGCATGTTGTTACAAGTGGGTACTTTGACATTAAGATACTACAGGTTCGTGGTTATTTTGGGGGTTCCTCTCTTTCCCTGCTGGCAGTCTGGGCTCTGTGGGACCTGTGTAACAAGGCAATAGTGTCTGGGAAATAATGAGCAGGGGAATGCAGTGCTGTTCTTTCATTGCAGTGTTAGGTGCGATGTTGCACACTAAAGCACCGGATCAATACTTCCAGCAGCAAGCCGTTCAATACACCTGAATTATTGCTTCATTTTTCTTCTTATTATAGATGAGTTGTGTTATTATTTTCCCCAAATCAATATTTTACAACCTTTTTTATCCGTTTCTCCATAAATTTTGTGATTACTTTAAACTGGGAATTCCGGTACACTAAATAAGATGCAGTATCTGAGAGGTAGTGAATGTACCAACACGATTTTTTACTCCAGACACTGCTTAAAGGCAGATCCTAATCAATAGCTAAGTAGGAAAATTTTTACATAAGGAAGTTGGAAGCAGCTCCAAGCTTACAAAATCAAAATTCATGTTCCTAGGAAATACTCACTACAAAAGACTATTCTGGAAATACAGGGAAAGAGAGGTCTGATGGGCACTTTGCGTGGGAAATTTAATTCCAAACAAATATGCTTTTTACTTCCCCTCAGCTAAAGGGCGACCATAATTCACTGAAATTGTTTCTTACAAAGCAGATAATCCCGTGCACCTTAGAGTGATTTAATTAGCTTCCGTAGCTGTCTCCTGCTAAGTGTTTAAAGCATCTGCAAATCAAATCATGTTAACTCATCTGCTTCACCACTTTCTTTGTTCTATGCATAGGACCTTCCTAATAGCATTAATAGAAGCATGAGTTTCCCTGGAGAGGGGAGTAGCAAAGTGAGTTAATTATATAGTTATTGTAAAATTGTGTACATTATTCCACAGAACATGCTGGGTAAGTATTAAGTTGCTACACAGAAAATAATGACAATTTTTGGTGATCCCAAAAACCAAAATGTTATAATTTGAAAGGAAAATGCAGATTCCCCTGAAGTTGGAGGAATTCTGCGAAATTACTGCTTGCACTCTGCCTGGCCTGGCTGCTCATGGACTGCAGTGCAAGATCCTGCCTATCCCCGACACTTCAGCTACACTTTTCATCCTCACATTTACTGCAGGATTACAAGATCAAGCAGTAGGAGGTACAGTAATCTCCATTCAATGTTTTATAACACTTTAAAAATGTTAACAGGAAAAATAAAAAATCCCAGGGATTTTCTGCTATAAATTGTATAGATCTCTGCTCATATCCATTTGGTCTAATTAGGAATGGCATCACAGACCCCTCAAGGAGCAAGTCCAGCAGTTTCTTCAGATCTGGGCATCAGTACTACAGTGGAGTAAATAATTCATAACAAACCATTCCCTCTAACTGTCGAGAGAGATGTTTTTCTCCAATTACCCTGTTAGATGAAAGTATTTGTCAAACAGTTTTTCTGATTAACCTTTTCCTTATAGATAGGTAATTACAGAATGGATTGTTACAAATTTTTGATTTAAATTCTGTGTTTGTAGGATATGTTCAGAGAGGGCATCAGCTCACCTGTGTATTTGCTGGTTTTGAGTCACGTTTCTTTACAACAGAAAAAAAAAGTTTTATATCCTTTTGTTCAGGCAAAGACATTTAAACCATGTAAAATTCACCATCCACAGCACACTCTGAGTTGTTTCAGCAAACTCACTTGTTCAAACATTCACAGGGAGCAAAACACTACAGGGAAACTGAAGGAAATTCATTGCCAAAAAACAAATGAATATTCATGGTCCACAGAAATACCCTTATTTCCCAGCTCTAATCAGCATGAACATCTGTGAAAAAAAGTCTAATGGGGGAAATTGGAGAGGGGAGGGGGTCATTTCCATCCTTTCCCTTAGGCCCCAATTTAAAAAAGGTTCATTTGTCTTTCTAACAGAACTTGCAAGTGATGCAAGGATGAACAGTTATGGTGAAGAAACAATGAGCAGACTGGCCTTGTCTTTGGTAAATTTGAACTAAAATCTTAATTCCAGAGCAAAAGATAACTACTGTATTTTCTTGTTCCTGTCCCTGGCATGCCAGACTTGTGCATTGCCCAGAGACCCCCCTCTACCAATAACAGACTCTGAGCTGACAGAAACATAAAGGGAAAATACAATCCAAGGCAAATAGGCAAGGCTTTGCTCATTCTCATCCTTTTAAATAAATGACAAGCACAGCTGAATGAAAGATTTAGGAAAACAAAAAGTACATCAAAATTAAAAACCTGGAGAGAAAATATTATTGTTTTTCAGTATGACAGCCATCTGAAGACCTATTTTTAGGAACAACAATATAATGACTATTTCTGATAGCTGTACACAACATGCCTGTGAACTTTAGGGAAAATTCTTTTTGGAGTCGTGAAACTAGTCAGAGATCTACATTTGGAAAAAATATTTCCCTTGCTGAAGTGACCTTTCAACATGAATTCATGGTTACTTCTGGCAGCAAAATTTTTCCTTTCATTTTTACAAATATAAGATTGCTGTTAGAACTGCCTGAGAATACAAACTGTATTTTTACTCCATGAGTTGTAGTCTTCTGCAGAAAGCATCCCACTGGAAGCTAGGAATTGGATCTAAGTTAGGGAGGGGAAAAGGAAAACAAAAGAAAAAGGGGGCCATAAGTACATGTATTTCAGAAACTACCAGGGATTGCAATATTTGGGGTAATGGTTTATTTCCTACACAGCACTTGGCACATGAGGCACTGTGGGTGTAATGTTTCTTATCCAACCTGTTCAAACACTTGGTTAGAGTCCATATGCAGACAGAGGACAGAGAAAAGTTTCCTGATGATATGCATCCACATTTAAGATGATAAATAAGACAGTAAAGGGGGTATAATGTCCAAGGGCTCCAAAGGGTTCATTAGGTTTTTATCCTTTAAGCAGACAAGGTATGGCAATTTTCACAATTATTCATAGGTATCCCAGTCTTTGTTCTGTAATTTTCACAGATTTAAAATGGAGAGTTTGGCACCAATTTCTATTTCAACAAACACGTATTTTTGCTAGATGACTCTTACAACATCTTAATTGCCATGCACATTTTCTGTCCCATGGGGGTCTTAAAAAAAATATCATTCTTTGTTGATTGTGTGGGGTTTCTCTCTATGCTTTTTGGTTGAATTCTTTTAGGTTTGTGTGTGCATGTGTTTTGGAATTTTTTTTTTTTAGTTAACCCACTGCCTGCTGGGCATGGCGTTTCCTTTCCTTTAACCACCAGTGCTGACACCTGGTGCTATCCAACAGCAGTTCAAGTCCAGAACTCTTCAATCAAAATGGTTAACCACAATTTATGGCAACAGGAAAAAAAGAAAAATCATGTTTGGGAGGGAAAGGACAGAAATTAAAGACACTGAGAGATGAAGCAACAGCGGGTATGGCTATGCAAATACATTAGGACAAAATGCCAGACTGTAGGTCCTCAAGAACCAAATACAGGCTATTTATTGTGATGCTGAAGGGATGGCTCACACTTATCTCCACAACGTGGAAACTGCCATGAACTATCTGGTCCTTGGCAGTCCAAGTTTGGTCTGCAGAACAGCTGACATGCTGCAAAACCACAGTCTAATTTACATCATGCTAACACATTTGTGTTCTTATAAACTTCTCTCCCACTTTGTGGAATAAAAGATCTGCATATGTTTGGCTTATCAGAATTAAGGAATTTTGGTGAGATTGTTGCAACTTTTGTGCAGACTGAATCTTCAAGGAAATTCTACTTTCTCTAAGACATTATTCAGCCATTATCATGAAATAAATGTGGACCAATGTTACATGTTTCACATCATTTAAAACACTGTGGTTACAATTCTCTTCCTTTCTGAGTTGTCTTTGTTGGCTCCTGTGGAGCCTACCAGGGCACGTCTGCGCTCCAAGCTGCAGCGTTATATACAAAAAAATACTCAAACTGACTTTAAATACAGTAAGGATGGACACTGTAACCTGTGCCAGGAGCCAACTCTTCAGAGTTCTGGGCCAGCCTGATGATTGATCCTAGTTATCCTGTGACTAAACGGTTTCCAGCACCTCTATCAAGACACCACAGCAGACCACATCACTTACGCACTTGATATCTTCTTAACTAAGCAGAAGAATTCGTGTGAGTTCTTGCAAGATAGCAGAAAAGTACAAAGAATTTCACACTCCATGCAATAAATTGCTCTTGCATCCACTGAGATGAAAGGCTACAAGTACAAGATTTTCCTTTTATCTATATATTAACAAAAAAGCCTGAATCTGTAGACATGGGCTATATTGAGACACACCTACTCTGTAGTCACTGCTGTCAGCGAGTTGAAGCCAGGCTAGATAAGCATTACTGGCTGTGTAAGGATGCTGGTACAGGCATGAAGCAAGCCAGGCTGCCCAAGTCCTGCCTCCAGGGAATGATGCTGCACATCACAGCGCTGGTCTGAACCAGCCAGCCTGCCTGCATTTGTGGAACAAAATGCCTAAGCAAAATGAGCCCTCACTAACAAGCACCTCAAAGGATTAAGCACATCTTAAGGAGGCTATTTGGCAGGTAGTGCTGTGCAAGAGCGTGCCTCAGGCAGTCGTGCACTGAATTCACATCCTGACTCCCTCACCAGAGCCAACTCACGGGCACCTCTGACAGCCTGGCCCACGGTTTGGCCAGTTTTCAACAACACACAGTAAATCCTGCTCGTGCTTCCAGCAGAAATCAAAACCTGCTGCACCCCATGAGAAGCACAGGAAGGATGAGTTAGGTACACACACAGCCATGAGGCAGCCAGAATTCCCAGCTAACAGTCTCTGAAATATGATGGTGGCAACAAGTAGTCAAGGAGTTGTCTGGACCAGCAAAAAGGCAGTGTCTTGTCTTTCTTCTCAGAGCACAGGATTAAAATGCATTAAGGTGCTCAGTACAACCACTGCTGCTACTCTAAACTGTCCATTTCTGTGGCATTTGTCTAACCTGAATACCCACACATTAAGAAACAAGGTAGTGAAGCCTCCTGTAGAAACAAAGTACAATTCAGGCTTTTTAGAAATTCATCTCAGCTGTTTTATTACCCTTTTTTTTTTTTT
>VXAU01002515.1:980134-1090167 GCA_013399695.1 Formicarius rufipectus
GGGAGTTAAAACAAGTTCTCATGGGAAAAATGAATGGCAAGAAATTCTAGCTTTAAAAGAAACAGCTAATCTGCTAGTTTGATTGTTCTTCAAAACTTACAATGAACCAATAATCCTAATTAAAACCACTTGGCCTAGTTCTCTAAAGCATCATAGCTTTTTCTATGCTTCGTTTATACACACCATAGACTATTAGTTTTTTTCTAGTGCTCACTAACAAAGTGCTGACTTTGTTGGGATGGCTGAGCTAATTTCGTGAACTCAGTGTGAAACCTTAGCTAAACAAAATTGTGGTAATTTTCCTTAATTTGTAAAAGTGATTGGAGTGCAAACAAAATTTTCCTCTTGGGTCAATCCTATAATTTTCAATTAACTAAAACTAATCGGCCGACATGTACTGAACCTGCATTTTGTTTAAAGGGCTGGAAGGCACTTCCGAAGGTCAGGATGCATTAATTGTTTTTATTTTAGTTTCACTTAGTCCTTTTTAAAAGATCACATTTAAGTTCAGGTTGCCTCTAAAAGGAAAATGCAAATGGTGTGAGGTAAGATTTAAATCACAATAGCTTTTCTGTATCTATCGTAGCTCCATAAGTAACTGTATACAAAAGAGAATTGCCCATGGACTGCATTACCTTTGGCTTTATCATTATTGTTTAGTATTTCATAACTACTATTTATTGTATTAAAGATAATGTGTTTGAAACACCAACCTGAAAATGTGTATATGAAAACACCCTCCCCATTGGGACACCTTATTTCCACATTCAGTCATCTGCTCCTGGGCAGACAAGCTAAACTGCTGCCCTCCTTTTTACTGGAAAAGCTAATTGATGATCTGAAACCAATACCAAAATTAGGTCCAAGCCATTTTTACATTTAAATTAAAAAACAAAACAAAACAAAACAAAAAACACCAAAAATTTATTTGCAAAGTTGGGGAGTGCAGGATTCCCTCCTTTCTTCTCTTCTTCTCCTTCCACAGGCATACCTGCCATTTCAGCAGCCCTAGGTGCAGTCACTCCAGTGAGGTGACAAAAAGCACGACAGCACAACTTACTGCAAGTAAGAAAGTGAGGAGGAAAAACCTTCATGGTCAAGCAGTCCAGAACTCTGGCTGACACTCTCAGCTGATACATGTCATACACCATCAATTTGCACCAGTTGCAGTTTGACCCTTTGCTTTTCTTTTGTTCCAACACATTCAAACTCTAATAACTTTCCTGATATTGTTTGTTGTTGTCCAATATATGGATTTCCCACATGCTGTTGAAATCATAACGCTTACAAATAAACACATGCAGGCTCCACAAGTGCCTGCTTCTCAGCCAGCAAGGCAATACATGAACATTTTGAGAGACAGTTTAAAAAAACACTGTGCATAATCCCAGCTGGGGAAGAGGGTATTTGAAAAAGACAATAAAGCTTTATAAGGCACCTTTGTTCAACTGGCTTAGTGTTAAGAAAATTCAAATGAGAGCTTTGCTGCCCAGCTGAAGCACAGAATTCTCTCCTCTGCCTTGAGTCCCTGTGTATAAATTGACAGCTGGAGCAATGTATGTGCCCAGTGGAATTCAGAATGCCTCATTGTCACAAGTACTTATGATATATCTTATTCTTAAAGTTTCAGGGAAAATCAAGGAGGAGGAAATGAACTGCCGTGGACTGTGCTGAACCACAGTGCAGGCAGTTACAGGAGTAGCCCTGTCTGCATATGTGAACAACAGGCACAACAAAACCTGGACAAAGCCATTAATTCTTGTAGCATGCACACCTGAGGATCAATGACACACATTCTTTTTTAAAAAGTTAGGTTGCTACTTGATTTATTTCCCAGGACGTTCTTATAACTACTGAGAGTGATTTGACATTGACAGCATCTGCAATGTCCTGGTGTGGGTTTTCTGTTAGTAAGTCTTCAGGCCAAATCATTCAGCTTAGTGACCTCAAGTGCAGGAGACCACCCTAAAACACACTGCAAGTCAGTGTGTCTGCAGCACTGGCTGGGGTGAAAGCTACTTTACCTCCCTGGAAGTCACAGACAAGTATGTTGTGGTGAGATGGGCAGACAAACAGGCGCCTGCTTTGAACGCTGGCAACGCTTTCTGGACGACATGAGATGGAGATACTTGGAAGACAGGTTTGTGATTGCTCTAGTGTATCTGCTTGCACTCTTCCTCTGTTTGTTTAAGTATTCAAGTATCTATTTCTCTCCTTCTTCCCCCCTCCTGGGTAAAAAGTTGTCCCACTGTGAGGACAAACAAGCAAAAAAAAATCCCACACTGGTATGTTTTCAGATTCATCCCCACAATCACTGATTTCCGAATGCAGCCTCAAATGGGTGCCTTCAATGATGTCTTCAGCCAAAATACAGAAATCTAGTGCAGCTTTTAATGATGAAAGCAGAAGCCCCAGTAAGAGTGATACATTGCCTGCCCTATTTCTCCACCTTAGATCTGGTACTACTGAAGCATCCTTACCTGTGTAAATGAATCTTCCAGGCGTTCCCTTGCAAAACTGCTTAGACTTGTAGGACAATGTGACTTCTACAACCCCTGGGATGTGTCGGGGAGGCGTCTGTACACGGATGGCATGTGGAGTAATCAGCTAGAGAAAACATTGAGAAGGGAGAAGGAGAAAAAAAAAGCACTGTTAGATGCTGAACACTTCTTTAATAACAGTTTTCTCTCAGATCACAATAAACAAGCTTTGAAACACGTAATTAACCTGTCAATGTTTGAATACAATCTTGATGTAACCCACACAAAAGCCAGTGAGTACAATATTTACAAGCATTCTCTTCCTCAGCCATAACAACATTATTTCTGTTCTCATACTCGGCAGGCACTTGCTTCCAAACACAAGCATTAGTCCTGGCTTAATGCAATGGCTTCAGTTACAGCAGCAGGATGTCTGTATTTGCTCAGGTGAACACTGGGGTTATGAGAGTGTCCAGCAAACCTGACTGATAATCGACACACGGTTACATATGTGAACACGGCATGGCCCCAGCCCAGGTTTTTAAATACTCCAGTCCCCAGCTGACATCTGGACACTGGAAAAGCACCATGTGCTGCTGTTTGAATTTTCTGTGCATTTGGTGGAGGTGTAACTGAGTGCTGCAGAAATGCAAAGTCGGGCTTCTGAAGGATCTTTCCTCGCAAATGGTCAGAGCACTGGAAAGATGCACCAAATAAAACCATCTAACCATCACTTCCAGTCTGCCTTCACTGCAATGACTGACACACTTCTGAGAGGGCTCCTGTAGCTATGGATTTACACAGAAATAAGTAGACAAACTAAACTTTCCTGCTATTGAGGCTGGGGATTTTGATCCTCCTGACACAAAAGCTGGGGTGGGTCAGTGCTGCACTTTTCAGGCTCTAGACCATTTTTGCTCTTGCAGAATTCTGTACAGGATTTAAGACATAGTCTCTGAAAACAATAGCAGAGCCATCGAGGAGTTCACTAATTCATGTCAGGTTAACTCAGATCTCTGCAGCACTCAGAAACTACAGGATACCCTCCCCATTGTCAAAACATCCTCTTCTCACTCATTATGTGCCCTTAGACAAGAACAGTAAAAAGAAGTACATAGAAAAGGTGACAGGACTGTGTCCAGCAATGAAGATACAGCTCCAGAACATGGATATCCTCCTCTGACTGTGGCACATTAACACACCTCTAAAGAGGCAAACAAGACCAAGACCATAACCTGCCTTACAGTGAGCAAAGGCATGAACACCCCATGCAGACAGTCAACTGTTCTGTCCTCTTGATTGAATCATACCCTGGATTAAGGGATAAATTTCAATAGTTTTTTTGTTGTTTTTTTTTAAAAAGCTTATTTTATTCTTATTTTTACCAGGAACCAAACGTTTCAGCATTGCTGTAAGGTCCTACCAAAAATTAGATTTTTAACAACTTCTTTGTTTAGGGCACAGGACTATAGGAAAAAAAAAAAAGCACAGAAGGAAAGTAATATCTGTCTGAGAGCCATCTGTGCTATGGAGGGAAATGGCATACACAGTAGGAAACTCTCCATATTTAAAATAAGAAAATTAATATTAAATCAAGCTGAACATTAAAACCAAAACTACCAGCATCAAATGTTCCACAAGTTATTCAGATCTACAGAAGTCAGAAGCCATATGTCATTTTAGAAATTATCAGGGAGGGATTGATGTCTTCTTTTTTGTGCTCTCCAAAGAACATGTTTTCAGGATCTGCTTTGAAATCACATGATTTAGAAACTTACTTATTTTTAAAAGAAATCTGCCTTTTTTTTTTCCCTTAGTTATTCACTCTATCAACTGGGTAAAAAAAAAAAAAAAAACAAAAACAAAACCAAAAAAACCCCACACAAAACAAAACAAAAAAACAAACAACAAAGAAACAACCAAAACAACAAAAAAACCCAACTAAACAAAACAAACAGAAACAAACCCCAAATGAAAACAAAAAACCCACTCCAAAACTAAACCAAACAAAACCAAAAAGCAAACTTCCAAGGAATAGGAATGTTTCTACTTAAACTGAATTGTCTTACAGTTGGGTTGACCAAAGCTTAAAAGTCCAAACCAATTCTCTCCATGCCCTCAACAGTCAACAGAGGCAGAAAGGTCTGCCAAGCAGCAATTGATTTCTAGTGTTTTAGACACCTCTCACTCACACTGGGATGAGCCCCACTCTGAAATCATCTACCAAGATGACAAGTTTACACTAGATCTTTAACTGTAGGCAGCCAAACAAAACTGAGATAAATCCCATCTTCAAGTGGTTCTTGTTAACTGGGTGAACTGGCAAGATGAGAAAAATGTTATGGCATTTTTAGGGAGGAAGTATCTGTGAAAACAGCCAAAGATTTTAATAGTAAAGGTTAACATGCTCATCTTACTACATCAGCATGAGCTTGCTACCCCTGACTCCCATTCTGGCATGAGCTATACAGGCAGCTTCTGGTTGGATCTTTGAATTTCCCAGCATTTACTGGTCTGTCACCACTTTAATGTTCTTTAAACATAATTTGTGGCATTTTCCAATACTCATCTTCCCTGGTTCCCAAGAAATGTCTGACCTATTTATGGTCCATTGTTACAGAGAGCTGGGGAGAGTTAAGCAAGTTTCCTGGTTTGTTCTCCACAAACAGTTTGGTTTTCCTTTGTGCTCTGAAGTAAATAAGTTTAACTGTGTTTGAAACCACAAATATACAATAATGTCGCACACACATTCCCAAAGGGTGAACATTATGTCTGAAGTCCTATGGTTTAGGATGCTCAGGATATATTTTATTCCTCTCTTCTCTAGAGCTAAAGCTTGGGAGGTACACCAGAATACATGTGCCTTTTCCTCTTGCTTTTTCTCCTTGGCATCAGTCATTGCCCACTGCCAGGGGCAGTGCTGAGCTAGGAGGACCTTTGTTCTGGGTCAGCCTGCAGTTCTCATGCACACAGAGGGGAACTGGCCAGATTGGTTACATACCAGGACTTCCCTATATTGCTGTCATATCTAGAAATTGTGTTTAAGGGACAAACAACATTCCCTTATACATGGAAACTTGCTCTCTGAAACCTGCCTTTGGTCTCAAACTCTGATTCCACAGTGCTGCCAGGATCGTCCCTATGGACTGGGACCAGCTTTCCAAATTGCTCTGGCCCCATTTTGCAACCCACATGACCCAATTGGTGCTGCACAAGTCTGGACACTCCAGGCTCAGCCAAGGCAAAAGTAAATCTGCCCCTGACTTCAATAACTCCAGGATCATGGGATGCTTTTCTGTCTACATTGCCAGCCTGTGCTGCGACACTGGGAACTCACACCACCTTTCCCTACCATCTTTTCGTGCTGGCAGTGTATGTACTTTCTTCAGGGCACAATCTGCCTCATATTTGCATTTAAAGGATCTGGAAAAGGTGAGCTATTACCATCCAGGGATATTAAAAGTAAAGACACCACTTCTGGAAGCCTCTGAATCCCAAACAGTTGGAGACTGGTAGGGAGTTTTGGGGAAGAATCACAAGCAGCTCAGCCTGTTGTTTTACAGACATCCATCCTAGGCCAATGCCAAACACAAGATACTGAGTGAGATGAACCTCCCTTGTGACCCAGCAGGACCAATTAAATGTTCTCACCTCAGCTGGGAACTCTTGGTGGATTAACAGATACCAAAAAACCATAGCAATGACATGCCAAGCACCAAGAATTCTTAAACATGAGTCATGTACACTTATGAATACATTTTTAAAATCTAAATCTTGAGCAAGGTATTAACCTGTGATTTGGACAGGAACCCACCAGTCAAAATCCCAGATCCATCTTTCTCCTCCATTCCAGCATTTAGCAAATTGAGAAATGGAACAGGATATAAAACTAGCAACTGGACTCCTTCTCCCAAGGGATTTTTAAGTGAATTGGTCTGATCCTTGGCAACGGCATTAGTAGTTTGGTATAAATTCCTACATGTCAGCTGGCACATGCAGTGGGTTGCATTAAAACATGAGTTGGAGACCTTCAGAATGGTGGGAGGTGCATGTCCTTCAAAATCCAAAACACATTTGGGATGAGTGTGTACAACAAGCCTCTTTCTGTGGTTTGCTAATATATTCTAGACATTCTTGTGTGATACAGCATCATTTCACACTCTCCAGAGTGCCAGGTTACTTTCTTTTTATAAAAGTGACATTTTATAAGAGATGTCATTAATCTGAGTCACTAGTTTATTTTTGCATGCTTGAGCTCTGGTTTGTGGTTAGGCAAATGGTGACAATCAGTCATAAATTTGACTTTGACTCTGTGTGAAGAGGACCATTAGGACAGGAATGAAGAAAAATCCCACCAACTGAAGGTAATGACAGCTTTCAGCAAGAACAGAACCCTTAAGGTGCCTGTATTTTAAGAAAACGACCAATGACTTTGTGTGCCTAAATTCTGGGCATACAGATGCTGCTTAATAAGCCTTGGTTTGCAAAAAGAGAGTGTCTACTCATTTTTTAAAAATGAGTCAGAGCTCCAAAATAAGCACTCAAAAACAGAGAGTTCCAAAATCAATAATAAACATAAAGAGCCAAATAAAAAACTATGTCACTGAATTTTATTCAGCAGCAGTAAGGGAAAAAAAAAAAACAACAGCAAACCAAACAAAAAAAACCAAACCAAACAACAATAAACCACCAAACCAAAAAAATCATCCTCTGTTTTTGTGCTGTACACAGGTACAAAAAAATGATGTTTCAGTGCTTCATCTTTTCTTAATATAAAAGAAAAAGAAGTTGCTTCCAGCTGACTCTGTACAGCTGGAGGAATGTTCTTGGCAGGAAAATGTTTGAAGAAATAGTTCATTTTAAGCAAATATTGTGGAATATTTATAAGATACTAATTTTGTCTTCACAATCGTGTATTTGCCCTGAAACTTGACTCTTGAATTTTCAGCACTTCCATAAGAGAGAGAAACAAGAGAGGATTCTTATCAGCAGCTTGTATTTGAAATATTAGCAACAACACACACAGAGAACCTGGTTGAAAACCTACAAATAACAACTCTGTCTGTAGACTGGACAGACAGACAGGCAGAGTCTGTCTGGCAAGCAGACTGTTTGCTGGGAGTTGTCTGTCCAGATTCAGCATGTGCACATGATATACCAACACTGTTTGCTTGTCGGTTACGAAAGTCCCTTGGAAAAAAAGGCATTAGATGGCCCATTTTGCTGAATTCTAAAAATATCAAGGGCTCTTAAAGTCATTTTTATAAAGTAATATGGGAGGTCAGGATTAATTGAACCTTCTGGCTTAGGGTATCTGCATTTCTGCACAAAATTAATGTGACATACTAAGTTTTTATTTAGTTCTCTCTGGCTGAGAAAGGTTGCAATTATGTTAGTGTTTACAGCTAAAATATATGTTTAAATAATAAATATGTGTTTCAGAAACCATTTTAAACCTCCTTTTTTTTAACACAGTCAACTCCATTTCAAGCATATAAATATTTCAATTACAAAACTTGAATACATGTAAAATAAATTAAAAATATATTATTTACATTTCAAATTATTTATAACATATCCTGCTTGACAGCAACAAATTCACTCTTAAAATTAACATTCTTTTTTTTAGCTTTTAACTTTGCTTCTGAGCTGTGGTAGGATTTGTATTTTAAATATCTATGCAGCTCAGGTATTTACATGGATTTTGCTATAATAAAATCTGAGTAATATAGGACCTTTATGATAATTATCTTCACAGCACCTCTCCAAAGAAGGTGACTAATCTTATTACTGTGTTAGAGAAAGGGAATTGAACTTTAAGCAGATTATGTGATTTGCCCAAGGTCCCATGAAAAGTCTGTAGCAAAATGATGCTTAATTTAAACATTAGACTTCATCCCCCAAACCACCTGCAATTATAACTGAAGGTAAATCTAGAAAAACCCAGGTGAAAATGCTCTGCAAAACTCACTGTTTTTCTTTAATCTCTGCCTATATGATTTTGTTTGGGATTTTCTGCAGCTCAGTTAAAATTGTGTTTTCTTTGGATTCATAAAACAACAGCATGAACTTTAAAATTCATCCAGAATTCAATGACAAAATAACCTGGCCAGGTTTGCTCAAAACTGGCCCTGACTGGCAACTCAGGATGAGCCTGCTCCAGGATTGAAATGCACTGAAATTCAGAGGACTGACAGCCCAATTTTATACTCTATTAAAATAAAACAAAAATATTCTTCATGAGTACTGAAAATGCTCTAGACATTTTTAAAAATGGGAAGGCAAATGAAAGAACTTATTTTGCACTTCATAGGTGGCATGTATGTGTAATTTGAATTATTTATAGATCACTATTATTTAGGGATCACTCAGACAGCTCATGCATTTCTTCACTTGTTTATCATGTTTGTCTGCTTCTTTTAGAAAGAATTTCTTTTCCCCTATAGGATTTTCTATTTCTCTCATAGGTTACAAAACCAGGAGCAATTCTGCAAGGGAGAGACAGTGAAACAGTTGTCACTCAATGCCAACTTGCAGCCCCTCACAGCATTCACAGCCAACAGACTGGCTTTGGTCTAGACCCCTCTAACATTATTAATATTATGACAAGGCCTTGCAACCATCAGCAACAATGTTTTGGCGAACACTCACTCTCCTGAGATTAGAAATTGCCAATTAATAGCTTCTACTAATAAATAGAATCAAGATTTATAATGAAAGATCCAATTTTGCAGTACCAAAATCGGAGCACTTTTCTCCCAGCCTCTTCACCTTTCCCTGTTAAACGTCTGTAGACATAATGGCTTCAATACTAACACACAAAATGCTTACACTGGACCCAGGGGGCACTTTCATGATCACATAAGGGCTTCAGAATAGGGCTCATTTACTATATCTCCTTTTCTGGAATGCCCTTTCATCCACACTTGTCCTCAAGTGGAAGGATGAGAGGGAGAGAGGGGGAACAGTGAAGCCCATGAAAGACATTAGATAATGCTCTTCACATGGAAAAAATGATGACATATGTGCAATAGAATCAGTAGGGGGAATGTGCTGGATATGAATTAAGCCATAGTGTTGATACATTAATTATAGGACATAAGGTAAAGCATCAGAAGATCCTCTCGTCACTGGGAAACATTATATAGATATTTCAGAGAGGCTGGTTTGTCGGTTAACATGTTTATTTTGGTATTAAAAGAATGAAAATTTCTTACTAAACCTCTGAAATGCTTTTGAAGAGCCATAAACGTGAAACGTAAACCTTTCCTTGCAGCTGCCTCCCTGTGCCAGTGGGGAACTCTGCCTCAGCTTCTATGGCCCTGTACACTGGACATGGCCACTCGGGTGATGCTGCCTGGATTTTAACTTTCCACAGGCTTTTGGGGAATATCAGACTCCATGATTAATTATGTGTCAGGAGAAGAGAGAATTTAAGGAACTGGGAGAAACAGCAACAGCATAAAATGGTAAGAAACAGCAAAAAGGTTACTGTGAAACCACAGGGGCCCTCGCTAGGTATGAGGAGTCCACTGTGGATACAATACAGTGTATTTAGTTGCAAATATGATCAAGCATCCACCCTTCACATATAGGCTGTTCAGAGGTGCTGAATTTCTGCAGTCTCCACCTCGCTGAGCTGCAGCCACAGGCAGCCAGATTCCCTGGAAAGAGGGATCACCGAAACGTTTGTTTCCTGTGGGCCCTTAGCTATTGTAGTGCTAAATGCAGAATTATTCACACAGGCATTTACCCTTCCCTTTTCCTTGGAATAAAATCCACTGAGCTAAATTCTGGGCCAGTGAGAGGAGGTGCAAATCCCCTGGCTATAATGGATTTCTGCCACAGGTAAATTTGACTAATTATTTTCATAAACTGAAATGAGGAAAGGATTCATTTCTCCACGTTTGTTGCTGATTTAGCATGTGGCATAGAGAAAGGACAGGCTGGCTGCAAGCGAGACAAAGCTATTAGACATTACCGTTCAGACAACACCTACCTCACTCCAAACCAGCATGGTGCCGAATATGACCTGTAACCCATCAAAGAAATTGTCTCCTATGATGATGACAGTGGCACCTCCTGTAGTCCATCCTTCACTTGGACTGATGGCTTTGATACATGGTGTAGCTGCTTTTCAACACACATGAAAAAGAGAAGTATTCTGCTGTTAGAACCGGATTTTAATGATAGAAGACGTGAGAAAAATAAAATAAAAGGAGCTTTCATTTCCCCCCTTGCTAACAAAAATATTTCAGCAATCATGCTCTTTCTAGTACATGTGTGTGACCTCAGACTGCATTTTCGGAAGCGTTCTTGTTTTTTTTTTTTTTGTTTTGTTTTGTTTTGTTTTGTTTTGTTTTGTTTTGTTTTTTTCCCCCTCAATCAATTTCTGTTTGGTTTTATTATCTTCATTGAAAAAAGTAGTTTTTTTAATGACACATTAACAAAAAATCAGAGCATGATAGGCGGAAACCAATTGGAAATCATGACAAATCCCTTTTTTTTTATTCTAAATGAAATGTGCAAGACCTGTGTTAATAAAACAATCTCCAGTAAGTTTGCTTTCTTATTCATCAGAACCCAAATTCATCAAGGAAACTCTCATAAATATAATGGAAAATACTGGCTAAATCAAAAAGGGTGTAACCCTTTAGTACTTTTCTAACTATTCTGCAATCAGATCCAGGTTGTCTGGGTATTAAACCGTCCTGCCCTGATTAATGCTTTTACTACAAAAAAAATCCCCACCCAAACCCCACGTTCCTGCCATCCAGTCATTCCAGTCGTGTTGCATGTACTGGATAAATGAGAAGCGTGTGCAATGTATTCCACCATAGCCAAAGAGTGTGTCCTTGCTTTCACCAGCCACTGTCTTGCCATTATAGGTACTAAAATGCTTCCTGAGAGGATGCTGAAAACTCAAGTGCTGCTCAAAGCAGTCAGCTCATATCCTGAAGGAAGAGCTTCTTGTTTAAGTCTGTGTAAGAAGCAGTAGGCTCAGCTCAAATATTGGTGGGTTAGGTCAATATAAACACTCATATAACTGTTTCTTCTCTGCAGTAATGGGGTACCTCAGAATTTAATTGTACTGAAAAACCAGGAATGACATAACTGGAGTTAGGCAAAAAACCCTGAATAACTCTTTGCTGTAGAGTCTCAGAGGCATTACAGAGGTTGATGAAAAGAAGCCACTCCACCACAAACACCACAAATTTCTCCTCACGGATACAGAATATGACACCATATCATTAGATAACATTTAGGTAAAGTAGATACCACAGCAATTTCAGTAGTCTTGAAAAACAGGTTCAAGGAGCAGCCTAACTTCACCAGGCAATATCAGCGTTGGAAAGATCCTTTCCTTTAGATATGAAGCCAAGCCTCAGCAGAGGGAAGAGGCTGGCTGCACTGCAAAGACATGATGGGCTGCCATTGCCCACTCTGCTTCTGCAATGTCTGTCAGCAGGACGTCATGAGCTGAAAATACACATTTATACATGCATCTCTATCTCTCCTTTTAGGGTTGCTGCCATTTGGCTGTGAATGACTACTTGGTGGGAAGGCTGGCTGAGCTGTTAATTTCGTTTGTAACTTTGAGTATTTAATGATAAACTCAAGGAAGAGCACTCAGGCACTTCATCAGGTAAGGATTTACCAGGGAGATAGGAGTGTGAAATCGACCCACATGTTATCACCATCCAGGATTACACCCTTGCACCCATCAGTTACTTAATGTGGATGTGTGGTGGATTACTTAATGAGGCACAGCCCCTGTCCTAAATTCTTTTAATTGTAAAGACAGAAAATTAACTCATTCACAGAAGCCTAATTTAAAAGGATCCAGACATAAAGTGCTAAAGAGACCCTGTGCATCTTTATGATTATTTAGTGGAGTTCTGGTTGGTTGGAGCTAATTGCAAGAGAAGCTGCTGAGCTGAGAAGCTCCTTCCTCCCAGCCCTTGGGCAGGGCGGGCTGGGAGCTGAAAAGCAGGAGGGAACTGGAAAGGGAGCTGTTGAGTCACCCTTAGCAGTGTGTTCCTGTGGACACTGCTGCCCTCACAGCACCGACATGGATGGGGAGCAAACAGACCCCATCCCTACCTACAAAAGGTTGTAAGTGTCAGGCACAAACTTTTCCACTACTTAAGCTGATGGGATTGCCAGCTCCAGTGAAAAACACAAACAGGCCAAAAAAAAAAAAAAATAAAAAAAAATCATTACCCTGCTCCAAACTTGGCAGAGCACAGCCATTAACTTTTACATGAGCTAACAAAGGAAACATCCTAACATTACCGTCATGAAAATGTAGTGCGCGCACAGAAGTAACTTCAATATGTTTAATTTGGATTCAAGTTCCTTGCATAAAACTCTGTATAAAAGCCACTGCAATGTCCAAAAGCAAATGCATTCCCTTCAGCCAAACTCACAGCAACGAATTTACAGTGAAAGCAGCTTTTCAAAATGCCATCTAGCTTTTTCACAGGATCAAACTTTTTCATAAATAAAAATTAAAATCACTTCCAAATTACACCCTTTCCAGTATTTCCAGTCTACTATGGACACAAACCCCCCACAATAAAACCCAGAGATAATCAGTTTCCCATGTGTCAGAGAAAGAGCTACTTTTCTTAAAGAGTAAAAGCAACATTTTTTTCCCCTTAAATACCAGTGAATAAAAACTATTTGAGACCATAAGCCATTAACAGAAAACATATGCAGGCTTTGCTGAAAGGGTTGTCAAGCACTGGAAGAGACTGCCCAGGGAAGTGGTTGAGTCACCATCCCTGGGGGTATTTAAAAGCAGTGTAGATGTGGCACTTGGGGACATGGTGTAGTGGTGGGCTTGGCAGTGCTGGGTTTACAGTTGGACTCAATGATCTTAGAGATCTTTTCCAAAGTAAATGATTCTATGATTCAAAATGATAGATTCAATTCACCTTCAAAATGAATGCAAGGTACTGCTGTGCAGTTATAGGTCCGCACTAAAGTTCCCACTATTTACCCTGTGATGTTCTTTGCAGTACCTGCATTGCACTCAGGGGTACAAGGTACTGCACTGTCTGTGCTGCCTCATGTTATTTGATTCTGATACTTTAGACGTGTATTTGCTTCCTATCAAATATATGCCAAGTCCCATCCATGGCAGCTGGGAGGACTTTGGCAGGCACTCAGGTCTCTGAGCTGAACTGGGGCTGTGAGTTGTTCACTGGGACACTCTTGCCCACAAAGTCAATGTGACCAATCACACGTGTAATTTCATTTTAATATGTAGAAACTGTGCTGAATCAATGCCTCAGCAAAACTGCTGTCAACAGCCCAGGACATCTCCTCTGAGGATGAAAAGTCAGGACTTGGTTGTTTAATAAGCAGGGCAGGATTGGCACCCTTTCCAGACACGGAATGAGATGGAGTGATAGCACTGTGCATGCCCCAAAGATTTCAGTGCATTATTTTCCATGTCACAAAACCCAGTGGGACTTCCAAACTTTCCCCACACATGTTCTCTTGTTTTTAAAGTGCAAGTGTCTGTGCAGACTGGAAGGGCTGCCAGGGAAGTGGTGCTCAAGGGCTGCATCCCAAGGAAGCCTGAGGAGACGTGCTGAGGGAGGCATCCAGACTGCTACCTGGTTTTGAAGGCACAAAACTTGTTTGTACAATGACATATTTGCAACAACCAGTGTCATTTGGGACACTGGTCTTACTAAAACTTTGCCCTTTCCAGGCCCTTTGCTTGGAGCACCAAGGAGCATGGAAGAATTGGGTCCCATTTGCAGCATCACCACAGGTAACACTGGGAGGGGGGCAAAGCAATGACCTCAGCTCTATTTATGCCCCTGGTACAAATGTCTGGCAAGCTCAGGCCCTCAGCTCTTCATACTTCTTCTGTTAATCATTTGGCAACTTCCAAAGTACTGTCTGGAAGGTGTTTACTTCTGTGCAACCCTAAAAAAACAGAGCTAGGCAGAATAATCTTTTCACTGCAGACTTTGATTTTTCTACATTTTGGCTTGATCAGAAGAGAAATCAAAATGCAGAACTTTTTTTTATTATTATTTTTCAGAATGTAAAGTTCCAGAATCTCTATCTGGAATTAACTAAAACACTTTTCAGTATTTCCAAGAAAAACAAAATGTTTTGTTTCAAAATATTATCACTTCTCATGCCCTTCTGTAACACCAAAGCATCCTTTCTAAAACACTGTTTTTAAAACAAATAGAAAAAAGTTACAAAAAATTTAGGTTTTTTCTGTAGAGAGTTTAGTCAAAGTCTGAAGTTTCACCAACAGAAGAATGCGGTGAAGGACCTTAGACCAGTTCTAATGAAGGGAGAGAAATGTAGAGGACTGATATACACATTAAGTCCAGAGAAGAATTATAACATAAAAAAGAATTCTTCTACACATATAAACTTTTTTTCTTTTTAAATGAGCAGCTGGAAACCAACTACAACCAGAACCAAAAGAATGTGGTAGCTCAACTATCAGAAAAGATTTTCAGACTCTCTGGTGTGACAGCATTACATTCTTTGCATCTTTTCACAACAGTCATGGGACTGAGAGAAAACTAAATATTACCCTCCAACTGCAGGCACAGACCTTGCAGATCCTTGCTGAGGGTGATGTGGCCACATCCTCCACCTGCTGAAATGGCCCAATGGCTGAGTCTTAAGGAGCTGCCTAATATCAGGGCAAATCAGTGTTCACATCTGAAATGTTTCAATGTTCTGCTCCCATAGGCTGAGCTCACAGATAGAGATGTCAGAGAGAGGCACTGCCATCCGAAACTTATTGAAGCCAATGGGAATTTTGGTACTGACTTCAAAGCTGAGGTCTCCATCAATAAATGTTAAGGATTTATGAGCAAAGACCCTAATGACTTCAAGGGACACAATGTTCTTATGAAATCTTCATCTTTTCTCAGAATACATATGGTTAAAATCTTATCACCTCCCATAGAAAGGATGGCAGGTACCAACAGCAGGACATGGGGAGCAAAACCAAAAGTTTATAGTTGTGTGCTGTGTGTGGCGGTGCGTTCCTGCATTCCTGCACCTTCCAGCTCCTGATATACAGGGGATTTTTCTTCCTTCAAACTGTGACAATAAAATGATTACCCCGCCACAGTTTAGCATAATGGTTCAGAAATGCTCATGGCATATTGCAGAGTTAAAGTGGAAATTATTAGGTAGCTCTTCTTTGTTATAATAATGATCACTCCACAAATAAAAGCTCTTCTCCCAAAGGTACTGCAAGGCACAAAATGCTAATTCTGAAGATTATGTGTGCGCTTTTATTAAATATTACTATGCCCTGTCTGTTTGAGGGCTTCACTGCTCTGATTGTTTTATGAGTGCCATGTTAATGTCAGCCCCATCTTGCTAGCAGCAGGCACACATTTTAGCTTTTGTATGAGAGTTGATCAAAGGCCACGTGCTGAGGGAATTGCTGAGAAAACACGGACAAGCGATAAAAATCTAACAGATTAATTGGTTTAAATTTCATTTCAGGGCGCTGAACTTTGGCTCAGGACACAAGTAGTACACTTCCAGTCAGGGCCTAATTACCACATTTCCAATTTGCCTCTGAACAATGCTTGGCAGGGAGAATAATAACAGTACTAATAATACTAATAACAATAATAATAATAACTAAACAACAGCAGTAATGTCTCCTTTTAGCTTCTTGTGCACATTTAACAACCAATTTTATGTGCAGGCAATTGCAGTAGGAAATTTTTATCTCCCACACACCCATCCACCTGCCTCCTGAGCTCTTCTACCTGCCTCAAAAAACACCTGATGACAGAGGAAATACCAGACACCCTCATGAGCATCTGAATTTAAAGAATCAATAATCTACCAATTCCAGTCCCCCAAAAACACACAGTGGACATTTCATACTCTTAATTGGGGAGCGGCATTTCTAGACAGGGATGGCTTTTTATCCTCCAACAGAAATGATCTGTTCCACTGATAGAAAACAGAGGCCAGAGGGAAAAAAAAAACCACACACATATTTACCACAAAGTTTATGGGTGGCCTTGGAATAAGGGTTAATTGAGCTTAGAGGTAAATGTTCACTGAGGTGAATTAGTGGGATGCACAGCTATCAGCAGGGCTCTGGGACTGCTCTTATTTAGCTTCTGAAATGAATTTGCTCTATGATTAATATCCAGTTTGTGCTAGTGACTGTAAGAATGACCTCGCCTGCAGTTTTTATCATGAAGTGTGGTTTCATCCTCTATTATTCCATAGATGAGGCTCTGACAACAGTTGCTGCATCACAACAGGAGTTTAAATGATGGGGCACTTGCTTTTATTTTTCTTCTCTTTAAGAGTATTGTGACACGCAAGGAGAGTTGCATAAAGGCAGTTAAAACTGGGAATTAAGAGGAGCAGGGAATTTATGTCTCATCTTAGAGGAAGTACTGAAAAGATCTGGAGTTTAATTTAATTCTTTTTTTTTTTCCATGGGTAAAACCTAATTCCCAGCTAAATAAACAAATGAGCCACAGATTAACCCACAGTTTATGGGTCTGATCCTGCAACCTGTTAAATGCTTTGGCCAAACTACTGATTTTCAGAATATCAACATAGATCAGTTTTAAGCACTTGAAACCATGAGTTACTGAAGTTGTGATTCAACAAACCACTCGGGTAAACGTGCAAAAACCCAGTTGCAGAGTAAGGAACTCGATTTTTTAAGACAGATGGGCAGTGCACGACAGATTATTAGATTTTTAAGATTTTAAGACAGATTTTAAGACAGTGCAAAGCTGCCCAGACCTGTGCAGTGTACATGGAGCTGGGGCTTCCTATTTCAAAACACACTAAGGTTTCCTGTAGACCACCCTGTGCAGTGCAGGGCTCATCCAGGCTGACTCAAGATCCAGCAGCAGTAGAACCAACAGGCTGATCTCAGGAACTGGGTGCTGTGGCTACTCAGTGTTGGAGACAGTCAAACACAGTAACAGCTCAGTGCTAACTCCAGGATTTCTACAGCATTTCATATCATTTGGTGTAGCTCTCCCCTCAGGTACCTCACAGCTTTTGAAAACATGTAGGGTTAGTCACTCTGAGCAAGGCAGTGCTCAGGAATGGTCTGAGCCTAAATTCTTTTCCCACAGCACTCTGGAGCCGAAGGTGTGCAGCACTTGTCGGAATGCTCAAGGCCTTTTTGATCAACAATTTTAGTTTGGCAAGGTACCTTTCCCCTTAAAAGGGAACAAAAGCATTATTTCTTCACCTTCTTGAATTATAAATTTGCATAGGTGTTACACAGGAGGGAAGAGTTATTCCATTCCTAATTGGCTTTGTGCATTTTCCACATTAGGCACTTTAATAGATCTGTTTTATCATGGGGAAAATGTGGGGGAGGGTTCAGATCTGAAAATAATAATTTTTCCAAAATTTGCTTGTTCGAGAGAATGAACCAAATATTTTGGGGGGGGGTTGAGCTGGGCTGTTTTGTTCAGTGGAAGGATTGTTTGGGGTTTTGTTTTGTTTTTCCCAAATTAATGTTCTCATTCCTGAGAAGCAGAGTTGTCAGTGTGCTCACCTACTCTAAGGGGTGAACCCTAAAAGTTTGTGTGCCCAGGCAGAGGTGCCACTCCAGCCTGATGTGTGGGGACATTCTTGGAACTGCATCCAGCACAGGCAGCTGAAAGCAACTAAAGCTTGTGAAACCAGCTTGGAAGGGCAAAGTCTCCAAGACCAGCCCAAAGGGTTAGTCATGGACACTTCAGGGAAAGGGAATGTGGTACAGATTTTATATATTTTACTGGAGCATTAAAACTTCACTCTTAAGCTAAACAATGTGTTTGCTGTTAATCTTAGTAAAGTGATGATCTTCCTGCTTTCCTTTTGCATATCACAGCCGGCTCTCTGTCCTATTCTCTCCTGACAATAAGCAGCTGCTGTGCAGGAAACAGGGTAACAGAGGTTTCCCTCTGGAGCAGATAACTCATGCAGCTTTATGCGACACAGGCACGAGGATGTGATGCCCTGCTGCCCCTTCCTCGCTCTCTCCTTTATGGCATCTTGATATTTGGGACTTAGCATGTGCAGGCTTTAAAGATTACAACACCCTGCCAAAAATGGCAACCTCCTCCTGGTTCTTCGTGACATCTGCACTGGGTGAAATCACTGAACCAAAAATACACGCGCCGTGCAATCCCTCCAGGTTGGGGGAAGGGAGGGAAGGTTGCCTTTGTTTCTGTTTTTCAATAGTGAAATTAAAGGTCTTGGCTGTGAATTTTTCTGCCTAACATTTTGGACACTCAGTTCCCATTAATGGGAATTGAAAATGTAAATTACCTGGGATAATATTCCACCTACAATCAATACTTAAGCCAGTGTTTCTCCTTTATTCTTGCTGATGCCTCAGCCAGCAAAGTTACATTTCATGGAGTCCTCTGTGTTTCTCTTTCCTAATGATTTCCAAAGATCTCAGTTGTTGATCAGGGCCTGAAAAATGACTGCATGGAAAAAGGAGGCAATCCAGAATGAGAGACCTGTTACAAAAAAAACTCTGCTGTGTATATTACTTAAAATATTTCCATTAAGTAATAATTTAGTTATCTCTACATGACTGCAAGAAATGCATTTTCATTCATTCTCTTAAACCCTTTCACATCAATGAGGGGGTTCTGGGACTTTTTTTGCTAATTTTGGGGGATTTTTTTGTTTTGTTTTACCTTAGGAGCTATCTCCTGCATTCCAAAAATTAATAAAACAGTCAGAGCCCTTAATATCTCATCACAAGTCAGTGAAACTTGACCTTCAAAGAGAGGTTTGCAGTGTTTGGCAAATAATAAATTCCCCAAGAAAAATGCAATGTTGCAAAAACATTTGAAATTATGTTAAATTAAATATATAGGTTCCGCCAAAACATTCATATATATAAACAACACATGTATTATTATTCTTGAAAATATATATATGCACTCTCTCTTTAGAGATATATATATTTCAAGAAGTCTAACAATTTTATTGTGATTTTTTTATGCACTGCTCTGATTTTTCATTCCCAGGAAATTTTGTGCAGGTTTTGAGCTAGAGTTTTTGCCTTTGTTATTTTGGCCCCAGAATTGGAGGACTTCCATTTTGAGTCAGCCATGAAGAAACTGTTGTGGGTGAACTTGGCCAAATGCTGCTCCCTGCCTAAACCAGTGCAGCCCCTCAGCTCCAGCACTGCCAGTCTCTGTTCTCCTGAGCAACTCAGGGTGCACAGGGATATACACACACTGCACTGGGAGAGAAAACAGCCCATCCAAGAATATTGCACAGGGCCTAATAAATGTTGGCAATGCTTCCAGATTCACAACTGGGGACACATTTACTCACACCCCAACACCAAACCAGCAGCTGCTCTCATCCCTCAAGGGATGCACAGATGTATTTTGATCCCAAGCAAGGTAAAAGCTTTCCTATGAGCCCCCAAATTATTGCACTGCTATATTTCTTCCCTCCTTCCTCCAGGCTCTGTTGTCATTTGCAAAGGTGCAGGAACAATATGGGAAATCCAAAGGCAATAGCATGTAGGGGACTAAGGTGTGATACATGGGATTGCACTGTTATATATGAATATGAGCTCTAGAAGTTTTGCTAATAAAACAGCAAAAAAATCCTTTATTCCTCTCTCCACTTCAATTTCAATGGGTTCCCACTGATTTAACTTCTGCTGATGAAGTTACAGAGCCCAGCTAAGCAAATATGACTACTTAAAAAACAATCAGCATGTCCAGAAATGAGATTGCATCTGGTTAAGTGCACTGAAGTTCAAAAATAGTTGTACTGATGCAATTTCTGGGTGAGGATGAAGGCAACCTTGCGAATGGAAGCCCAAAATGTGTAATATAAATCAACCCCAAAAGTTTGTCAAAACAAGTATCTCCGCATAGCTTGCATACTCCAAAAAAATACTGAATTTTACAGACTGGTCCTTCATGATCCAACAAAGCATTCTATAGGATGGAACCAGCCACTTGCTAAATGTCAACCCTATGGTTTGCTGTTTTTCTGAATCCCAACCTAACAAGTTTGTTTTATCATCACCCTGGTCCTGTTTTCTCTCTTTTATCTTCCTTCAGTATCTTAACACAAGAGTAAGTCTCTCACAGCAAATCTCTCTAAAGTGAAAACACAGGACTAAATAAAAGCCCCTTGGCCACAGCATCCCCTCCTTGTAGGATGGACAAAGCTCAGCATCCAGAGCACAACAGAAGGGAGCCCTGGTCCTCTGATATCCGGTGGTATTCTATGGCCACATTGGCGAGGTTTATTTGATGATATACAGAAACTATTTTAGCTGAAACATAGATGTCAATCTAAATCTAAACTCTCACTACCAAACTAAATATTAGCATCAATTAAATTTGCATGGAATCTTTCACTATCACAAAATAAAAAACTAAAACTCCACTCCCCCCAAATTAGTTAAAATTCCTGCTATATCATACAGTGCAACCATCAGAAATTCACCTGAGATGGACTCAAGAGCAAACAAAAAATTTATTTTCCTGATAAAAACCAGATCCAACTAAAATTAATTTTTACCTAAGATCTCTTTGCTCAGCAGAATTGAGAAAATCTGCCCACAACAGAAAGCTCACAGTAATCGTCTTTCAGAAACACAGCAACTTGCACAGAAACACAAAGCAGTTCTGCCAGGGATAGGGAGGGTCTGTAATCCAGTTTCTTCAAGGGAAATTCAAGTACCCTAAGAGTTCTTATTCCTCATCTGATTTCTCTCACAAATCACAGGCTCTCTAATGCAATTTTCTGGAGTCTGAGAATCATAAAGTCAAATATGAACAACTCTAGTGGAAAATCTGTGACGCTAATCTTGGCCTACGTTGTACTTTTAACAGGCACTGAATTTGTGCACCGGATTATCCAGATGGTCATACAGGAATCATCCTGATAGGATTAAACCTTTGTGCTGAACTCCGCTCCATCTGTTCTCGGAGGTTTGCCTATCACACTCAGAATACGAATGTTCAGCCTATGTCTAACACGAGGACTGAAAGCCCCTATTTACCACACACACACATATGTATATGTGCACACACATATTCTTGAGAGCTTGATTAGTAATGTGAGATGAAGTTACCCTGAAGTTTACCACTAAAGAAACATACTGCTTTTATTATTCTTTAGAAGAACAAAGTATGCTGTATCTAAATTCAAATAAAAGAGCATTTTTGTTGTTGTTCTGGGACTTGTTCAATTCATTAAGCCATAACACTGCCATAAATTTATAGATGAAGCCATGACTAAACATAAAGCAGCAAGGCCCTTCATCTTTAAAATCTATTAGTGTATGAGGATGTATGACACAATCGCACTTTGAAGATGTCATGGTTAAATATTTTAGATTAAAAACCAGCCAACAACAAAACACATGCATGCACAGAGCACTGGTAGCTGTTATTTGCAGCTCGATATAGTCACAGCCCAAGAACAAAAAAGTAATAATCACTCCCAGCAAAAGAAAAGCTTATTCCCATTAATGTTACTTTCTGCTTTTATTATCTATTAATGACAGTCTTCTGCATTTCATTGTTGCAGCCTGCCAGATGCAGCAAAGATCCATATTCATCATGTGCAAAAATTGTGCTGAGGCTGTCTCTGTGACAGGTTACACAGAACTGCCAATGGAGAGACCAAGGTCCGATGCATGGCCTCAGGTTTCCAGGCCCTGGGCCAACGGAAAAGGTAGAAAATCTGGCTCTTCTGTAGGAAAAGCATCCTAGTGATCAGAAGGCTTAACTAAATTTCTGTTCTGGTCAGAAATACACTGCAAACTATATGATGACTTGGTATAGAAAAGGTGGATGAGGAAAAAAAAAAATCATTAAATTTATTATCTTGCAATAAGAATAAGAATAGATTCCTCAATGCAATGTAATACTCAGCCCATGCTTGTGATGCCAGCAGGACAGCAATGGAGGCAACATAACCTGAATTGCATTTCAAGCAGCAGCTCTGATTGCATGGCAGAAACTAAGACCCCCTTGTCTCTGTTGCGCAGGGTCTTTCACAGTATTTCTTCCTCTATTTCATGTGCTGCTCGGAGTGCAGGGTCAGGAACCCTCTCTCAGCCACTTAGGCTTTACTTGCAAAAACACAAGCATAAAATTATATTTATAGTTCATAGTATCTGTCCAGCAATGACACCACATAAAACCAGCACACTGAAAACGTGAGTGAATACTTTGGACTCGAGCCTACAAATGCTTAGAGAAGTTGCTCTTTCAGCGTGTCTGATAAAGTCATGCCAGGTTTTAATTTATTTATTTAGGGCTGTATTCAGACCACCTACCTAAGGTTTTGCAGCATGTCAAAAACCAGACTCCAGCTCCAGCTGGGTGAGTCAGTCTGCCTAAATTATGATCCTCTTTCTGCTATGCAATGAGCAGGAATGGGAAGACACCTCTGGAAGCCTGGAGACACAGGGAATTCCGTGTTGGCTCAGGAAAGTACCAAGGGACCTCGGCAAGACAGTATCATAGGTAGGAAGCAGCCAGGAGCAACTTCATAAAAAAATATTTGGCAGCTGATACAGAGCAGGCACCTGACTCGAGGCTTTCCAGCAGGCACCTCTGCTCAGGCTCAGGGCTGACTGAGGAGGCAGCGCTCACCGACGCCTTCAAGGTCGCAATCCCAGGAAAAGAATAATTTTCCCCAAAGGGCCCCTAATCAGAGTAGCTTTGCCTTTCAGTGCCTCAGAGAGCCAAACCTGGTCAGAAATATTTCTATCCCCTCCCTTCACCTCCTCAAAGAGTCCATGAAGTTGAGCAATCCTCTCACCTGGAAGTGTTGCAGGAAAGTGCTGCGACCTCAAACCAAACCCACAAGCTAAGGCTGCCGCTGGAAAGATGAGCAGTGCTGTGGTCAGGCCTGCAATTTGCCTCCAAGTGCTGGCCATCCCTCTCAGCATGGATCAGGTAACACCAAACCTATGGATTCCATATGCAAGCCTCGGTTTTCAGGGAACAGCAACACGAGCTGCCTGCTCAGTCTCCAGCAGTGGGGGAGAGATTCAGCACATCTGCTGCCATTTCACTATCCAAAAGGGACCTCTGTGGGAAATGCACTTTGCTCTTTCCTGGGGCAGATACAGAACCACTGAGAAAGCTGCTACAAAACCATAATGATACCGTATTAACCAAACGTGATTAATTTGGAAATTCCTTATACTCCCATCGCTGACTGGCACTTCAACAGTAGTACGGTAAACAGCACACATGTTCCGGCAGCACTCAGGACCAGATTTTTGGGAACATCCACCTATCCAGTGGTTCCAGTAAGCAACTAATGGAATTTTCAAAGTATATGGCAGACAGGCATAGAAATTCTGTAGCCAGAGTTTTTAAAACCCTACTAAATATCTACCTGCAACTTCTGGCACCTTGGTGCTTTGACAGTTTGGCTTTAGGTCTAAGAATTTCAAAAAAAGTTGCTTTGGCATACCTACACTTTTGAGTGACCACTTGCTTCACAAAAATGGATCAGAAGTTCAGAAAATCCTAAACTTCCACTCCATGAAAGGCAGTATCTTGTTAAGCATTTCACTGTGGCCATTGTACCTTAACTTGTAGATCTAAATGTCTGAATTACTTTTGAGAAATAAATTTAAACTGCTAAATTTCAGAGAAGTTTTTCATAAAACTTTATTCTTGATCTTTTTAATAAACTCCCTAAGCCTATTCACTTTGCTCAATGAGGTCATAAACCAGCGCTGCTTACATTACAGTCACTTTCATGCTAAAGATGTTTTGTCAAAAAGAGAACTGTAACTTTATGGAATGAAGGCAGAAAGCAGAAAGGACTAATTGTGACAAAGCTTTCTGGTTATGCTCAGCAAACAGTTAGAGCTAAGTTTTTAAAAACACACTTTATGAAGTTGTACTACTGACTTTAATGAAAGTGCACTCTCTGTAATGCACTCCTGAAAATCTTGTATTCTGGATTTAGGCCAAACACAAAGTCTGTCTCCATTCCAATATTAATTATTAGTAGCTTTTTTTTATTTTTTTACTACTGAACATTAATAATTTTCAGGTGGCAAACCAAATTAGAATAGCCACTCCATACATCCCACCCTGGTGGGTTCCATTTTCTGCATCAGTGTCCTGATTTATGCTATTAACTAATCTCCCTGCATATGAAGGAGCTTTGTCAAATACTCTTTTTGCTGAGGAAACACTTAGCAGGCCCCCTGCAATGGACAATAAGGGACTCAAATGCTCAAACCGATCTTCTCTCAGCTCAGTGAGAAGATGTACAGCCTCAGATGCAAAGATTACTGAGTTCAATATTTATGAAGTTTTCTAAACAGAATATTCTAAATGCCAAGTTGGTGGAAAATGTTCATCTAAACAAAGCTTAAATCCTGAGATCGTTATTACTCAGTTGATTCACAGCTTTAAAAGTTTCATGGGAGCAAAGACCTTTCCTAACCACTGATTGCTCCGGGGGTATTTAAATACTGGGGTGCTCAATATGAAACATTTTGGAGTGTCCAGACACCTGTATACTGCTGTGAACATCATTCTTTTATATTCATGACATTTTACAACATCCAGATGCATTCTCAGAAAATCACTAGTTCTTGGCCTTCACTTCCAAACCACAATTCACAAAATTATTTTCCTTCTCAATCTGCCCAAACGAGCAGGAGAATGGAGTGAAAAAAAAACAAAACCAAAAACCAACCAAACAAAAAATCTTTTCCCAATATTACAACAATATAAAGGTATCCTACAATGAAAAAGCTAAATTAGAAGAATTTGTTCAGAAATAATATTAATCATACCACAATAACAGAATGTTTTGTCATTTCCTGGTGTGCCCATTTTGGAAGGTTGGAAAAACAACGTCTGGCAAAACTTCCCTGCCATACGGCACAGGATCACTCAGACATTTCCCTAATCCTAATGACATTCTGCTCCCCTATGATGCCATTGTATTAGTGACATGGTGGCCAGCAAAGCAAATTGAAATGTAATGAATGCTCATTATCTATGAATATTAATTGCTTATTTGAATGCTACTGAATGTTCTCTTTTACTGGTACCTGCGAAGTTTCTGCCAAGCAGAGTAGCTAAGGTTTTTATACTTGCATAGCTGTATTCCAAATCCTCTGAGGTCTGGAGAGAAACCTCAAACCTCCAACAAGTGGTTGGTCTAACTCTCCAAATAAGAGGCAACTCTTGTGGTGGTTGGAGAATTTCCATCTGAACTTTTCTCCCTTATCTGTTTGCTGTAACAAAACAGGTTTGTTTTGTTTTTCTCTAAAAATCTGTATCAAAATTTAATGACAGTTTTCCCCACATTTTTCTTCTTTTTGCAATTTTTAGAGAAGAGTTCTGAAATCCCCTCTGGAAAATTCGCAAAATGTTCTCTATCTTCATCCAGGTACTATTTTTCCATGAATTCAAGACACACTCGTAATAATAGAGGGTAGCAACATATCACAACTTGACATTGCTTAGATATTCTGGTGGAAGGACTGGTTTTTTATTATTTATTTGAAAACCAAAAAGGACAGTTGCTCATGGGTAGATACTGCCACACCTTATCTTTATAAAATTGAGGTGTCTCTCACTTCCATTGTATCATTTTTTCCTTTCTCAATTAAATGGGACACTAGATCCCTGAGAGGTATCTGCCAAGCAGGAATCCTTTCTACCTGTAGTAATTGGAGTACTCAAACCTGACTTTTCAGGAGATATTTCCATGGACATCATGTAACAACAATCCTTTTATTAACAACTAGAATACTTCAAATGCTATCTCCTAAGTTTGCTGCAACATGGCAGCAGCAATGTTACTACAGATAGGCTACTCAATAATGTTAAAATAATGAAAAAAAAAATCACAAAATCAAACCTCCAACTTCCTGAAATAGTTACAGTCTAATGGCAGAACTGAAATTCTGGAATCTTCTTGACTAACTCAGCCATTAAAAATCCACCTTCATTGTTTAAATCTTGCTTTCATTTAGCCTCAGACTGAAAATAAATTTTGAAAGATTGGAATTGCTGCAGGCAGATATTCTAAGCTTTTGAGTACCTCTCCTTAATGGATGATTTATGACCCAGACAAAGAGAAACAGAAGATTTTCTGCTTTTTGTTTGATGTGACTGGCTGAGAGAAGGGCGGCTCCACCTACCCACCCACCCAGTTCTTGTGCAATTCTCAGTAATATCCAGAGAGGAGGCAGCAATCTGGGCCTGCAGACAGAGACTCTCCTCTGGTGAAGATTAAAAAAATAAAAAAAGATGTCAGCATAATTCAGTGGGGCTCAGTTTAGTTAACACCAACTCAGTTACCTAAACTGGAGCTGTACAAATTGGAGCTGTGTATTGCTGATCTGATGCATCCCAAGATTTTATTCCTGAAGAGATCATTTTGATCACCCAGCCTGATGCCCTGCATAGCACCCATCAGAGAACCTCACTTGGTAATTCCTGGGTGAGGAACTGCTCCAACCCTTAACCTCTCCCTGACCTTCCATATACCTTTGAGGAAAACACCACATCCTGACTTAACACTGAAAACTATGGAGAATCTAACACAGTTTTGGCAACTTACTTCAAGTGGTTCCCAGAGTTAAAATCATGTTGAGATCACACTGGAGTCTATATCGACAAATTCTCTGCAGTAAAGCACCTTAACTTTCTGGACATGTTTTGGCTCTTCAGAGGGACTCTAATTCTATCCAAGTACACATAGTAAACTAATCCTGTCCTGGTGTGCTCATTTATATTAGAAATTCTGTCTGAATATGAGAAAAAAACTTTGCTTTCAGTGAGACAGAGCACAGGAGAAGGCTGCCCAGAGACGTTGTAGTCTCCTTCTCTGGAGATATTAAAAACCTGCCTGGATGTGATCCCGTGTAACCTGCTCCAGGTGAACCTGCTTTAGCAGAGCATTGGACTGGATGATCTCCAGAGGTCCCTTCCAACCCCAGTCATTCTGTGATTCTGTGAAACATACAGTAAGTCTACAGGGCAGCAAAAAGGTTAATATTATACACTCTGTGAGGTCGAGTTCCAAGAACACAAAACAAGCCATTATGCAAAAAATTGCCTGAATTTATGAGTCACTGCATTTATGAAGGAACCGATATGAAAAAGTCAACTTGGCAAAAATAAAGCAAATTATTTCCAGCTTGAAGTTTTGCAATCCTCCAGTATATCAAGGCTCACTTACTGTTATTACTATCCATGTTGTGCAATGTTCTGAAAGTCACATTTTTTTCCCTTGTGTATGCATGGAGATGTCCAACAACCCAAGGTATTCTTCCCTCATAGAAAATAAATTAGAAAGTAGACGTAACTCAGAATAACATACAAGATTCCCTCAAGTAGAGTGGTAGAATCCTAATATTTTTTTTCAATATTTTCCTTCTAAATAATAAATCAAGCCCACTGCATTTTTCTATATGGAATTATATGGTACAGAAAAAGCTTGTGTGTTTATATTTTTCATATAATCACAAAACCATTCTTAAGCACAGCACTAAGCTATAACCAATCCTTCTACTTACAGATGAAACAAGTCAAACTTTAAAGTTGCTCTATTTAAACCTGTCCAGTTTGTGAATGCAGTAGCCCCTAACTTTGATTAAGAACCTGAACCTATACCATGTAAGGGTAAAATGTATCAACTTTTGAAGATTAACTATTCTCAACTTTTTGAGAATTTTTCACTTCAGTCAGTATTCTGGCTTGCAGTAACAATTTCACAAATTAGCACAGAGACAGCAACACTAAGGGATTCAGGGCTGAAATGGTTAAAACAGAGCTCGTAGGGGCATCCTCTTCATGACTCCCCACATTGCCAATATTTAGTGGTTAATGCAGTGGCAAAGCCACTTACAGCACAAGAACCAGGTCACTAAGTCAGATTTCTGAGCATCTTTCTGGAATTGCCCAGCATATGCAGCTAAATTCAAGGTATTCTTTCTCAACAATTCTGTTACAATAAGTCTAGATAACAGTGATACTTAGAGGCAGTCAATCTCAAAGGTTAATTTTAAAGATTATCTTCTCAAAACAGTTTATATGGTGGAGGAGAACTTTCATTTTTTTAAATGATCTAAATAGAAAATACCTGACTAACTAAGACACAGCCTAGCAAGAATTTTTACTTTCAAAACTGAGGACTTAGTGGAAAATCTGTGATTGTGCAATGACTGTGGGCTCTCAGATTGCCCAGGATGGGCAAGATCGTCAAGAAAAGATCTTTAAATGCCCCACTGCTGACAGGAGGATCCACTTGTCACATCCAGCTGAGGCACAGCAACTACTACTTTTACTGTAGGAGGATTTGCACCTGCAGACAAATGGTCTGAGTCATTCATTACTGTCATGAGCTAAAACAACATTGTAAAACCTTGACTGTCTCAGGTACCTCAATAGAGTGATCAAATATCCCAGCCATGCAATATCCTTTCCAGCACAAGGCAGTCCCTAACAATGGTTTTGCTCCATAATGCTCTATTTTAGGTACACACACACACACACACACTTATGTGTATTTCAAACTAAAATAACAGCAGGACATTGCTTTAGAAATCATGGTTGTCTCTGCTTTCCACCTGCAAATTTTGAGACCATGTCTTATAATTTGTCCCTATTTCTACCCTGCCCCTTTCATTTTTTGCTGCTGTTGAGCTGACTCAGAACCAAATAGTCAGCAAACCTCATCATCACCTAATTCTTCAGTGTTCTACTATGGAGGAGGAAGGAAAGGAAAAAGAAATAAAACTGTCCCTTTAAAAACTCAAGCATTTAAGGTGCTTGTCAGTCGTCTTCCTGACAAGGCCACTTGAATGTATTCAGGAATATTTGCATAAATGCTCACAGTGAGTTCACCGTGGCAGCTAGTGCTAATGGTACATAAAGTAATTTAGTCACTTCTCTTAGGCATCTTGTCAGGGTGATAAGCACCCCCTCTTTGCCTTGTTGCATATTAGATCATTAGATAATAAAGTGTTAGAGCATGCAAACTGACAGGGTCTCAGGGACTATCATTTTTCGAGGGCATTGCATTCTGCCAGAGAGGAAAAATAATAGAGAAACTGATGCTGCAATTGGCTTTACATTCTTGTAAAGACATTCAAAGATTTGAGGAGAAAAAAAGAATTTTTACTTTGCAATGATATGAGAGTTTTAATGGAAACTTTGCAGACATCTGCAGTGGTGGACTTTATGCTGGTAGACTGGAAAATAGTAGTTTCAAACCCTGCCAGAATTCTCCCCGTTCATAAGTTCATCACTTAAATTGCATTGGAAAGATTTTGCTTTTAAAACTGACACCCTGCGATGAACTACACACTGAAATGTTCTACTGGTTGGGGTCCATTTTCTCTTCACTATACATCTTACTATAGATATATATAATTTAGAAAGATCAACCACACCAGCTCTCTGGTTTACCATAAATATAAAACAAGTGAGGATCTAACTGTTTGTGAATGAAAAAGTGATAATTATTGAAAACCACAGATTACTGTGGCTTACCCCATTTATACCACACAGAGATGGATGAAATAATTGGCCTCTGCCAGCTATTACTTTTAAAAGACAGATATATTTATTTGAAAGAAGAGCTTCTTAACCCGCTGGTTTCAAGGACAGCGTGCGGATACAAGCCCATGATCCAAGGTCCTGGTTTTATTCAGAGAGACGAGTTACGAAAAGGAACTTTCACTTTACTGTTTGACGAGCAAGATATAAATAGAGATATGTTGGATGTCCCAAAAATAATCCAGGCTACCTGCTAATGAGATGGTAAAACCCAAACATGGAGACACCAGTCTCCTGAGTGGCTCAGGAGGTGCAGCTTTCTTTCTAGCTTTTTGGCACCCACACTCTCTTTTAGGTGTCACATAAACTGCAACTCTATGTTTAAGAGCAGCGTGTCCCAACACAACTTTGTAAGGAAAAATAAGCTGGATATTGTCTAACCAAACTAGGCAACCAGCACACCTTTTTGCTATATCCTGTCTCCCCTGTCCCCAGTCCTCACAAAGTCAGGCATTCATCTCTATTGCCATCAAATATCTGTGTTAAAAAGTCAGACATCTAGAAAAGTCCACAGGAATACATTTAGTGAAGGGCATATTTTAGTTAGATCCCAGAATTTACAAACCTACGTCAGAAGTTGCTCACCAGAGCAATGAACCAGAGACAAACTAACCATGACTATGTTTTGCTTCCCATCTCCCTGTTTATGGACACTGCTCAGGTCAATCTGTCCTTCCCCTGAGGGTGGCAGAAAAGCTGGGAAGAGGAAAGGCAAACAAACTGTCTCCTTGATATTATCTGCTACAAAAATTCCCAAAAATAAGATAATAAGATAATTTTTCTTATCCCTGAAGAAAAATAATATACTTTGTGATTCAAACTGCAAGTAAAAATATATTTTAGTGGAGGAAATTGTCATCTGTTCCATTGGGTCTAAGGTTTGTGGAGGATGTCCAAAATTCAAGAGCATTAAGCCTTTTCCTTCATTTTTATTTCCTTAGTTAAGTGGTTTAGATATCTAAAACCACCAGTCAAAATAGTTACTGGACTTCCCCCCCTATTTCCTGGGCTCACACATACAGAGAATTCCTGGAGAGCTGGATTGAAGGATTTAGGTTAAAAAGAAAGGCTCCACCAAACTCTTTGGGAAGAGAGCAATTTTGTAGTGTGAAGGTTGCTATTCAAAAGTAAGAATTTACTAGCAGTTGGTTTATGAGGTTGCTTGAGAGGTGCCTGAGAAAGTAGATTAGAAAAATCACCTTTCCAACAAAATGTACACATGGAGATATTTTGCAGATGTTGACTTTTAATATCAGCATAGTAACTAAGGTGTGTGTAGATGTGTAAGCAGAGCATTATCTTTTTCTGGTTCTTTTTGCTAACAGAATCTCTAGGGTTTTAGGAGTGAGAACAATATCTGTGGTAAAATGAGATACTAGCATGCATGAGAGTAAGACCATTTATGTATGAGAAGTAAGTACTGCCTTGACCAAAAACATGCTCTAAAAAGACTGATATGGGTGGGGGAAAAAAGGAAGAAAAAAAAAAAAAAAAGCCAAAAAATATGGAAACTACTATAGTAGGAATATAAAAGAATAGGAGTACTTTTCTGAAAGATGAAACTTAATGGAGAGATTACAAAGTTGAACTGAGAGAAGTTTCCTTTTGTAATGTTCTGCCTTCTGTTAATTAATAAAGACAGAGTTCATGCATTCCTTATAAATTTCAGTAAAAATTATGACAGTGGTTTGTTTATTAAATTAGGTTGTTGGCAGGATGAAAAAAAAATCTATAACATGAATTATGACTGAAAATGGCTCATAGCCTACATAAAAAGTTAGAGCTAAATAAATACAGATGTAAGTTATGTTTATATAATGAGAAACGCTGCTGAGCTAAGAATTTTAGGTTAGTAAGTGTGAACTTCAGACCCAATTCTGCAAACACTTATCAATACCTTCAGCTTCTCTGACACAAGAAGCCTCATTGATCCCAACAGGACCATATGTGAGCATAATCTTAAATATATGCATAAGTGCTTGCAGGACTGATGCCTGAAAGCATAAACAGAATAGAAAACTATTTCCACAGGAATCCTGAGCAGTAGAAACCCACACATTTTCCCATTTCTCAGCATTAATAATTTCTTTTAACAAATCTAGTTAACATTTTTCTGAGTGGCATTTGCTTTCCCAGAGAAAATTTTATCTGGTTTCTTCAAACTATTCGGAAAAATCTATTTAATTATTCATCAGATCCTTGGCAAATATTTGCGAAACAAACAAGCATAAAGGACTGGTGCCTTCTAAACTCTACTACTTCAATGAGAGCTGAGGGTACACATCTCTTAGAGGGAGCAAGCACCTATTGAATTTAGGATTATAAACAGCTTTGAAGACAAAGAGCTATTCTACCAAATTGGAACAGAGGGAGGGGAGTGAAATGCCCTCTGTTTTTGTTTTGTTTTTCAGCAGTAGTCATCAACTTTGAGGACAAAGAGCAAAACAAAACATTAATCAAATCCAGATTTTTCAAAGTACATTTGCACTCAACAACTCCCATTTTAAGCACCTACAGTCACCAGCAGATGTTCCCTTCCAGGACCAGTTGACCTTACAGAAGACATTACTGTCCCCCAGGCTGCTTCCAGCCACGTGCCCCCATCCCACCCTTGCTGGGGTTTACTGTCCTTTCTGAAAAGCCAGACAAATTGCCCTCACCATTTCTCCTTCAATCATTTCAGCAAAATAAGCTAGATTGCCAAAGAGTGATTATTTAAACTTTAATTCAAATGAACTTCACTGGACTGAAGGAGACCAGGGAGCAAGCAGACAACCATCTTAGCTGGCATGTCCATGGTGAAGAATAGCCTAGAGCAGGGAGGAAAGACAAACAGCTGGGGTGCGCAGGGAAGAGCAACGTCCTCATCTGGCACAGCTGGAGCCAGAAGACAACATTCATCCATGGCTTGAATAAGCGGATGGATTTCCAAAAGGCCTCTGCTTTCATTTAAGGCAATTCAATCTCCTAGAGAGCTAAGGATCCTATAGATAGAAGAAATCCAATCTGAAATTTGGGTGCTGAGGACTTCAGAAATATGCAGGAACCTTTAGATCAAGGTTCAAAATCAAGTCAAAATCAAGGCAATTTGGGAAAAAAGATCAGCCTCCAATTTTGGGTGCTGAATAGAGGGAACTAATATTAAAAAAAAAAATCACCAAACTTCACTGACACAGAACAGAGTTTGCACCCATGTTTGCTTAATGGTTTGCCATTTCACTACATTTAAAACTGACCTACTTGAAAAATTCCCACTTCGATCTGGAGGACAGAGTCTTTAAAATATCCAGCCCCAAAGGTATAAACTGTTACAGGACAGCTTAAAACCAGTAGCCAGAGACAAAAAAACAAAAAAAAAAAAACCAACAAAAAAACAAATAAATCCACATATAAAGTAGCAATGCCAACCAATGAAAATGATATGCCTACCATGTTCCAGATAAGAAGGCGTACCTTCCGAGGGATCAAGTCTTCGAGCTCTCCGCCCATGCTTGGAATTGTTGTGTACAAACATATTGTCCGACACTGCCAACACATGGCCATCAACATTGACCGTTGTAGACACCACGACCTGCAAACACAAGAGCAAAATGGAGGAAAAATTGGATATATCTGTATGTTTTTAAAAAGCACAGTGTAATAAACTCAGTTAAATAAATAACAGCTGGGAGCTGTAGAAAATTGCATAGCTATTTCGCATAATAACTGGTGCTTATGCTGTACAAATCTAACAAGAGACGCTATTGATGAGTGGGTCTTTGGCATCGAAAGCTTTTGATGCAATTTGAAGTCAAATTGCAGAGTTTGTAGCTGCACAGCAGACAGCACACTGTTAACCATCATTTTAACAAGAGGATCTTTATTAAGTATTTTTTCCCCTATATACAAGGGCAGCTGTGTTTCACCCTAAATTATCCTTCAGTTTCCCTGCTGAAGTAGATAGAGCTGTTGACACTGCAAATGAGAATAAAAGAAAACTAAAGTGTATTTTGTGGAGTTGTAATGAGAGTTGTTGAGTGCCTTGCCCCCACACCCTTCCCTGCTGCTTTCCCCTCAGTATGGTCAGTGCAGGTTGTTGGACTTGCCCAAATTTCTCCCAAGCTCTATCTTAGGAAGTACATATAGGTATGTTTGTGTACACATGCACGCTTGACAGTGGGGTTTTGATCTGGAGAACACAACCCTATTCATCCAGTGTTAGAATTATTTGTATTTCTCAACTTATCTCAATGTCAACACCTGGGATTTGGTTTGAGGTGAGGGAAACAGAGCAGGACTGCACCGGAGGCGGGATCCAACACCTCTGGTGCCCAGAACAGCCCGAGCCAGCAGAGAAGGCAACTCAACAGGGGCAAACAGGTAAATGTTGGGTCCAGGGTAGAAGACCCAGCTGCTCAGAGGTGTCCAGAGGGACCCTTTAACCCTGAGGCTCTGCAGGCACCATCCCAAAGGAAATCCCTGTTCAGGCTGAGGACATCTGAACTATGAGGCGCATCATGGAGGAAACAGGAGGATGCATGGGGCAAGTCCCCTGGAGCGCTGCAAGCTCATCACACCAGGTCTCCTCCTACCCCATCCAAGCCAAGCAGTCTCACATCCTCCCTGGCTTTCATTCAGTCACTCCTCCCACAATGTTTTCCCAGTAATGTCATTCTCAGGGTTTTACCCCAGCCAAAGATTTGGCCTTCAGCTGGCTGCTGGTCTGCCAGGAGCATGCGTCGCTTTCAAGAACTTTGACTAAAACAATAAGAAGAAATGACCTACACTTCTCCTTACATTAAACAGGGAAAGGGATTAAAGACTGAAACCCACAGAGATATGTTTATTCATGCGACCTCTTACAACCAAATATAATAATTGTCTGTTAATTGCAGTTTCAGCTCCCACCTCATGCTTCGACATGTGAAACAGCAATCAGCAGCTCCTGTTTAATCCACCTATTATGTTGACTAATTAACTTTGCTCGACAGTTTATTTCTTCCTCCATTATCAGCCCCTGTCAGCCGCAAGCACACTGCCGCAAAGGGGGACCTCAGCCCTTTTGATTGATCACCGATAGATTGACATGCAGATTAATTTAATTAGAATCACCTCACTTGAGAAATGAAAGACAATGGCAAGGGGGCTAATAGATCTGCTCTTATAATGAGGCAAGCCTCCAGAGCCACGGCAGAGGATTTCTGATTTATTTTGCTGAATTCCCCAGTCGCTCTGAAAGGCTCTCGCTTTAATTGTTCTTGGTTTTGAGAGGCTTTAGCCTCTGAAGAGGTGAAATGCTTTACAAGGATTGGCAAACATTGCTTCAACTCTCTCAGGAAGCTGCTGCCTCTCAAAGTTGGTCAAACGGGAACACTTAAAGGATCTCTTACAACTACTCAATTCCATTATTTGAATAGGATCTGGGGAGGGGGGAAAAAAAACGAAAGAAAAAATTTTCTACCTATTTTTGGGCTCTGATTAAAATACTCAAAAATGTAAGCAAAGCTGCTAAACTGCCATAACCTATCCCAAAGTCTTTGTCTTTTAAAAGAGGAATACAAAAGAGAATAGTTTACATTGAAAGGATCCTAAACCCATCTCACACAATGGCATTCCAGGCAATAGATTTTTGTGCATGTTTTAAGTGAAATACATTAAAATAAAGAATAAATGATTCAAGAGCTCTTATAGATGGAAATTTAGGGAAAAGAAAGCACCAAACACACAGGTAAGTTTTTCTGAAATCAAACTAAGGAAAAAAAACCCAAGCCCTATATATAAAATTCCAAAAGGGATTTGAAAAGTAATTTATCCATTACATTCCTGAGGGATAGAATAAAGTTTATGATATTTTCAATAAAATATGATCTTATAGTAAGTGGCTCAGGGTTTGCAATCTTTTTTGTGCCCTTGCAACCACTGTAAATTCTTTGCAGCTGGGAGTTTGAGCCAAATCCTTGGCATCGCCTGTCACAGCTCCATGATTTATGCCAGCTCTTATCTTCTATGAGCCTCATCAGATGCATATGAAAATTAACACAATTACAATTAATAACAATGGCCACAAGATACAATATTTTCCTTACTTCTAAAACCCTATAGGTACACACAGATTTCTCACTGAAGCTGATCAATCGTGTGCTGAAACTGAAACTTCTGAAGGATTCTAGAAATAGAATTCTGGAAAAATAATGGGTCAAGAATAATAACAGTAAGGTAGTTCGCAAACCCATGACACTCCTATACTTAAGTAGCTGTTTCTATACATATACCTTTCTAGGGAAAAACTTGAGGAAACAATCCTAGTGAGGTTTTATGTGAATAAATCTACATTTAATTTCCCCCCCTCAGGTTTCCAAAACTGTTGATGCAACATATTTTGAATTACTTAACAGTGTCTTCCTACCTCCCTCCTGAACAGAGAGTTTGATTTACTACAATGAGACCACATTGGTGTGGTTCTTCGGTGTCGTTAGCAGAAGAAACTATAAATGGAATCCCCAAGAGAAACTGTTTCCAGTTTCAGGAAATGCAGAAAAAACCCTCTTATGTGTCTGTTTGGAGAAAAAAAAAAAAAGGATTATTCATAGTGCACCTGTAAGAGGCAGCACATTCACTGCTCAGTTCTTTAAATGAAAATTCTCATTAATAGAGGAACACTGAACATACACTCCACTAACAAAATATTAATGCCTCTAATTATTAACAGAGAAAAAATGCACTTCGAATATTGTGTGCCATGGTTACCTACTCAGATTGCTACAGAGCACTTACATACTTACAAGTTCTACCCATTTTTTAATCTAAAAAAATACTGCACTCTCCTCATTTTGATTTTGAAACTACTGGGATATGTTCATGTTAAAGCACATGCTAAAACTAATTTGTGGAGAAATCATAAAATTAGGGGGAAGGGAGAGAAAAAGTATATGTGGAATGGGCACTGAGGCATCCTAAAACACAGACTGTAGCAAGAGGGAAAGGCACACTACAGTTTAATAAATGATTAATGAGGTGCTGACACATTAATGTAAGCACGGGGACAACCAGGCCTGCCAAATCTCAAACCTTTCCAAATTTTGTCAACAAAACACAGTTTTAATTTGGGACAGGCAAACATGGAAAATGATTTTGAGCTCTAGCTTTAGCCCTTCATAGATTTTGAATTTAAATCCTGTATCAACACCAGGGGAGACAGAGGTATGAAAGAAACACATTGGTTTACAACTTTCTTCAATGAAGTTGGCACTATCAACCGCAGCAACGTATCCCAGCTCTGTGAATTATTCTGCTAGCCATTAAATAGCTCAGTTTGTGAATACTTTAGAGTTTATTTAAAACAAATAAAAAATTCCTCTACCAGGAGCCTGAAGATCAAGCTATTTATCCATGTTTAGCACTCGGCCTGTTTATTTGGTGTAGTACCCCACCTAATATATCAAAATTAAGCATTGCACGACTCCTCATTTTTAACCACAGCCCATTAAGCTTCACTTACTGATGAAGACATAGCATGTTCCTTGTGCTTTCAATTTTCTCAAATGTATGGTGAAGGATCAGATATTTTTTCAATGTCCCCAGCACCCAGTGGCAAAGGCAGAGAAAATTTGGTTAAGATGATTTCCAGTGTTAAACCTGTAACTCCAATGGTTTCTACTCTTCTGAGAGCTATAAATGGCTTGAGCACATCTTTATTTTCATCACTACTTGGTGACCTCTTCCAAAAATGTGTTGACTTCTTTATTCTAGTAATCAAAAATCATTCTCAGTTAACAAGATACTCATAAAGGTGCCAAACTTAAAGCACGTAAGTACAATGTATTCAGTAATTTTGCTCACATGCTCAAGGACAGGCCAGGTACTTAATTACCTTGTTGATTTGGGCCACAGCTCTCACTGCTATATTTCAGTCTTTTTTTTTTTGCCTTTCCCTTCTCTGGGGATGGAGCCTTGCATGTCCAAATTCCATTATCTAGGATTCATGAAGCATCATCTCTGTCTCTTATGCAAATTTGCAATAAGACACAAGTGGCTTCAATTCAAACATGAGTGGCAGCATCCCATGGAGGCAAATGAGCAGCCTCGGCCGCGGAAGAGGCTGTGGTAACAGAATCAAACAGCATGGCAATTTCTAAGTGACTTTCAAGGTTTTCATAATAAGTGAATGTTTGGGGGTTTATGCAGTGACACAGCCTGAAAAGTTTCCTCTAAATTAAAACTTGACATGTGTCAGTTTGCTAGCAGTTGTGCTAAAACAAGAACAACAAGATAACTAGGGCACCTGGGTTTCATTAATTACAATAACACACAAAACTGTTTTGGTTGTATGAATGAGTCTTTAGTTCTGAAAAAGAAAATCTGAGCAGAGTTCACCCATGACACCATCTACTAGGTAGTATTATTATTATTACCACTAATTGGGGCACTATAGCAAATCCCACCAAGAAGGACAACTTATTGTGATGAATGCAAAACCAGAATGAGCATTTTCTCTGTGGGGTTTCTGGAATAAAAAGAAAAGGTTGGACAAAGGTGATAATATGTGCTAACACCACATGTTTTGTGCAATTGGGTTGATGAAACACAGAGAGTAAACTATTTTCTCAAGGACAAGCAGGGAGTTTGCAGCACAGCCGAATGCTCAACTCATCTGTGTGAGTCCCTGCACAGGACTTGACTTCTCCTCCCTGACTGTCTCCTTCTGCTAATAGAGACACAACTAACACAGCCAGGGCCAGCACTGTTCCAGCACACAGTTTTGCTGGCATTCCACAATGCTCCAGTTGTCACATGCCTGGACATCTCAGACATGCAGAGAAATTTATTTCCTTCCAGGCACACAACAGCTTCTATGTTAGACTTATCACACTCCTACATTCACATGCAAAGTTCAGGATAAAACTTCCTAATTCATTTTTGTTTGTGAGTCTGAATTAAGTTTCACACACAGGTTGCCTGAATCAACACACGTTCTGCCTCCTCCCTATACTTTCTTAAAATGTATTATATCAGATGATAGTCAGACAATTCCCTGCTGCAGGAAAAGGAGGGAAAAAAACCCCAAACAAACAAACAAAACAAACCACAATAAAACAAAATACCAAAACCAAGCCTAAAATTGACTCAGAAAGGAAATTTTCTGCACAGCTGGTCCTCAGATAGTGCAAGACTCATGTCCCTAAATCTTCACTGCTTCTCCCATCAAAAACATAATCTGTGTTCCAAGAACTTCTAGCAGCTTTTGGGGACTGATATGTGACAGACCATGGCCAAAAGTTGAACAAACCTCTGGGCAGCTTCAAAGTCCGGTACAGACAGGGAAACAAAGGAAAGGAAAGTCTCTAGCTTTTGTGTAAGGTATTTAAAAGGTATCTGGAAATACTTTATCCTTATGGTTTTTAACCAGAATTTTGACATCACCATTAGAGACCTTGTAAGTCACTGGTCATGTTTCAAAGGTAACTGATAGCAAACCCTCTTTGAACTTCACAGCGGCCCAGATTTCACTTGTTTCCTATACAAGATTGCCTCAAAAAAATCTAGGAGCATCATATCATTGAGATGTATGTATGCTCAGTCCTTTTCACCCAAAATAACTGAAGATGAAGCCTGAGCGCTGTGGAGTCCAGCTGTTTTATTTTAAGTAGTCTATTGCTAAAAGAGCAAGTTCAAAATGTAAAAAAAAAACAAACAAACAAACAAACAAAAAACCAAACCAACAAACAAAAAAAGAACAACAAAACAAACAAAACAAACAAACAAAAAAAAAACACAAACCAAAACCAAAACAAAAAAAAAACAAAAAAAAACAGCTATCGTAAGACAATAAGCCTGGGCACTGAACAGAACTCTGTGAGCTTCAATACCACCCTGTATAATAGTAGGAGTGGTTCACTCTGCTGAAAGTGATTAATTTCTTAAAAATGCTAAGGTCACACTAATTGACATGACCTGTGTAATTAAGCAGTCTCTGTTTACACATGGAAAGCTCAACTGCTGTGAAGCTGGGTTTGTATGACAGAATGTCTTTACAAGTCAAGAGATCAACAACCTTTCCTATGTCCTACCTACCCGCCGACACAGGCTCCTGATTGCTGTTCTCAGAGAACATGCAAAGGCATTACCATATGAAAATCAGCCTCGAGCCTGCATGAGCACAAACCCAGCAGAGTGTACATGTGGTGAAGCAAGCTCTGACAGGCCCTAGGGGTGACTGCTTGGACTAAATCCCTGTGCTGCTGAGAGTCCTTTTTCCACCTTCTCTCTCAGTGATAATGCCCTCTCGAATCCAGAAGAGTGACGAGGTAGGAGTGTGGGGTGAGAAGCCAAGGGCTCTGCCATGTAACACTAGCTTTTATACTGATTAATTTAATCCCTGTGGTCACATCTCCTCATTTCTGCACTTCTGTGCTCAGGGACAAATAGCACCCTTCTACCTTCCAGCATTGCTGCAATTAAGCAGTTCAACAGAAGACATTCCACATATAAATAACATTGTCATTTACAAAACATTTAAGACTTCCATTGATATGTGACAATGCTGGAAAAGAAGCAAACAGGGTCCTGATTCACTACAGAAAGCAAATGTATTTTGGAGTTGTCTTCCTCTAGAGACCCATGTGGTCTGTAGAACAAGTCTCTTGTTTCTTTCTCAGTACTCTGAGGCAAAGCCCCACTGACAGACTCTACCCAAGTTTTCTCCCTGGGCTGTATACACTTCTCCCACCAAAAGAGAAGGTTCTTTGACTCTCTACCCCATATTTTTGTTCAGCACATACTCAGGTAAAGCATTGCTGTCACAGTTAAAGGACCATGTCTTCAATAAAAAGGTTGAAGCAGTTATTTCTTGGAGCCACCACTCCAAGCTGCTGCCAGCAGCATGTAGAGACTGTCTTTCCAAGGGACAGAGGTGTTCTTGATCCCAAAGGTAGTCATGGACATAGGTGTAGCACAAAAATGTGTCCTTGGTTTTCTGAAGTTGTGCTGATACTAAAGCCCCCAAGCTTAAGTGCCACATACTGCAACAGCAGGGAAATACCAGCCCAAAATATCCCAAGAAAGATACACCCAGTGGTATTTTTTGACAAGTTATGACTACAGGGATGAAACTTCATCCCAACTGACACACATTTATGAGCCTTTACTGCTGCTGAAGAGTAACTGCTGAAATGTGGTCATGAGCCTAATTTTATTAATTGCTTTTACACCGTCCTCTGCCCCTTCCAATAAGCACAGTGCTCACTTAGTGTTTACATGAAGGGAAATAGTTCTCCAAGCAGAAAGGAATATCTCAGAGTTCCATAACAAAAACCAACACTGAGGTAATTTTGATTCTTCCTTTTCATGATTTCTCTTCCAGTGGAGATGACATTATCTTCAAGAGCTTTCTTGTCCAGAGCAAGAAAACCCAAATACTTCCTGCCAATTTTGCCGTGACAAGAAGTCCTAAGGCAATATTTTTTGACCTTGTGTTTTTAGCATCTTCCAATGAATTCCTAGGTTAGTTTGGGTCAAAGTACTTCTGTCCCTAACAGCTGCTGGTTTTTAAGGAGGAAGTGTGTCCGACTGACCTGGAATCGACGCATGTCTCGAGGGTTTCCTGCATTTTTTAGGCAATTTTGGTTACATTTGAGGAAAAATTTCAAGAAGAACCTGTGGATAAAGAGAAATGGACATTAATGTCTTACAAACAGTGTGTAGTATTACTGTGTGACATCTGCACATTTGGTCCAACAAAGACTTACTTACATTAGTATTCCCAACTCAAACAAATCACCCCACTGACCATTCAAAGAGAGAGTGGAGCTTGCATGGGGGCCCCCATCTAGCAAAACATGTAAGCACACCCTAAACATTTATTAATTATTAGTAGTAATTATTCATTACTAAGTATTCATTTCATAGATCTGTTGTGTCAGAGTCACTGAAGTTTCAGATGCACTCCCTCTACCATGCTAAATGGCCAGGCTCACTGTGCCATCCAAGAAGCAAGGAAGAGAGATGCATTTTAGCACAGCAAAAAGAGGACAGAAAAATATCTGATACGAAAATTCTCTTCTGTATAAATGGGGTTCTGTTTTACAGGTTTGCTGTCATGCACAAATTTTGATTTAATACAAAAACATAGCAAATGTTCCATACAGTTGAAATCTCCTTCCATGATTAAACCCTATTTGTGCATAAAATAAATTCTTAATAGTGGCTAGTGGGAGCCCAAACCCCTGAGAGAAGAATGGGGAGAGTCTTGGCTAAAAGACTGACTTCATGGAAAAATGAAATATTTTTAATGCAGTCTATTTCCTGACCATACACAGTTCACTGAAGTAGCTATATGACCCTGACATATATCTCTAAGAAAAGACATTGCATTTTACAAAGTCAAAGAAAAAAGCAAACATTTCACTGAAAATATTTCCTTTGGTGTTATGCATGAGTGGACTGTAAACTCAGAAAGACAAGTCAATGAATAATAGTGGGTCTCAGATTCCAGGCTTCCTCCCTGAAAGCCAAAGTTTATCAGCCTTTTGTCCAAAATAAACTACAGACTAAGGTCTACTAAAGCTCAACTGTCCAAAGTTTAATCCTGCAGAAAGTTTAAAACCCAGTGTAACTAGACAGTGGAGCATTATATGTGCAGTAACCACCAGTGACTAAGCAGAAGTTAATCTGCCCTGTTCCCATATACAGGAGTGGAGTGGGCAACAGTTTGATCCTGTTTCACTTTAAATCTGAAAGCACCCCTCCTTTAGCACCCAAACTGAACACTAGGTCAGCAGAATTTGCACAGACTACTACCAAGAAAGGCAACACTGCAGGGTAAACAGCTTCAGAAAATACCTTTTTGATGAACAGCATTCTTTGCCCTGCTCTAGTTGTGATGCTGCCCCTCAACAAGGCAAGTTTTGGTGCTTGCTCCTCCACATCAAGAAAATCATACTAGGCAAATGGCTAAAAGGACAAATTGAAACTACAAGGGACTGTTTTCATTAAAGAAATGTAAGATAATTGGGAAGGATTATAAAATGTGATGATTGGGATTATCAAGGACTGGATCTCCTGACCCAGGAAGTCCCTGCTAGACCTGAGCTCCTAAATAAGAGTAAGCAATCAACACAAAATAAACAGCCACCGAACTTGAACAGTTTGGAGACTGTGTTTGTTTACACTAAAATAAAGAGCAGCGTAAGTAATTGTGTTTCCTCATCAAGCAGGTTCTGATATTCAGTAACAAAAAGGTGATGCTATTTGTTGTAAACGTATGAGCCTTCTTAAGCCTCTAATGGCCAGCTGTGACAGCCTGACTCAGACTGTGTAGAAGGAGCTGTCAGCACAAATCTTGGCATCTCGAATCCAGACAACTGCTTGCCACCAGGCGAGGGTTTGTACTCATGCCAGAATGGATTTTGAGAGACAAGTAAATAGGGCATTAATTCCACCAAAGAAAAATGAAAAGCGGGGAGAGTTCAGGATCTTACACTTCAGATGATGGCTTTCCTGTCAACAGCTCGTCATTTAGCTCATGAGCTATGAAGGGCATGGACATCAGAACTCTCTTGCCCTGAGCTGGCCCTGTCTTGTGAAACACTGGCAGGATCTGGAGACCACCCCTCGGCATGAGATTGCTCGCTGAAATAAAAAGCCTGGCCATCTGTTGGGAGGCAAAGACATCCCCGTCAGCTGGTGCCTATGGCCTTGAACAGGCCCTTCTGTGGCAAAACCTCACAGAGCCACTCACTCTTTGGGGAGAAGCAGGTGCTGCCCTGGGGTTACCGGAGGATTTTGGCAGCTTCGCCAAGAGCTGAGCCCAGCAGCTGCCCCCCCGTCTGCTGCAGCCCTGGAGCAACACCTTGGCTCCAAGAGGAGCTGGGACATGCAACAGTTGAAAATATCTGTGCTGAAAGACAGTGTCAGCCATGCACATGTGGGAAGCACCTTCACGGTTTGGCTTTGCATAGCACATGAGTGATGGGTAATGGGGGTTTGGTGGGTTGATTCTCCCAAAAAATGGAAAGCTCTTTGTGAAGCTCTCTGGAGAAACACTAGGTTTTCCTTTCCCTTACAATGTCTGAGCTCATGCCAACTCAAAGGCTTAGAAAATCACTGTGAAATACAAGATTTGGCTTTTGAGGTCTGCAAAACTCTAACCCAAAGTTTCATTGTCTAACTCCACTTGCACTGTGCTATATCCCCCAAAGGCTACAGAAGTTTCACCAAAATAAACTGTGGAAGAAATGAAGCTCATCTGTTTAAACCTACCAAAAAACCTCAGGCAAGCAAGCAAGCAAACAAAACTTCCTTTGAATTAAACCAACTCCAGAAAAAAATTGACTTGAAAAAATAACTGTTTTCCGAGCAACCCCCAAGCTTACACAGCCAAGTTCACTCACTGCATTTTATGCAAAAAGTCACCCTGCCAAGTGCTGTATTTTAATTCCACTGAAAGACAAAACAAACTATAGGATGCACTTTGTCTTGGAACACACCAGAGCTGGAGTCCCCCCGGCTACACAAAAGCATCCACACTCATCCAGGCAAGAGCCGAGTGGCTCCCGAGCTGGCACAGCACATGCCACCTGACAGTCTTCCCCCACTTTGGCAGGAAGGTGGATGAGAACAGATAAAGACAAAGGTAGAGTAGAGCATTTTGATTCATGGGGTTCAACCCAGTCTCTTGGTTCCTGCTTTAAACCACCTGTTCAGGTGCCTTCATCACCTCGAGTCTGGTCCTGCCAGCTTTGCTCATTAGCAACACTTCACTCTGCAAATATTTCAGACTTAGATTGACAGGACTGATCCAGGAGAGGTGCCAACAGAGCTGAGCTTTTTGCAAGCACAAACCTTGATCACCATTTGTTTGCATCTAACTTCTTCACAGTGGGTTATTTTTTTCAATTCTAACTTTCTCCACATTTGGCAGGGCTGTAGAGCATTAATACTAACCACAGAGGATATATAGCACCAATACTAACTACTGGGGTCTGAAATTCATTTCCAAGATGAAGAAAATTGGCAAAACACAGGAGTGTCAATAAGATCTTCAACTCTAACTCTCTACAAACTTAAGTGATTGCTGAAGACCCGCTCTTCTGCTACACAAGACTCAGTCATCAATTACACTTACTGCTACCATTGAAGTTTGGGGTTTTTTTTTTGCATGAATCAACCAAAACATATTTTCTGACTCCTTTCCTGACTACTAACATCCCTGGTGTGAAGAACATTTGTGCATATGGAGCAGAGAAACACAAGCCAGCTCCATGAGTCAGTTCAGGTTCAGAAACACACAAACTTTTACAAAGCACTTGGATTTACTGTCTTATATTGGTCTTAAACCAAAGGACTCCATGCTTCACCCCTTATCCAACAGAGACATGGCTGGACGGTAGGGGGGTGAAGTTGGAGAAAACCAGTTAATTTTAGATTACATTTAGATGTACCAAGATGCAGCTTGGTGCAGGCTGCAAAAACTGCTCAAGGAGTGAAGTTGCTGAGTAGTTAATCCGTGCCATGGCACTGTGCTACCACAAATCTCCAAGTAACTGCAAGGTCCAGTATAGCAATCTTCAGGTAAATACAAACTCCTAGTCTGCATCACTCCCCAAATTAACCCGAACTTCTCTCTGCCAGGTTCTAACAAAGGGGTTACTGGCTGTTCTGGGAGTGTTCTCTCCTTCTCTCACAATCCAATATAAAATTCTTTTTTGGAGATGAAGATTTTATTTTTTTTCTGACAAAACTGCTGCGTTCCCCCAAAGATTTTGATGCCAGCAGGACTCTGTTCTCCCCATTACCACTTCTGCTAGGAACTCTACCCCAGCCCTTGTTGCCACAGCTGTCTTCCCATGCAACTCCTTCCGACTCCTGACACCAGCTCTCTTCTTGCTCCTGCTCCTTCCATTCTCGGATTCCCCTTATTCCACTGACAAATCTAGTGAACAAACTACCAGATGGAGGTCACTCTACTTGCATAAAATCCTTCCTGCCACTCACTGCTGGTCATATTGTCCATTACCCTGCACACCTTTTGTGCCTGTGCAAAACCCTCCCTAGCAACATCCCACTCTTTGCCACTGCTAACGACCACAGGGATTTAAATTAAAGTAAATAAATTAAATAAAATGGAAATCCTAGCATTGAAGATGTAGAAGGATTTTTTCCTCCTACTTTACTTGCCACTGCAAATTAATACCCTTTTTTTTTTTAAAATAACTGAAGAGTTAAATTAGAGAAAGCAACCTCTGACATGATCTACGTTTGCTGTTCTGTCACTCCCCTGAATTTAAAGGAACTCAAACATGAAGGTTTAGCAGCAGGCTTTTCTTGCCATTGCCACAATAAATATGTCTGTGGAAGGAGAAAAAAATAGTTGGAAAGAAGACCTGCTGCATTCCTGATGCTGAAGAAAAGCTTGTTTGTTCCTGATACATTGGAGAAGTTGTTCAAGAACAGTTCCTCCATGTGAAAATACGATAGCTGTCATGCTGCCAAGGTCAGCCAGACCAGTGGCCATCCAGAGAGTGAGTGCTGGTTATACAACTTAAACCTGGCTGGGGCAAACAAAATTGACAAAACACACCTTTTCTGAGGTATAAACACATTTGAGAGAAAAAGGGCAACTTTAGATTCCCGGATAAAACACAGCAGTAAGTATATGTGGGTTTGTAAAATTAGTAAAACCAAAATACAAGGGCCACGGCAATAACTAGCAACTTTCCATCAGATAAAAGGATTGCATGCCCATTCTGTACGGCACACCAATTCAGCAGAGTACTAAATATGTGCATAAATTTAAATACACAAGCAGTACTGATGGAGACAAAGGTACTACTCATATACTTCAGCACTGTGCAGACCCAGCTCTGCTGTCAGCCTCTGTGATGCATCTGTCTCAACATCTGATTGGTATTGTAGCTGTGCTGAAAGCTGGGCATATCAAGAAGTACCAAAGCCCACACAGGAGTGAGACCTGCATGTACTGCCTCTGTTTTGTTTGCTTCTTCAGGACTTTCTCTGCAGTTCTCACACACTCCTCTCTTTATTAATCAGTAACTCTTCCTTCACCTTCTGGCAACTAGATCCAGTTAGTAATTTGCCACTGAAATAAAAGTAGTGGGAAAATGTGCTACTTAATGCAATTTTACTTGGAAAATTAAATAATCAAAAGGCAGAAAGAGTAGGTTAGGATTAGATATTAGGAAAACCATTCTTCCCTCTGAGGGTAGTGAGGCCCTGGCACAGGTTGCCCAGGGAATCCGTGACTGTCCCATCCCTGGAAGTGTTCAAGTCCAGATTGGATGGGGCTTGGAGCAGCCTGGGCTAGTGGAAGGTGTCCCTGCCCATGGCAGAGGGGTTGGAAGAAGATGAGCATTAAGATTCCTTCTAACCAAAATCATTCTATGATTCTATGAAATATCCCTTCAGATATTTCAGAAGGATAAAGTTAATTTCTTTTTCTCTTTTAAGCTGACTCTTCAAATCAAAACTTGTATCTTACAATGGAAAATTTCAAACATTTTGGTTTTGATAAGCTCAAATAAAACATTTATTCTTTCTTGAACAATGATTTCTTTAATTTCTCAACATTTTAAAACTTTACTTAAAGCAACACTTTTTTTATTCCACTTTGCCAGACAAAAATTGACAAAATAATAGAATTTCCTATACTATAGAAAATCCAAACTTAACCAAGCTCTACTAATAAGAGCAGAAAAAGAAGGATGGGAGGGGGTGAATTCCTTAGTATCTGAGGAATGAAGATCAACATTACCAAAAAGTCTATTGTTGCAGTCTTCTATTTTGGGGTGGGTGGGGTTTTTTTGGTTTTTAGGGGTTCTTTCCCTGTAGACCTTTTCATATACAACTCACTGATCATGTCAGGTACCCCATTCACAAAAGAATAATTGAGACTCACACTTATCAACATGAGGCATGCTCATGGAAATCAAATACAGGCATGGGAAAAATGGCATGGGGAAAATCTCCTATTACCCACATGTTCACAGCTGGATTTTACTTGGCTCTTTAGTCAATAAACAGCAGTAGCCACCTTTTTGTGGCATTTTTACAACAGGAAATTTATTCTGCAGAAGAGAAATTAAACACCAGATACAGCCATCTAACTCTCTTCTAAACATAACCTCTTGAGTTGTCAAACATCCTAATTAAGAAAAAAAAATCCTAAATCTGGCCTCTGTGGATTCAGAGTTCTCACTGATTAAAAATGAAAGAAAAATCAAATATGCATTTTGCATTTATGGGATGTTAAACAATTCACTGGTTTGCAAAACAAAGCAACAAACACAAAACCTAAACAAAAAGCTTGGAAAATTATTTCTTTTACTATAAAATATATATCTTCCTCCTGAACTGCAGAAAAGGTCGAAAAAATGCAACATGACATGGATAATAAGCCTCAAGCAGTTGTAGTCTGTTGACAGAGTTTCTTCAGGCATTGCCATAATATCAGAAACAGAATAGTCTACGTTACTTCTGTGAACTGGCCTGGCTCCTGGAGCTTCAGCTGATAGGGTTTGCTGATATCAATACAGTAAATATTCAGCTCAGCACAGCAAATAGCTGAGGAGGCACCCATATAATCACCAGATAAGGAGGCAGGACTGCCCAAACCAGCCTTAAATTACTCATTGCTCGCTTCAGCAAGTGTTCCCAGTCACTTTTCCTCAGGTCTGTGTGTTCTGCACAGCGAAGCACAGCATATCAATTTTTCATCTTGCATCTTCTGGACTTCTCTAGCTCTCTGATACTGAGGTGTAATACATCAGAGAAATTTAGAGTAGTTTGGGGAAGTGTCTTTGGCATTTTCTCCTATGAGTGAGTTAAAGTCCCAGAGAGAGTGTTTTGGTTTATTTTCCCAGACTTCTAATAAGAAAAGAAAGTGATAACACCACCAAAAAAACAACATAATGGAACCAAATTAAAAATAGTCCTAAAGCAGGTTTGAATGCTCAGTTTTTTGTAATTTAATTTTGCCCCCAGGTCTGACTTTTTAATTTTTTTTCCTTAAAGTAGTAAAAATCTGAATTTTCCTATATGTCCTTACTTGTGCCCAGCTTCGTTACCTAAAACTTTTATTAAATTTGAACTGCAAGTACCTCCCTATCACACAAAAAAACCCAACCAACCAAAAAAAACCACAAAAAACAAAAAAACAAAACAAAAAAAAACAAACAAACAAACAAAAAAAAAACCAACAACAAAGCAAACAAAAAACCAACCAAACAAACAAAAAACAAAACAGTTGGAAGGACCATCTGTATGCAGACTATACAGAGTGCCTTTGGTTTATGGCAGCTAGAGCTAAGATATGTCAGCATACACACATCTTTACACTACATTGACAGAAAGAGTGTGGTGAGATCAGTAGTGGAGCACCCAAGCCCCACGCACAGCTCAGTTGTCAGCTTACACAGCACAGAAACCTCCCAGCCCTGCGCTTCTTTGCATGCTTCAAATTACAGACTGTCCTTATGAGCTGATGGGCCAGTGCCTTAGCTGAAATTGTGACAGACTTTCCAGCATTAAAGTATTTACTATTAAGTGAGTACTGTTACACAACCAACAGAATTTATCCTGATTTATTTAGTGGCGGAAAAAAAACCAAACAAACAAAAAACAAAATAAAAACCCCAAACAAAACAAACATTATTTGATCAATTTGTTTCAGTTTAACTACTTTTCCCTTCACTTTTTCCCCATTTCACTCCTGTTTCACCCCTCAAATACCAGGGTATAAAAGTGGGTTAATTATTTTTGATTCTTTCTGAAGACATTAGACTTCAGTCACTCGGAAAAAACTATAAACCAGCTCTGTGGTTGGTCATAGTTCACACAATGCCACTGAATTAGCAGCCCTGCCAGAGTCATACTTCTCCTAAAAGAACCTCTGTTCAGTGTAAGTGATGACAGATAACAGCATTACTGCTATTGCAACATGATATCAGTATTTGGTTGCCTGCTACCTCAAGGTAACCTCCTGGTACTTTAGCAAGGGCACCAAAAAGCAGTCGTGGTATCAAAGTGGGGCTGTGTTGGAGAGCAGTGCTAATCCAGCCATCTGAAGCTGCTTTTCTCACAGCAAGCATAGGACCCTAAAACGTTTCACCTTGAGCAGAGAGTGCTGATAACATGCTTCTTTCATCAGCTTCCTAAGAAGGTTATAAAGATTCACATGGTAAATGTTTCATGTGTGGGAAACAAATTTCTCGCCTTTGCCTGGATCAGGCACATGTAAATCACCTGAATGTAAAACTGAGTGCAGGCTGCTCACAAATACAATAACTACAGATTCCTCAAACTATTTGACATCAATAATACCCCCATATAACATTGACACACCAGTGCTATCACCCAAATCTGCAGAACCCAGAGGGTGAGGCTATTTAAAGGACATGTGCATTATACCTTCTGGCCAGAGTCTGAGCCTCCAAAGCACTGAAAAAGTTTTGCACAAGCAGAGATGAAATGCTATTTAAACCCCACCTGAACAGATGCATCCCTGAATGCTTACACCAGGTGTAGACATGATGTTACAAATGTTCCCTCCTGAGACCTGGCTCAGAACCCGCTCAGGTTTGTTCTCAAGATCTTTTTTTTTTTTTTTTAAGTAGAAGATGCTTTATACTGAAAAAAAAAGCCAAGAAGTCTGACTGACATGGAAATTATTTTTCACTAGATTTCTGCGCAGAACTGATGGCCTGAAGAGTGAGAAACAACAAAGATGGGGTTAGACCTCTTATTTACAAAACTAACATGTAGTGTACACCAGTAATGACTCAGAAAAACCTAATTAAGAAAGTGATTATTGAATTAATTCATGTCTCAAAAAACATTAAAAATACAAAATCCAAGGAGTTTCCAGCCCCAGAGAAACGCAGCAGAAACTTTGCCCACAAGATGCTGACTCCGGGCAAACTCAGGGGCTCTCGGTTGCAGCTGCTCCACTGCCTTGGGATCATCGCCAGCAAGATACACACTGTAAGACTGCGGGATTTACTGCTGGAATGACACCCCAATCTCAGTTTTTGTATCACTAAATCCTCGGGGGAACTGCAGCAGCGATGGACAACTTAGAAATGCAACTGTAAATCTCCTGTTCACACAGTCCTGCTGTGAAACTGGGTGGAACTTGCCTCACTTGACCCATCTTGGTGATTACAGAGTACTTGGAAAGTGTCAATATTGTGAGAGACTGATTGCATCCCCTCCGAAGACAACTTATCCTTCAAAGAACAAATTGTTTGCTTCAAGTAAAGTAGCAGCAGTAAAGGACCTTATGAGGAGGAGAAAAAAAATTCACAATAACCTAAAGTTATTAAAAGCTAACTTTTAATAAACTAAAAACTAAACTAAATTGGGAACCTGGTCAGAGTCGGTGACAAAGAACAGTCTGACAGAGATGCTGCTGAGAGGTGTGATTTTACTTTTTGTAATAATCTTTTTTGGTTCTCTTGAAAAAAAAAAATGACAAACAAATCCAAACTATTGAAAGGAATATTTTAAATAAACCAGTAGAGTGAGTCTATAATTAGCTGCCTAGGGGAAAAAAAAAAATTAAAAAGGTAAATGTATATTTGTATTTATACAAGAAGATATCAAGTGCAAAAATGTGGATGAAAGTCAAGTGCTGCCTTCGGCTCCTGCCCACGAGCTGGACATTCCATCCAGGGGTTCCCATTGTTTCATATTTAAGGGAATAAAGCCTTGGTTTCCTTTGCAGCAGGGAGCTCTGGCAGCAAGCACTGGATCGGGAGTATAGTGGCTATTTTGAGTGCTGGAAGGAAGCAAAAGGCTGTTTTGTGGAAAGGCGGAGGCACTTCGAGTTGTGCGTGTGGCAGTTCAGCAAGAGAAGATGTTCCAGGGGTACTTGGAGGGGATCCTGAACTGGCTTCAGGTACAAAATGCTGCAGAATTTTTTGTGTGTGTATGGACAAGCAACCCAGACACTGTAAAATTCATTGGGATTCACCACAGGAGGGGAAAGACTGAAAGAGGAAGAGGAAAAGAGTTTCTGATGTGCTGGTGTAGAGGATCACACTATATGTAATGCTGAAGATGTCATCTATAAATATTGCATATGTCTGCTACCTTTAACGTGACATTGAAGGAGCTTAATTAACCTTAGAAATAATGACCTCTGCAGCAGACATGTAGAATCCAATCATATCTGCTTATATCACAAGTTTTGGATTAAATACTTCAGAGCTTTTCACAGAGCAACGAGCCTTGAATACGTAGGAAAAAGACTTTTGCTGATGCCCTCTTCTATGTGAGAGAGAGGCGGGAAAGGCATTGTAGCCTGTAACTACAAAGCCATCTCTTGCACCAGTCAGGAAAGGTGATCCAGCTAACAAGAATATTTTCTCTGCCCTTGAGAGGGTATCCAAATTGAAGGACAAAACCCTAAAACTGGAGTAGAATTCAGATCAGAGCAGAATTCAGATCAGAATGCTGGTGACAAGTGAGAACTGGAACAAGGTAAGAACATGAGTTGCCTGTAATAAAATAAATTATGCTCATGTCACTTTGTTGGCTGGAATTATGAGAAAGAGCATATTTAACACAATGTTAAACAGACAAAAGACATTGAAAGGACAGAGGTGCAGATTAGATACCCTGCAAAGAGAAAGAGGGAACAGCTACGGACATCTTCCATGGGTGTTAAAACACAGTCAAGACTTGGGAACTCTCCTGTATTTCTGAGTGTCTGGTTGTGTCATTGAGATGCCTTTCTGTGAAAGCAGAGCTGATACCTGTGATCTGTAGGGTTTACATCCACAAAACACAGAGCATGAGGGTCTACAAAGTACTATACAAACACTGCAGAGGACAGCATAACCAGTGGAAAAAAGGTTTACAATGAGAAGTTAAGGAACCTTGCCAAGCACTCAGGGCAGAAAGACAAAAGTTGTTTTTCATCTACATCTTACCAATGAAAGTTACAATTCAATAGACTAGGAAGTACTTGCAACTTAACAACCTTTTACTCTTTAGTTCTATTTTATGTTCTATTGTTCTTCTTTTGAAAACACGTGCTGGCAACTGGCAAAGAGTAAAGAGTGTCTGCAAAAAACTTAGAGCTGCCCCTTCTCTATCACCTCCCTGGGAAAAAAATTAATTCCTCAGTAATGCAAACATAACTTACAAACTTAACCCCAAATCTTTCCAACTAGACAGAAGCTTACACTCATCAAGAACTCAACATGAGTACTGAGTATTGATTATTCTCTATTCACTGAAGTCTGTATCTCTGATAAAGTTCCACTAAAGGCAAAATTGCATAATAGTTGACTTAAATGTTGAAACGTGTTATCATTTCTATAATACATACATTTCATTAATTAAAAGGCTGAAAGCCTTTCAGATGACTGGCTAAACAGTGTGATGACAAGATCAGGGTCTGATCTCAGACATAATAATATAAAGCTAGAGAAAACATGAATTTTCATCTTTCTAGTGAGTTTAGACTGCAGGCCCAGAGTTAACTACTACAGGAAATAACCCCACAGACATGTGTCAAAAGGTTTGATGAACCTCATTTGTTGAACATCCAATATCAAGTTAGGGTATTGAGGGAACTGGTGTAAGAGCTTGCCAAGCCATTCAACCCATCATTTATTTTGCTTCATGGCTAACCAGGGAGGTCCCACACAACTGGAGGTTGGACAATGTGACTTCATAATTCTATGATTCTAAGTTTTAAATCCCTGCTTAATCTCCAAATAAAAATTAAAAGGTAGCTTGAAGAAACACTGTGCAGTGCCAGTGACAAACTTATGAGCAGACACATTAGACAACATGATAAAATACCCTCACATCTGTGTGTCAACAATAACCACCAATTAACAGACAACCCTGACAATATAATGCTCAGGACTTGATTCAAAATCAAGAGAAAAATATAGTTAAATGTACATTATCACCTACAAGTTTTAGGTGACTTTGGTATCTATTAAATGAAATAACATTATGCCATGTTGAGAAGTACAAATCATTCTGATTACAACTCAATGACCACATTTCTATCTGCAAAGATTTCTTACACTGCACAGAATAACTGCAACGAGTGCAGAGTTACTGCACCGTTCCTGCCCCTGCCGTGAAGTCTTTCTGCCATCCTGGAGCTGCAGTGTTGCCCCTCTACAATCAGGTTTAGCCTTGGAACCATCTGAGTCCTCCACCAATGTTTTGCACAGCGTAAGTTCATGGATATAAAGAGGTTTGCCTCACAGTATTTAGGAGAGCACGAAGATCCCTTCATCTTAAAGATTCCCAATGCTCAGTACAAGCAGCTACCTGGAACTAGCAAGGACACTGAGAAGAAAACTTTCATCCTTGCAGGAAGTGTCTTGGGACTTGTTACAACTCGAGGTGGTCAGACACTTGACTTTGTGCCTCTCCTGAAAGACAGCACCTCCAGCAACGCAGCACTCCCTAGTGTGACACCTCCTTCAGCAGCATCTGAAAGGGAAGCAAACCTCCTACTGAGTCACCAAACACTGCTTCCCACACTAGTGAGGCTTTTCCTTAGAGGACTCTCCTTTTAAAATAAAAAATTGTCAGTCTAGTGATGCAGTACAAATAACTTCATGTGTTGTTGCTTTTATATATCCTGAAGGTTGCTTTTAAAAAATGGGTTTCATTACACAAAGGATTACAGTAAAGTGATGTCTCAAGTTTGGAACTGATTTTTTTTTTTTTGGCAAACGGACATGGTCTTCTTGATCTCCTTTCAGTCATTTAGAATGCTCACTTACATGTCAATATTAAAGCCAGAGGTAAATAGTCTATTTCTTAGTCACAGTTTCAGGTTATTTTTTAAATTCCACCTCTAAAGATCACAAAATAATGAAAAAAAATAAATATGAGGAATATTTTCTCTTATCAGAGGAATCTTTGTATTGAATTATAAGCAATAATGCATTTGAGATATAAAACACAAGAATGGAGGTGGAGCTGGCAGAACACCCACAGAAATGCCTTGCCTTCATCTCATAGAGAATCATGTTTTTAAAATATCCAGGTAGGACATTCCCTGGAATTTTAAATATGTTAATAGCTCAAAGTAATGATGTCTCCAAGCCAAAACCCCAAATTGGAAAGTTCCTGAGCTCTGGGCAACATTCAGTGTGCAGCTGAGAAAGAGTGAAACAGAAAATTCATATGGCAACATGCACACCTTTTGTGAAGGCCTACTCTGAGGCTGGCATCTGACCAGAAATAACCATCTTAGACCCCACCTCGGAGACCTGAGCTCAGGACCCAGAAGTCTTTAGAATGAAATGTAAATGTCTTCCTGAAATGTGAAAAGTGCTGCTTTTTCTCTTGTTGCACTATTTTTCCAAACTATCTCCACCCATTACCTCTTACAGGACATTGGCAAATGGCACCCCTTAGGCTGTATAAATCTCTGCAGAAGGAACGGCATAATTTTGTTCCCATCACAAACCTTCCAGTCTAATATTTGACAGCCTAGATCAGGTGCTGTCCAAACATTTATTAAAACATTTTAAATGATGAATATATCCAATTATTACTATTAATGCAGCTAATACTGACTAATGAGGGGGAAACATACTAGCTTGTGTCCCGCAATTCATTACCCCTGCCTTGTCAACAATTCAAAGCCCAAAACCTAATCATCCATACCGGGCCCTGTTATATTTCACACGTCACATTTAATAAGTCACTCAGTGCCTATAAATTAATGTAACATGTCGGCGTTTATGAGTGCGGCTTTGTCGCTCTTAACAAATGATGTGCTGGCCTGGTCTGCTGCAGTTCAGCAGTGACGAATGATGGAGGATGATTTCTCTCCAAACTATAAACTACACGCTGGGGACCACAGCAAGACGGAGCTACACGTGTGCACATGGGCACGTGTGTGTGCACACACGTACACACACATCGTGTGTGCAAATGGGATAGGATACAGAGAGTGTGCACCTGCATGTGCTGTTACAGGTGTATTTCATGCATTTTAATGCAGAATGTTTTTCAGTCCAGTCATTATGTTTTATCAACATATATCTATTCAGACATGCATATATAGCATACAGTATTATGTATATATACATACATTATGTATATACACAAAAAACACATCTACTGTGTGTATCATATTACAATTTCACTTGCACTAGTCTAAGCCAACCAAGTTTATAGATATTATCATTTATAGCAATACTACATGTAAGTGGGGCCAAATCTTTGGTCTGACTTACAATTAGTCTGAACACCCGTAATATTTTCATTCTTAGTGCTTCCATAGCCAACCACAGCTTGAAACAGAAATGAAACACCATAGAGTTGTATTGCAAAATGTGATGCTAAACTGCAGATGACTGGCAGGGCACCAATAGTTTCTTTACTACTTCTTGAGAAAACCATTTTTTGTTGTTGTTTTTGTTTGGTTTTTTGGGTTGTTTTTTTGTTTTGTTTTGTTTGGTGGGGTTTTTTGTTTTTTGGTGGTTTTTTTTGTTTGTTTGGTTGGTTTGGGTTTTGGTTTGGTTTGGTTTTGGGGGGTTTGTTTATTTTTTAACAGTATAAATAATGTGTAACTTAATAACTTACAGGAACAAAATACATGAATAAAAAATGTACATGTGATATACATGTGCTTTTTAATATCCCTCCCCTTATTTTCCTGAAAAAAGTGGAAGCATTGGAAAGTAACAGGGAAAATGTCAGTGTCTTTTTTGTTCCTTTGGTTACAGCTGGAGCAGGTTCAGGATTGATGAAAGACATCTGGATCTACACACGGCTGCATTAAAGGACTATATGCAGTAGTAAAACTGCATGTTGCAAATGCACACTGTGGCCAGGAGGGAAGTTGTCACTTGGAAGCAGCTTTTATAGAGCTCAACTGGTTTGTCAACAGCAGAGGAAGAAGACAGATAAGCAAAGGACCTCTGAGAGCTGCACTCCTCAACCCTCTTGGGAAGTTGACTCTCACCAAAGCACAGACCAGAACCCCATTTTTGGCTTTGTAACAAACAGTAATGCCAGTCTTACCCCTATGGTCTCTTTTACATCAATGTATCCTTTTACAGCAACACATTCCCTATGAAACAAAACATACTGGAACACACACAAAAATTTGAAAAGTTTAGCTGAGGTATGAATGCACTGGTGATGAGCCCACAGCTGATCTGGGAGTGATAGATCTGACTGAATCATAGAATATTCTGAGTTGGAACAGATCCATAAGGATCATCGAAGTCCAACTCCTGGCTCTGCACAGAACAGCACCAAGAATCACACCATGCCTGAATTTTCTGGAGGCATTTTATGCCCCTGTTGGGAAATGACAGTCTGTAAAAAGGAAATATTTATGGGAAAGAATCATGTCTGAGGGTCTTCCAGTATGAAAAAAATCGTAGAGAAAAACCTGTGTGCCAAAACACCATCTTGGAAAAGGTCATAAATGAAAACTCTGCTTATTGCCAGCAACCATAACTCAATGCTTCCATAGCCATTGAAGCAGCAATACTGAACAACAGTGAAGCAGAAAGTCGTACTTTTTTCCCCAAATCAATCCACCCTAGAAGGGCCACCCAATGGTTGAAGTACTAGATCAGGACACAGGAGACCTAGATTCCTGTCTCTGCTTGGTATACTTTGTAAGCCACCTAGTTGCTTTTAACCTACTAAAGATGCAATTAAGCCCTCTTGAAAGTCCTACTTCACATTCTACTGCATCTTTAGAAGTCAAAACACCTTTATAAATCTACCTTTAAATCTCTCTGTGTCTCCTTTTCCCATCTTTAAAACAGGGATCATGACACTTCCCTAGCACACAGGTACTGTAAGGATAGATAAAGACAAAGACACTTTCTAAAAGGTGTCACACACATCCAGGATTCTCTCATGTATTGTTGGCATAAAAAAAAAAAATCTCAGATATTTTTTAAAGACTTCTGATATATAAAGGGGGAAACTATGTAGGATTTCATACGCTTTAAATGCCTCTAAGAAAATCATTCTGTATAGGCAGTATCAGTGAAAGAACCACACTTACCAATTTGTTTTTCTAGGTCATGTGCCTTTTTTTTTTTTTGGCACTTCATACCTTTAGACTGAAAGAGACTGGAAAATTCTTTTGAAAGTCTTGAGTATTGATGCACCTGCCCTCTACATGACTGGGCACTACCTAGTGCTGAAGGAAACTCTTTTGGAGTATAGTCCAAGGTCAGCCTTTCAAGATATTAAATATTTTAACAGTTTCACTAAAGCAAATTTGTTAATTGTGTAATACAACATGTTTTCTCAAAGAGCAATACTGTATTTCTAGCACCTAGCTCAGAAATTATACAGTGCTAATCCTCCCTCCAAGTAGCTCTGTGACAACACACAGACAAGCGGAAGGTGAGACCACTATACCTGACCAAAACCAAATTATTTGAGCAGTTCAGCTGTATGGCATACACATAATTTTTTTTAATCTCATTCTTCTCACCATCCTGTCATTCATGTACCATATTTAAGCCTTTCAGTCCCAAATTTTGTGGGGCAACACTGTATTATTTGTATAGAAATCTGATCTACCAGAGGCTATGATGTACTACCACAAAATATACAATAGATAAGAACAAACTTCATCATCTTTCTTTTTTCCCTTACATATACAAATGGGCAGGAAAAGCAAAAAGTAAGCAGAGTGCTACCATGAAAGCTTGGTACTGTGTGTATGCCACAGCAGCTACACTTAGCTCTGAAAACTTATAAAACTCCATGAGAAAGCTGAAGATTGCAATAAAGCCACCACATGGGCACTGCTTAAAAAGCCTCAAAAAAGGAGAAAAGAAGAATTACCCTCTTACAGGGGATTCATGGAATCTCTGAAATGTTGAAGAAAAGAAGAGACATCTGCATGACAATAACATTGTTTCTTTCTCTGAGGGACCCTCAGGGCTCACAAAATCATACAGAAAAGAACACAGCTCTTTTCAATTCAGCCCATTGTACAGAACGGTGAATGTCGCAAGGTTTATTTTATAATGATTTATTATAAAGAAAAATATGGGCTCAGGCAGAGACATATTTTCTCAAGAATTATTGTTCACAAAAATGGTTTGTTTTGCAAAAACATTTCTTTTTGCTCTATTTTTTTTCTGGCAGTTCCTTTTGGCTTTATCCTAGCCTTCATCCACAGTTCGCTCTGAGAGAGGTAAACTTTCAATCTTCACCTCTTCTGTTACGTGTGGGCCTCAGACTTCCCCTGGGCAGGGATGCTGAATCCATAATCGCTGCTAATCCCCCTAACAACCTCTTCCTTCTTGTACCACACCTGTCTGGCTCCTCCCTTCTGAAACATCAGAGATCCCTCAGACCTCCGGAGAGACACTGGAGCAAAGCAGCGCAGTACAAGACTCACTCCACTGCCCCCAGAGGCAGAGACACACACCTGAATCCCACAGAGAGGATATCCCTGGATCGCTGCTAGGGAACAGCCCCAGAAGGGCAGGAGAAGCACCAGCCTGTCAGCTGGAGCAGAAGCTGGTGCTGGTAATTGGGAACCGGCTTCCTGTGGGAAACAGCCAAGCAGAAACTCAGCTGTAAGAACATCCTTCCTAATCCCTGTGCGAGCGAGGAATCAACTGCACTGAAATGAAGGGCTTTAACCAACTCTCCTCCCCACCTGCCTGCAGGAACCAGCAGCTCTACAAAGACCCTGACTGGGTGTGTTCTGCATGATCCTGTGCTATTCCAGTGCCACCAGCAGCCTTCCTTTCCTATGTGTCCCTATTACACTTCTTTATTATAGCAGAGGTACAATTTATACTCTTTTATTTACACACTTTACAATTTATATTCTTAATATCAAACAGGTTAAAGAAACGCCAGTATTAAGTGACTTCACAAAAACTTGCAAGAGTTTTTGGGAAAAGATGATGTTCCAGTGCATGGCTCTTCTAGTGACTGAATTGAAACTAGGAATTAGAAAAGTAGGATTAAAAAAAAATAAAATTTACCTCAGTGGCATTTTCCACACAGAATTAGCACTTGTTTCAGAAAGTAAATAAACCAAAAACTGAGCAGGCAAAGAAAGCTCCAAGTGCTTTGTATGTCCAAGCTAAACTGACGAAATTCCACATGTTCAGTGAAAAAAATAAAGTCAAAAGTAGGTCAGAAAAGCTGACAGAATTAATCACAGAGAGATGAATAGGAAATTTGATGGAAATAAGATCACTTTTCATGATGATTTCATAGTCAGCACTTAATTGAGTACAATGAACTTGAAAATACACTTGGTGAATGTCTGCATTAGCTGGACTTCTGAATGTTTGTAGCAGTTAAGATACACAAACTGATCAATAGTGTAAAACAAAGGAGGTCAGGTATGCATGTGTACTCATACATCACTCCAATAAATTACCCTGGGTGTTACAACTGGGGGAAGGGAGGGGGGGTGGATTTAGAACAATCATTTTGGGATCAAGAGCTAAATCATTTCAACCACATCTTGATTTCTGCAAAACTCGGCAGGAATTATGAGGCTTAACAGCATCTCAACAATTAGCATATTATAAATACAAAAATGATATATTAAAGTGAGAGGAGAAAAAGGCCAGCATTTTACACCTACAGTAATATAATTCCACTACTTAATGCAAAGTAACAGGCATTAGAGTGTTTGGGATCCTCTTGTATAGTGTTATCTGTTCTATCAGTAAATGAGACTATGTGAACAGTACAACCTATAAATAATTCAAGGCCTGAGATGGCAATTATAGAACCATGCACAACCAGCATGAATATTTTATGAAGGCTAAAACAGCCCTCAGAATGAATCATGGATAGATGAACACACACACATACACACACACTCAGCTGTTGGCCAAGTATTGCTTCCAGACATGGCTTATGTCTGATCCTCAGTATACCTAAAAAGAAAATTCGTGAACCCAGAAGTCAAAAGTTACATCTCCATTTTTATGTATTAAAAGGTATAAAAAGAAATAAAGTGAGGGAAAAAAATGTTGTATTGGTGAAAGAAAATGTTTGTTTCTTTTCAAATATTCTGGTAGGAATTCTAAATAACTTTTTCCTATGCACGAAATGTGGCTGCCAAAAGCCAACCATGATGTACAAAAGGAGGGCCTGCAAGGGCTGTGTAGTACATTGGTCTGCAAAAACTGCACCTAAAGAAGGACTTGCCTACACAGATATATTTTCCAGTAGAGATATACTGGTTTAACTCCCCATATGGGCACTATTATTGCAGCACAAGAGCATTCACATGGGAGTTACAGCAGTATAACTACTCCAGCATAATTATACGGGTATAATTATGCCAGTAAATTTCCCTGTATTAGCAAGCCCAGAGAAAACCTCCATGTAGGGAGCATGGCACTGCTGCATCCAGCCCCAGCACACAGCCAGCAGGCTCGCAGAAAAACACATCTGGGAGCAGAGATCCCCAAATCCTGCACCCAAGACAGGGCACTCAGTGACATATGAGTAAATTAATAACACAGTAGCAAAAATAATAAAAGTATAATCTTCTACATGTGTACTGTGCACATAGACTCAGAGACATGTATGTGCACCCTTACATGCCCTATAGATTTATATTATATATAAATATACAGAGATTTATATGAATTTATATTTTAGAACTTGTGTTATAAAGTGTCTGATTAGTCCACAGATCACCTCTTTGAAATAAGGATATATAATTTCTCCCATTCTCCAAGTGGTAGAACTAGAATACACAGTTAAACATCACCAGCTATTAAAAGAAACTGGGCTGGAGCCTGGGTGACCATCAGATAGCCCTTCTATGCCAAATATGAACACATCTCCGATAGCTTGAAGCTTTCTCATTTATGAATATAAATTATGAGACTGGATTTAGGTGCATGGCAGTGTATACACATGTTTGAGAAATAAAGATTAAGATTGAAACCAGAAAAATGATAGCAATAAGGAAGTAGCATGTTTCTTGCTAATCTTAATACATTTTTCCTTTTTTTTTGTTTTTATTTTTTTAAACTCTTATTGAGTCTTTCATTTGCATCTAAAAAAGTATCTTTAAGGCTACAATTTAAAGCGATGCACTGCAGACAGGCTGCCCAGTCCTGCTGCAAGGATGTGCCCATGAATAGGGTCATAGTGTCACAGACAGCACGAATTCACCCACCTCACGGCCTTTTCCTGCATGACCCCTGTAATTTTGTGGGTTTGGCAAACACAAGGACAATTGTGTAAGCCAGGGTCAAGCTGCCATTGTGGGGGGTTGTGGGCAGGGTCAGTATTTGAGGGAGAGGGGTTGTGTCATGCTGGGTCAAGACACTGCAATTGTGGGTGCCAATTTGGCAGCTACCGGGTGGGTTGCAGTTGTTTTCCAGGGAGGGAAGAGGTGAACATGCAGGCGGCTCTGGAAGGTTTGGGTTGAACTGAAGCTGTTTCTAGAAGGTCTGGCACTGAGAAGAAATTGAAGTTAGTTGAAGAAAGTGGGGAGATTGCAGAGAGACAAAGCATCTCGGAGCTGGAATGTATTGAGATGTCTGTAGGGGAAGATCCAGTTCTAAAGAGACCGGTGTCCTCAGCAACATTTGTCACCATGAGTATAACATTTTACTCAGCAAATAGATGCATTTTCTCCATCAGAAGAATCTGGAAAACAGCACATCCCTCAGTGTGCACACCCATGAGAAACTTGTGTATCTGGAGAGAGGTTTTACAGCCTAATTCTGCTTTGTTTGCAACCAGCTTCTAACTGAGCTTTTTTTCTCTCACCTGCCCATGCATTTAGAGATGCTGAACTGTGGATCAAACTAACTGAGACATGATCAAACTGCTGGTACATATGGATCCAGCAAAGCAGAACTGTGGAGTTTGATTTTTCTCATTTAAAGGTGGCAAATAAAAAAAAAAATTATATTTTAAAAAAATCATGAACAGAAATGCATACTTTGAGACCACAGTCCAAAGGAAATACTCTGCTAATTGCAAGGGTGTATTAAAGTCATGAAGTAAGTAAACTAATTTGCTCTTGGCATACTTTCTATACCTCCCAGGTTTATGTTTAGAACCTCTGTTTAGACATTTCACAATCTAAATCTGGTGAAGTCTGAAAAAGGCCTTCAGAAGAAGAGAGGAAAAAAAAAAAAGCCAGGCAATGGTGTAATAAGCAGCTTTTGAAACTTGATCTGGCTTTCTATTAATTTGCAATATAGATTTGATTTCAAGTTCACAAAAATCAGAATGGTTAATCTTTTATTTTCATTATTTTGACATTTCTGTTTACCTTTTAGAAATGCTATCAGAGGCACAATGTGGCATTGGAAAGCTAAATGCTAACACATGGAGTACTCTACGACTGCAAAAATTTCTCTCATACTTTTGCAAATACCACAGCCAAAATCAACAGCACAAGTTTGATTTTCTTCATCATGAATTGACAGCTTATTTATCTCTAAGGAAGAACTTTCTAAACCCCTTAAGCTTCCAAACAACTGAGGAAGGATTCTGCTGACTATTCAAAAATATTTGTGCCTCAAAGTTATAAGCTAAATTATTCAATTCTTTGTGTGTTCCTTCCAAAATGAAAGAAGGATGCATTGTGAATTGCAACAGACTTCATGAAACAAAAGTCAAAAGACTGATCTGCCAAAAACTTTATTAGGACTTCTTTCATCTGATATTAAACCTGTGTTTATTCATACTGTGCATAAAGTCCAGCTAACCTGTCTTCACAGTATCAGCAGATCTTAAGTACATATAGAGCTTCAAACACTTGGTCAAGTCTCATTAAAGTCAAAGTTTAACATGTGCTTCAGTATGTGCAGAACAAGGATGGATTTACATTAAATGCTCAATTGCTTTCTTGAATTACAGCCTTAACCACTTCATAGTCCAGTGAAGGTAAACATGATCCTCCTCATCCTGCTGGATAATGCCAACCCTTTATTACAGCACTGAGAGCACAGGCATTGCCAAATTGCCACAGCCTGCAGCAGAAATAATGGTTTCTGGTGACTGTTGGGCAGAGAGACATGGTACATAAACATCACCCTGGAGCCATGGAGAACATAACCCTCCTGCTGCAGTTCTGACTAGAGCAAACTCAGGCTCTGCCAGCCACTAACTGGGCATCAGCATCTCCCCCAAACGCTGCCTTCTACTGAGCTGACTGCTTGTTTGCAGTAGAGACCTTAAATCAATACACAGGAACCAAAGATTCCAGCAATGCTAACAGATCGAGTATTCAAACGTGGAATCCAAGTAACGTTTCACTTGCCAGTAAAACGCCCAGTGTAACTCATTCACCCATGAAAAGAGCTGTGTCTGAAGTCATCTTTATTTACAATGTGTTTGTGCCATGTTTGTTTGGAAAGTGGAGGATGAGTTGGAGTAGGTGGCATCTCTCACAGCTTCCTTTCCACACACTCTGAATTCAGACTCCAAAGGTCTGAGCCTTACAAGGCAGTTACTGAGGAGCAGAGCAAGGCACACATTTATTTGCACCAAAACTATATAACATATTTGCTGTGAAAGTGGTCTGTTAGCCTGAGCTTGTAAATCGGGAATTCTCTGTGCAAAATATGGAGCTACTCTGCTCTGAAACTAGTGTAACACAGAAAGCAGACCATGATCCACTTTACCTCCACTGCACAAATGGTAAAGTGGCTATAAAATTTGCCAGTTGGTCAGGAATAGGCTAAAAGGCTATGTTCTAAGTTTTTCTGACTGTTAAAATGGTCAAAATTCAGAATTTTTGTCTGACTTAGAAGGCTGAAATTTTGAAATTTGTTTTCAACTGAAATCAAAATAAATGACCAATATGCTATGAAAAATGAGAAATGTGTACCTAGATTCACCTAATGAAAAGAGTGATAGACGTACACAATATAAGGGCGGGGGGAGAAATCTGTAATTCCCCTCAGACATTCTGCTGGCCACTGTGACACATACCATGGTCAAGTGAAACTTGATAACAGGAAAAAAGCTCAGATACCAGGTTTTCCTGTTTCAAACTCTCAGCCCACCCTATCCTTGGAGCTAATGGAGAAATCTCAGATGGTAGGAAAGAGCCCACAAGGAAAACATAAAACCTCCACGAGCAGGAGGTGTCTCTAGCTATGACGTATGAAGTATCATATAACATTTTCATCCACTTATTTTTTTCTAAAGTAAGAGAACCTTTTCCACCACAAACTACAAATATCACACCACAAAATTAAATATGTTAAAACTATGTATACATCTATTTCATAAAAAAGCAGTTATCTAAAGCACTCTTTCATCCTAAAACTGGTATTTTTGTAAGCAATTTCATCCCAAATGCACGGCTTGTTTCTAGGTTACTCTGAAGAGTGGCTGTCCCAAGAGAGATCAAAGAGCAAAGGTAGGTCTTTGCTGTATATCCCTATCAAGATATTAATGGATGTGATGGGAGAAAGCCTGAAGTGATGTCACTGGAGGTAGAGTGCATACAGTGCTACATGGATTCCATAATGGAGCAGGAAAGACAAGCCACGAACATGAGAGAGGGAAAATGTTGATGAAAATCAGGTAAAGAATAGCAAGATGGAAATTCAGTTGGAATAGAAGCTTTTGTGAAATGGGATCAATGGACACAGCCATACTCTCAATTAAGGAGCATGAACCATATGAAGAAGCAGAAATAAAGAACAACAGCATCTGATTCTACAAAACAAATCCCTACAAGAGACTCCACCATTCAGAGGGTCCTAAACCCCTGTATCCCACCCTTGGAGTTCATTAAAAGTGCCATTCTGCAGGGCCTTTCTAACCTACCACAATGCAACACACGTGGCATTTTTATACGTCATTTTTGGAGGAAATCATTTCTGAGGATCGTCAGAAAAAACAGGAAATGCATCTTGCAGCATAAATGGTCATCCGACATAGAAAGGGGATTTTGTGTTAAATTTATACATGCATACACATAAACCCAGTTCCCTGGGGTAAAGAGACATTACATAACACACCCACTATTTACTAAATGTAATTTCTGGTTTACTGAAATAAATGAAGACAGGTAACTACTGTAACCATAGAATCATAATAATGAACCGGCCAACAGATGGCAGCTGAACCAAATCACCTGATTTAAATAAGATCTGCATTCGCTTCAATCCGGCAAGTTTTGCAAACAGATTTAAGCCAACTGCCAGATAAAAATCAAGCAATTTCAGAGTCGTGCTTGGTTGTAATGGATTGTATCTTTATTATGAATTATGTCACTGAACCTGTGTGTTTACAAAAACAAACATTACTACTGTGGCAACTGAAGGGAGAGGTGGGTAATATCACTCTATTTCATTTTGCTTGCCAGTGATATCATTAATACAATGAAAATAATGTGCTGTGCATGAATTCAGTTTCTGATGGCAGTACTTTGGTGAGAGAGTGAGAAAATACAAAGCAGAAACACACTCCTCAGGCAGTCAGTGAATATGAATTAAAAAAAAAAAAAAAACAACCAAAAACCAAAAAAAAACACAAGAGAGCTTTCTGGCCTGAGGTTAGAGGCAGAGGTTGGCATTATTTTACATTAGAAACAATTCACATTCAAAACTGTAATTGATAGCAGTGAAGTGTTAGGGAAAAGAGACTGTGGTGTTCAGGCAGGCTGACCTGCCAATCAAACTCAACCTTTCTTTGAATGAATAAAAGCTTCATTGCCCTATTATGTGGATCTGGGCAGGCAGCACTAAAGTACCCTGTTTGTCAAGTTTATGTGCACTGCCCCAAGCTACTCAGACACCCATGCTCAATAATAACTTGAAATCATCAGTGATTTTTGATAGGGTTTCTTTTAAAACATTTAGTGTTAATTTTACTAAGTCCTTGGGACTTAAAGAAACAGGAGGGCAATATTTCCACTCTGCTTTGTACAAAGACTGACAGACAATTGTGCTGCTGCTATAGTTAAGGTAGAGAGAGGCTGTTGGCTGGCGTTTTTTTAAACATCTGTGAAACTGTGTAGTCTGAATGCTGCAGGCAACAGCTCCTTATCATTACAGGGAGGAAATGCTTGTCTTGATACTTTTTTTTTGCCTCTCCTCCAGGCAGGAGAGCTCTTGTAAATAGAACAATTGGCTCTTTGCTAACCATTTGATGGGAGACTTTGGTTTTCCAGAATTCCTTTCCTCTCCCAATTGCTGCCAGTCCATTATGCCCCTTTACAGCACCAAATCCACTGCTACTCACATCCTGGTGCACTTACAAGCACTGGAAAAAACAGAATTATTTGCTGCAATCAAGCCGGTCTTTCTGTTTGTCAACAACCCCCCTTTAGAGGTCTGTGGTTTGCTGAGAGGGGCAGTGAATGTTCCATGCTGATTTTGGCCAAGGAAATTCATCCCCTAAGATGCAGGGTGCAGTTCCTAGTCCTCATGTGGTGAACACCACCTTTATTCATGCAAGGCCTTAAGAAGGTGATCTTTCAGGAGATATAGAGGACGGGAGAAAGGTCTGTAAGCAGAAGATACACAGGCCCAGGATGTTTCAGAAAGGAACACAAGACCTTTCTGCACGTTTCCTTCCTACAATCCCTCCCCGCTGAAAGTCCTTCTCTCTTAAAAGGACAGTGAGAGTCTGGCCACTGTGGAACACAGGTCTGTGGTTCTGTGCAATGAGGAGTGTTAGACCTCTGCAAGGACAGGTGACAGCAGTTTTGAGGACTGATGTGACACCTCTATTTGCTGAGGGAAGTGCCAAGAGCTCCTCACTTTGAATATCAACAGTGACAAGAACTCACCAGGCAGAGGATCTGCTGCTGCCTGCACAGCTCGCTCCCTGTTTTACTTAACCTATGTGAGAACTGCTTCTTCTCACAGCCTCTGCAGTTTCTTTTTACCTCCTAAATATTTCTATTAGCAAGTATACAAAGCCAGTATATTCGTGTCCACATTTGAAGTGTCTTGTAAAGCTGCAACAACAACTCCTGCTAGGAAATAAGTTCGCTGTGCCCAGATATTCTTCTTGATATATAAATATGATAAATTCCATATAAATAAAAGAGCTCCTCCCAGAGAACAAGAACAAAACCAGTGTCACCATGAGAAAGTTGCCTTCCAAAGGCAGCTAAATTTCAAACCTGATATAGCAAGCAAAGTTTCTGATTACATTCAGCCCATGCTTTTCCAATTCTCTTCACAAGTGATTCATGGGAAAAGCCACTTTTGTAAGTGATAACTGAATGTTGCAGCAAACACATGGGGCTAGAAAATGTAGCAAGGAAATCTTTCTTAAAATGCTTACAAAACTACTGAAGGAGACACGGAGAGGACAGTGAAGTGCAAAAGGGGAGTATTCACCCAATTTCTACCTTCTAAGCCACTGTCCCTCTTCCTTAGCCTCACAGGTTTTAAATATCTTCTAAGCTGTATTTTCAAAGGGGAGGCTCTGTGTACCAACGATCAGACAAGTTGGTTGAAAACAGATTCATCAGGCTTCAAAGGATTATTGTTTGCAAAAAGACAGTACAAACATTACTATTTCACAGTACAGCTATGACATTATTAACCTACTGTGCAAGGATTTTATTGCCAGATTGGTTCATTTATCAAAAATAAGGGAAATTCAAAGCACCACAAGGAAGGTAACATTTCAGGAGGCCTGGTTTTCACTTAACATCATTAATCTATCTTTTTACACAAGAGGCAAATGTGGTCTTTTACTGGTGTCTTGCAGTTCCATGGAAGAGCCCTGATTCTGTGTTTGAGCTTCAGTACATCAATGCTGCACTTGGCAGCTGAGGAAATATTAGTATTTCTGCTCTGAAATGAATTTTCTTTACTTGCAGGATCACTTCCTTAGCTAAGGGCTGGGAGGAGGATGATGGTTGCTGTATGTGAGAAGTGAGTATGTGCACAAATACAGCTAAAACTGGAGAGAAGAAATACTCAAATACTGCAATATTTGTGTAATTTAAAGAATGAAAACTTTTATATCTAGGAGTCAGTCTCTTCATATCATGGTATCACAAGTAAAAGCAAGGAATGTGCTGGGGGAGGAAACATTGAACAATGACTTTTTTTTTTTTTTTGCAAAGAAACTGATGGCAAACATCTCAATAATTCATGAAGAAGCAATTGATTTTTTTGGCTGGAAGGACTGGCTCCTTTCGACTTGTCCTCTCCAGAGGAAAAGCTCATTAACACAGAGGTGTTGGGGGTGGGATGCGCATGAGTGCATGTGTGCACATGGATATTCTGTATGTGTACATGCCTGTGCACACACTATTTCTGGGCATATTTTTATCTAACCTTTAGACATTTCACACGAATGTGACAATACATTTTTATCTGTACATAGACTAGAGATACAAATGCATAAATACACACACACACACAGAGTGAAAATACCCTTATGGATTTTCATTACAGTATTCAGACTTCCCAATTCCCAAAGACTTTCATGAAGATCCTAAATTATAGCCTTTTAATTGACCCACCTCCAAAGCATGCAGAGTGCTGAGATCCCAAGATGCATATAGTATTTTTGCAATATATTATGGGTCAAATTCATTTCAGGTACAACCCCTGTGCAGTGACTAGTTATATCTTTGGAGAATGTTAGCCCCCAGAGTACAGTGACAGCAATTACCCCTATTTTCCTGCAGGAAACATTACAATATATTTGAACACTACTGAAAGCCTAGGAAAATGTGCTTATAGTCATGGCTCCCTCAGATGTCTAATAATGGAAATTATAATGTCCCCAGGTGAACCTACTGGGTTTTGACCCCAATGGTCAAAATGTAAGAGAAAGGTTTGGGTTTTTTTCCATTTAACCCTCTGGTTTCATCATTATTTTAAAGATCTTTTTAAAGAGCTTTCTTTTAAAACAACTTGGAAATGTAGCAGCACCCAGTACTTTATAATTTGTTTTACTTAATCACACACAGCCAAGCATAGAGAGGTTGAACTAAAGCTGTGACTTCATATTGCAATAGGTTGGTAGGAAAGTGGAGAGATAAAGAAAATGTACTAGTCTTAGACTTGAAGGATATACCTCTGCATGATGTGCAGGTTGTAGGTGATTATTCCCAATGAAGAACATGCAGTCTACATCCTGTAGTGTGAGCTTCAGCTGTAGCTCATGTGGTTAGAATCCAACACCCAGAGATCCCTTAACTCTGTGAAACCAATGAATTTACTCCTCTGCCACTCACCACTTCAGTTTCCTCCCCGGCTTGCAATCTCCTTCCCTTTACTGACCAGATCACAGCACTGAGTTGGGTGGGGACAGAATGACAACTGCACAGTCCAAATTTGCCATGTCCCTGCAAAGAGGATTGTGAGGCACCTAGCCACACTACAAAAACAAAGGGCTGACAGAAGCCTCCAGGGGCCCTGGGCTGGTCAGTGCTACTCTCTTCCAGGGCTCCAAGACACCCAAGTCCCCAGCTCACTCTCCCCCTCCAATGCAATACTTATATAGGGACATACTTCCTATATTGGGACACTGGTATATTGGGGCACAGCTATTTCGACACAGAATAATCCACAAGCCCACAGGGAAGGTGTGGATTATTCCTGCTCTTTCCCATTTGTGACTGTACCACAGAAAAGGGCGTTTCACTATAATTAACATACACCTTTCTGTGTTTATACCATTGTCTAGAATTACTTACTTTTAAACAGTATCAGGGAGCAAACAACAACACTGCCTTTTAAAGTTTAAAGTTTAGCAGTGTGTTTTAAAACTCAGAAGAGGAGGAATTATTTTGGATTTTGCCAACTATGAATTGCAAACCCAAATGATTAACCTCTCTGCTGGGCTCCCTGTTTCCAGGGGAAACAGCAGAAAGGACAATTTCTATGCTTAAATCTCCAAATCAGATTGCAGAGAGTAGTGCTGGCAGGTGATAGCTGAGGAGAGGATACATCCTTTTGTCATCAAAACCTTACAAATTATTTATTTGATCAGGAAGGAAAGCTGCAAAAGGCATCATATATTGATAGTTACTATTTCAGGACAGGCTGCCATCCTTTCCAGTTGCTGTAAGGATAAAAGAACAACTCTTAAAATACACTCAACTCTCCATACATTATATTTTTGGAGTGGATGAACATTGAACTTACAGCTCAGACCACAAAGCTACTACATCTCTCTGTAATGGATTTGTGCAGCACATGATCCTGTCAGCTGTGCCCCAGAAACCCTGGGATTGTTTTTTGGCTTTGCCACTGATCCATTGTGTGAGTTTGGGCTAATCACTTTATCCAGTTGTGCCCCTCTGTTCTCCTCTTCCCCATTGTTGCCTGTCTTTGACTACTTAGGCACAGCGAGGATGTCTGAGAACAGGGATTGGTTTCTACCGTGTACAGAAAATGTTATTTAGCATCCTGACTTTTGCTAAAGCTGCAAGTATTAACAACATGCCTGTCCATATATCTGTTTATGTACCCCCATTCAATCCCAGGTGGCACACACTGCATTTTGGGACCCATCTCCTGTTCAATACTGAACAGTTTTCGTTGGTTTACTTAGGAAGAGTAATTTGAGCCTGCCTTGGCCCCAATTTGGTCTCCAACACCCATTCACAGTAAGCTGACTAGCATTATTGAAATTCTCGCAATAATGACTCTTTTTCCTTTACCCATATGATTTTTGTGAGGATTTTTAATTTTTAAAGCATGTTGATTTCTGGTTTTTATATGGTGTTAGGGAAACCAGAAAATACATAAACTACAAAGTGAGCCTTTTACTCACCATTATACAAGACTCCAAATACTGAGAAACTAGTACTTTGTATTTAAAAGTCATCTGATTTTTTTATGCAATCTCATTATTCTGGAGGGAACTAGGGTTGGAGCACCTTGGATTGTCACACTCCCAGCCTGACAGAAATAAAGTCCCAAGCAGACAAAAAGGATTTCAGATCTGGAACAAACTCCATCCAAAGGCAGGGCTTTTCTTGGAGTCCTCCAAAGTACAATACCTATGAACTTAATGTCTTCCATAAAGGCAAACATTGAGCCAAGTATCTGTCTCAGTAATGGCCAATACAAGTTATGGAAAGGAGAAAATAGGAAGATGGAAAGTGTATCCGACTCTCCCAACTTCCAGCAATGAAAGTTTCAGGGCTCTCCAAGCCCAGAGATTGTATCTGAGCCCTCATATTTAACAGGCTCTGTCAGATCTATCCTCCTTGAACTTGTCTCTCTTTGAACTCATTTACAGTTTTGACCTCCACAGCATCCTGTTGCAATGGGTTCCACAATTTAATTATGCATTGTGTGAAAAAGTACTTCCTCTGTTTGTGTTAAACCTGCAATCTGATCATTTAGCAGGGAAATTTTTACTCCTCGTATTGGGAATTGTGAATATTCATTCCGCATTCCCTTTGATAATTTTATAGTCTTGATCATATCTTCTTGCACTCATTTCTTTTTTATCCTCAAAGTTCCTAGTCTTTACAATCTCTTCTCATGTATCATTCCATAATCCTTAGTATTCCTCTTCCCACCTCCTATCCCCCATCCCTTAAGATACCTACTTCCTTCACTTGTTTGTGTTCCACTGATTAAAATGCTGCAAAGTGAAAAAGCAGATGATGGAAGAATTACATTGGTAAATGTTTTATTCACACAACTCTTTTTATTACTTTTTTTGGTTTTTTTGTTTCTCTTAGATCGCATTGCTAAGAATCAGGAGAATAAAATATTTTCTTAAAATGTGGTAGGCCTGATATCATCTCACCTGGAGCTACAGACCTTTGGCCACCTCCAGAGCCTTCCAGCGAGATTCAGTTGTCTCCTACTGTGTCCCTGTGCTTCCCTCTCCAGACTCCAACCTAGTTTTCACTTTTTTCCCCATGAAGGCCATTGTGAGAATTTCCTTGCTTCAGATTTCAGAGCTTGCAGGGCACAGTCACCCAGAGATCCTCCTTCTGGATTGTGATAAATGAGCAACTTCACAGCATTTTTATCTTTCAGACCTCGGGGACACAATTTAACTTGCCCAAAGCTTCGCCTGCTCTTTCCATGACTTGTAAAAGTCCTCCCTATTTCTGTTATTGTATGTATAGTAGAAACATATCAGTCAATGGCATCTTTCCAGAATTTTCTCTTGCCTTCCGCAAGGGGCAAAGAAATCTTTGGATACTTTGCAGCAACCTCTTGACCTTCTGTCAAGAAATTCCTTGTCCTCTATCAGAGGATTCTGTTTCCCCCTTAAAGTTTCCTCTTTTGGATGTGAAATATTTCTGATTGTGGGGCCTTGGAGGCTCTAGGGGCTTTCCTATATAGAAAGTTCCTTTACCGGTCATGCTTATATAAATTCAAAACTTCTCTCCAGATCATTCTGCAGCCTCAGCTGCCACTTTGCAGCCTTCAGGTTTCCTTACTAGTCCTTTTAATTCTTTTGCTTATTTCTACTGCTCTTTTTTATGCTTAGTGTATTGATTACATGGGAGCACAACTAATTCCTCTTTGGCTGACAGCAGACTTTACACAGCTTGACTCAAAAGAGTAAGACTTACAAATGCTGTATCTGGACAGCCACAAGATGGGGACAAAACCCATAGGACCCTCCCTGAATGGGCCATACATTTTTGCAGGCATTAAACCAGTGTACAAACTCCTGTTACTCAAGTGCCTCCCTGTTATGCATCTTTAATGATTATAATTTACCCCAAAATTTCTAAGTGTTCAATATAGCATCACGGCCACTCTATTCAGTCATCAGACAACACAACTATCCAGATAATCTTCACTTCAAAATAACTCCTTTGCATAATGTCAACATTCATAAATTACTGTCTCTAATTTTCTCTCACACCAGGCTTTAGTGTGATGTAACAAAGTAGGAAGGTGACAGAGGAATCTATGTACCAACAAAAAACCACTCAACAAACTAACAAAAAAATACCCCCCCAAAATCTCAGATAAAACTAAAATTATAGCCAGGATTTTAATACTCATATCACAAAAGGTTTTCTGTCATCTGCTTTGCCATTAAAGTTCCGTGTATTTCATGCTATCCACAAATTTTCCATTCCTCATAGGCCAGGGGCTGTGGCACAAGAAGTATCTCTACCAGGAGAAGATGCACCAAAGCTGGCCACAAGCAGGAAAGGAGAAGAAATGGCTTGAAGTTGTGTAAAATGAAATTTGAAGCTTCTTCTCAAATAACAAGCAGCAAAACAAACAACAGTGTCAGTCTTGATGCCCTCTCTAGGGTTTGAGTTAACTGTTGAGCTACCTAGGACAAATTTCCACAAACTTTTGTTTCAAATGCCTGGAAAACTCCAGCAAAAATCTCTGCATCCCCGTCTACTCAGTGATACAAGAGTTGTCCCTACCAGTTTAAGAACCAAACCCCTGTTACTTAAACCAATGACTGAGAAAAAGGAAGGCGTTCTGCAGCCTGGAAAATGCAATCACGAGGGACGCAAGCAGGCAGAAAATTTCAAAATAGGGGAGAAGGTAAGACTGAAATAATGGATTTGTGTTCTCTTAGCAAAGCTGAAGCAACTGAAAACATGAGCTCAATGCAGCAACCCCGAACTACACTGGGGAATAAGCAGCAGGAAGGAAAGAGGATAACTCCAAAGAGAAACAGTTCTTCCAGTTTCCAGCAGATCTTCCAAGAGGTGTTACCAAAGGAGGAGACAAAAGACTGATCAGAGACCCAGAGCAGGAACCAACAGCTGGGAGAAAATGAATGCATCAGGAAAGAGTGTGATTACTTTGCACATGGTTAACGGGGGAGAAGAGGTCCTTGAACTTGTGTGGGGTGAGGTCACTATTGGTGACGTTAGCTCGGCAAAGCAGCACCATTGTTCTCCCTGAAGTTTTCCCCTTTGGATGGTCAGAAGAAAATAACTGTTTTCACCATCTTCTCTTTTAATTTCAAGACACAGTGATTCGGCCCCAGCTGCTTCCACACCCTGCTTTACATCTATGGTCCATGTGACCTTTTCTCCCTCCCCCACCTCCAGTCATTTCCTCTCTGAGCTCTTCAGAACCGCTTATACCAAACAATATTTAGCCCTAATTCATTCTTGCTCCACTCGGTTGCTTCTCTCAGCTACAAAACACAAAAGAGCTGCATTTCCCTAATGAAACAAACACAAAAACCTAATGAAAATTTTGGCACCGTTAAATTCTTCTAATGTGAAAGTCAAAGCTGCCCTAGCCCTCTCTTCCTCATTTTCAATCTCTAGCATATATATTATTAACCACCTTTTTTATTTTGCTGCTTATGAAAGAATACATGGTCGATGCGATCTTGTGTCCCTGAGATTAGGAGTTAAGACATCCCCTATAAATCAGTGTAATCTTTGTAACAGGACATTGTTGCATTGAGCATTCCTGTCTGTATGATGCATTTTCAATTACTCTACATGTTTTCTACTTAGTAAGCCAGCTTAATTCTTCGCTATGTCACAATATTAGAACATGTCCCAGGTTAGAGAAAAGGAGCAATCTTAGAGCCCTTGTAAGTTGTTTAGCCTCTGGCACTTATAAATCCAAAAACACAAGGGAAATCCCTTTTTCTTGCTTGTAATATGCCTTTAGATTTATTACTTAAAGAATCTGTTCACTTAATCCTCAGCTGAGGTCAGAGTTCATCTGCATTCTAATAAAGGTTTTAGTAAGAAGAGTAAGACAAAACAAAAAAAATCAAGGAGTTATATATGCCTGTATAAGCAAGCAATATTGCAGATAAAGCATGCTCCCAAGCAAATTGTCCAGCAGGAAAGAAAACGAAGCAGGAAAAAAAGCAGGATGCTTTAAATTACTCTACACAAATCCAGACCATCTATCTTGGGCTGCTCTCTTCGACAGCTTGGCCAGGGTGGGCAGGCAAGGCAGAGGCTAAAGAGCTCTTTAGGGACCAAATTACTGTTTCAAAATGGGCCTGCTACTCCAAGGATATGACAATATTATCTGAGAAATGTTACAGACATTGTGTGTCCTTCAGAGTTCTGCTAACACATCTCCTGTGATTGGAGGCATGTGTCACTACAAAAAAAAAAAAAAACACCATACCAAGAAAAGATGTTCATTATAAATAGACTCAAGGATATCTGGATGTCGAATTAGGAAAATGACCAAAATATGGCTATGAAATTTATTAACATTTTATATTGATGATCACATTTGGATTTCCAGAAAACTAATATACAGATGTTTTATATTATGTCTTTTCAGGGGGGGCTTGTTTAATTTATTGGGTTTTGTGGTGGAACAAAACAATGCTACAAATTCCCTAAGAGGCACAATGAGAAAGAAAGAAGCAAAATGATGATGCGGAAAAGTTATCTTAGTCTGTATTCCTAAAAATCTGTGTGGAAAAAAAAAAGAATTCATTTTTGCAAATGAAACAGCCCTTTTCTTTCTGAGGAAAGATCTCAGAAAAAGGTATATACAGACTGGGTCCTAGCTGATGACATTGAAATTCTGGCAAATCCAAGCCCACTAAAATCATAGTAATTTCTATATCGACTGAACAAAGCTACTGCAGGCTCAGTACACATTCTCAACTTTCTGATTTAGGAGAACAGCTCTGCCCCACACACCTCCCCACAACCAGCAAAGACCTTAGGTCATGTCCTTGGGGTGGTAGTGCCCGACCTTTTCCAGCAGCAAGGGGCAGAGACTTGCTCACCTCACTGCAGCCCAGGAGATGCCATCCAAGTGTACTGACTTTTCAGCAACCAGCTCACCCAGCTGATGGTCTCTGAGCCAGCAGGAACCAAAGCCTATGGATTTGGTTGTCAGTGCACTGAGGAGGGTTTGTTTCCAGTAACACAAGCAGATACTCTGCACCAGAGAACAACTTTAACACAAACACTCCACATCCAACAAATATCTAACAGGTAACTTGTGCAAATCTTACCAGTAAAAAATTCACTGGAATTTTTTTGTTAACAATGAGATCTTAATCCCTGCACTGCAGATAAAACCACCTGTGTCTGCATCTCTGTAGCATTTATGGGATTTCTCCTACTTCTCAATCCAAAGCCAACACAGAACCTACCACCTTTAGTGCTACAGATACTTCACCAATGATGACAATCCAGTTGCCTGATTGACATAATGTTATAAAGAACATTGGAAGTACAAATTCAAACTTATGCAATTTGCCCTTTTTTCAGAAATATTACTGCATGGAACAACCCTCATCCATATTATTGTGACACAAAGCAGGGCTTCCGAAATGGGAGAGAAGGAACAGCAGATTGCTCCACTTTTCCCGGATCACCTCCTCCAGGTTGCAGACCAAGTTTCTATAGAAAAGTGTCAAGTGAATTCCTTCTTTTCACAGGATCCTCCACCTGGCCTTGCCTTGCAGGTCCTGCACCCTGACCTCTTGGGGTGATACTGTATTTAAGCTTCTGCAGCAGCATAAGGAACCCAAGGTAGAAACATGAAACTAAGTTAAAAGCTTTCCAGGACTACATTTAATCATGTTTTCCCCAGCACAACCCTGTTATCTACAATAACAAACAAAACTTACATGCTTGAATTATACCAGGTGGAACAGTCATTTATTCATCAGTTTAGGAAAATTGCTAAGTTGTCGGAGGGCACCTACTGTGAATGCTTCCACAGAACCATGTTCATCCTTGTTTAAAAACAAAAGATAAGAGGATTCAGAGGGAAATTTCCATACCATAAGCATCTATTAAGACTGCTTGTTCTGCTGGTATATTGTCAGTTTTTCTTTTCATTTACTTTGGTCTCCAGAAAAAAAAAATAAATTAGAAAAATAAATAAATAAACCACTCTTCAGTGGAGATTTCAGCAATCAGATGCTGAGCTGAGAACACCATTCTCCTCACAGCAGTGTTGAGCCTTCAGTTCAGCAGAAGCTGATATTGCAAATGGCCTTTCCTTACTTTCCAAAAGCCAGAAATAGAACCCACTGAAGAAAATCTATCTCCAAATTCAGGTTTGTTTGGGGTCTTTTTTACACTTATGAGTACTGAAGGACTGGTTTGTTTTTTTCTTGATCTGATATATGACTAAGCCCATTTCTGTTCTTACACAGATTTAAACCACCATAGCACCCCTGACCTCCCTATCACTTCTGACTACTTACACCAAAAGATATTACGAGCAAGCGCATGTTTTTCTTGCTCACGTGTGTGGTCCTCACTGGCACACACATACAGATTGAGGGTCATTGTGACTAAATCACCCTTCCTGAACTGAGCTGTCTTTGTCAGCTGGCACTGGGCCTCTCCAGAGCTATGTGAGTGCATGATGTGATGTTTTCATGTCATTGAGAAAAGAACTGATTAGCTGAGAAATATGGGCTATATTAACACTTTGATATGATCATAAATTCAATGGCCCAACTCTTCGATCAGGCAAATTCTTTACCAATAAGAACATTTCCACTGCATATGAGCAAAGAGTTTTCTGAGGTATTCCTTATTTTCTGAACATAGTTTAAATTACAGCTCTTCCTGGGAAGCAAATTATTCCTATTCTGGTCAGAGCTCATGCTCCAATCCTAAAAAGAGCTGTCTGCCTTCTGTTGGCTGTCTTTCCCCAACCTCTAAAGGCCTAATTCAAGCCACTAAAGTTAGTGTCTGGAAACCAAAGGCAATCATCCTTCTCCCGATTAAATCCCAAATTGCCATCTAAAGTTCCCCACATTCAGCCTTCCAATCCCCTTATTAGACTATTTTAAAAGCAAACCACAGTGGGGTTCCAACAAAGACCATGGCTCATTGTTATAGGCTTGACTGTCAGTAACTAAAGATGTCACACATGCAGAGTGTGCCCTGTGATGAGCAACCGTGTCAAAGGAGGTTCTCTGTTAAAACACTGATACTTTAAGAGTGGGATTTTCAAAAGCACTCAGCATTCACACAACTGTTCAATGGTAATGCTCCCCAGTTAGGGCAATATTGAACACTTTTGAAAATCCCATCCTACATGTTTACACAGTCTTTTAATCATTTCTGCCCAGGCTGGCAGGCCCTGGGTGCCAGAAAGAAGAAAAGGTTTTAACAAAGTAGAAATAAAAATAAGGGAAAAAATATCTAAGGTACAACACTTCCTTTAATAAAAGGTTGTTGCTTTTAAAGGGTAAATTAATTCACATTTTTAACCCCTCAAAAAAGCTAATAGTCAAAAAATAACTACAAATAAAGCAATACTCCAACAGTGTCAAATAGTCCAGCCTAGATACATGCTTAAATTCAAAGGCTTAATAACCAAATGAAAGAATACTGAGAATCATTACACACGCTCTGTAACATTAGAGAGAACTGATTAAATGGGCAGTTTGTTCTACAATTTGGTCAGTGGCATTTTGGCATTACAGTATAAATGGGTGAGGATTAAGTAATTTCTCAGCTCTCCTTGGCAGAGTCTTTTATTATTTACACTATTTACTTCAGGGAAGTCTTGGCACGTGTCATATTTATCTTCCTGAAAAATGGGCCTGTAAATGCATATCACCCCTTGAACAAAGCAAAGCATTGTGATACTAATTTGGTTCATGAAGTACGTAATTCAGCCTCTCTGCACAGGGGTGACATTTGTCTCCTGCTTTATTAAACAACTACAAAACCATTTTTTTCACTTGGTACTGAAATAGGCCAGGCCACTGCCATGCACACATTGGCCTTCTGGAGGGCTGCCTGCACACAGGAATTGTCAACTTTCAGCACACACCCATCACCACCACGTGAACACAAATAGGACTGCAAGACCAGAAGGGATGTATGGATCAAGCCCTTCCAGCAGCTGGGGATCACAGCGAGGCAAGTCCTCAAAGGAAGCAAAGAGAAACTCTCTGCTAACCTCTCTTCTTTATTCCCACAACAATCAGCTTTTCCCACCCAAAATACTTAGCTCAGGCAACAGCTCTTGTCTCAAAAGGACTGTGTTATCAGCTCAGCTGACAAGATCTGGCTGCAGAAGGGCAGGACAGGGGGTGAGCACAGAGCCTGTTCATTTCAGAGAGATGATTTGGGGATAGCAGAAAACCAAGCCATGCCACATACTCACAGAACACCAACACAGCAAAACCCAGGAGCACTACTGACTGACAAAAACTTTCCCCCCACAGAAGCAGAAATGAACAGTTTAACACCCACGGTATCCAGATTTGCCCATATCATTGCACAGTCTGCTGTTTTACTTTTCAGTCACATATCTAATGACCACTCCCACCCATCGAGGGGACTTTCATGATTCATTTCAGAGAGTGCTAAGATCTTCACTAACCCAGCTAAAATATATGTCTTAGGACATCTACACCTGCCTGGTGTTTATCACCACCTGCACTATGAAACACATAGAAGTGCTGTAAAGGAATAAGGGAAAAGAGAAATGGAGAAGAGGAAACACAAAAAGACAACCCTCAGTTATGTACCTCTTTTTCTAAAGCAGACATCTTATACACAAATGGTTTAAGAGTAATTTGATATTATAGAGCAACCAAGTATGGGGGAGGGAGGAATGATGTGTGCAGCTTACAAATGTAGAGCATAAATACACATTTTTAGTGAATTGAGAGTGTTTAAAATAATTTCACAGACAAGATTCACTTATCACCACAGGTGGCCTGTGTAATAGATGTTTTAGTTGAAGATGCAAAATTTCGAAGTAGCAGGAATTGTTGATTACAAGCAAGAGTGTTTGCACTTAAAATTCTATCAAAACTGATCTTTGTAAGCAAATAATATTAGACTAATCTATTCTCTAGAGGTTATTAAGTGTGAATGCAGAAAAACAGCATTGTCATAATGTTAATTAATTTCAACAAATGGGGTAAGGGGGGAAAGGAACTGATTTCATGAAAGTTTCTCATTTTATCTTCAGAAACATGTTAGACCAAGAGCTGATCATAATAATAAATACCTAGGGTTTATGGGTTGTTTTCCATGAGAAGGATTATGCAAATACTTACTTTACATGCTAAACTATTGTAATTTATATTCTAAGTAAGAGATTAACCAGAAAGAGACCAAAAACCCAAAGCAAAGACCAGAGCTCTGTGTCCCCTCATTATGCAAACTGCATTTATGTACCAACTTAGGACTCACCAAGTGGTTTGTTCTGGAATGCTGCTGGGACATGCAGCATTCCACACAGGAGAAGATTACAGGGTTAAGACCCAAACTACCAACAACCAAGCAGAGGGTCTGCTCCTGATGAGGCAGGAGCCTCTTTTTCACCTCCCATGAAAAAGAAAGAGAAGAGGCAAGAAATTATGGGAAGAGAGACATTAAAATAAAGCTAAATGCTTTAGAGTTTTAGAACAAGGACATAGTTTTGATTCCCTTTTATCCACGGCACCTACTTTATGTAGCTGCCTGGGTGATATTGCTTTGGATCCCAGGACAGCAGAGCAAGAATTGCCAAGTCCTGTCTACCATTCTCCCCTCCCGTACTTCAACTTGACAGCCCTTTTTTCTTGCTTGATTTGTTCTAAAATTAATATGTCACATTTTCCTTGGCCACATTTAAAGATGATAGAATAGTGCCTCTCCATACCCAGCAGCCAAAACACATTACAGTAACAATTAACTAAAGCTGTTAGCTATCAGTCTAACTACATTTCTCCTCTTTGTGCTCTGTCCTATTTCCCCATTTCCCTTTTCTAAAACAACCATTGTCCTTCAAGCCACTACATTCTTACCACTGTGCTGCCTCACAAGTTTCCCATGTTGGCCCCATCAATGAATTTTTCTTCAACAAAAATTTTGCACAGGTTCTGTCTACCTGGTGTTTGTTGTACTCATCAGGAAAAGGCACAGGCTGGCTGATGGCCATCTAGACAAAAAGCAATGGATACTGCAACATGTTTTCCCTGGAATATTGTCTGGGAAGATGTAGCATTGCTGGAGATAGCCTCAAAGATTGATTCATGCCCGCAGTCACTTGCAGAAAATTAGAGGGCAAAAACTCATACAAAGAAGGGGCATTAAATTCAATGATGTGTGTGCATATAGGAGCAGAACAGGAAGTTTCATCCTAGGAAGTTTTAATTGCCATTTGTCTGAAAAACTTCCATAACTCAGCCATTAATTTTAAGTATTACAGCTTCCTTTAACAGAGGAGGACAAATGTCAGATAATCTCCATGACACCCTCAAAATCCACTACAGTGGCTTCTGCTAAAGAAAGAGGTTCTGTCTCTTTCATCACTGTGTTCCATACACGTGGAATATGCCATGAAATAATGGCAATAATGCTCTGAAAAGATGGTTATTTTTATTGTGATTACAACTACAAGAGGAACCAACAATTTCCATTTAACTTGAAGAATACACATTCATAAAACCACTTTCTAAAAAAAAAATAAAAATTACAAGTGTATTGGTGGCTTTATGCCTTGCTTGGTCCCCATGGTCTTGTGTGGATCCTAAGAAATGTATAATGTAGCAAAACTTGCCATGTGCTGCTCATATGACATTAAGGACAGGTACATATTACATCCATCTTGCAAAGAGAAACAGCACAAATACCAATAGTATGAAGTGAGAAAATGCAGATCTCGTATCAGTCCATGATTCAAATCCTGAAACTGCTGCACAAACAGAAGATTAACCTGTGACAGTCTTGCATCTTCAGACACTATATGGGATTAGCTTCTACCATGTTTTCTAAGGCAGAGATGTAGATTTCTCCCTTTAGATTTTTCTCTTAAAAACATAATCCGCAGTTACTTCATGCATTTATTTTCAGCTGCCAGGAGTCAATCTCTTGCTATCAGCTCACAGCAATTACATATAGTGGACATTATATATGAATATCCTATACCATGCTTGCAGTATTCCGAAAACACAAAAAAAAATAACAAAGGAGCACAGTCAAGCTGATTTAAACTTTGTAACAGACCAGAATTAAGACTAGAAATTTTTCAGCAGAAAAACAGTCATTGCATCCTTCCCTTAGAAAAAGTTCAGGATGGTGCCTATGCAATGCCAACCAAATCCACACACTTTCTTCCATGCATCAATGCCACTTCGTTCAGACTGGCTGGCTTTTTCTGCAGTGACCCCATCTTGCCTTCTGTATTATTTAAAAAGATTTATAGCTGCGTGTCTCGTGTGGTGAAACATGAGCTCTGACCCTCAGGCTTGGAAGTTGTCAGGCAGAAACATTAATATTATGCCACATTAGGAAAGAAAACTCATCAGTAGCAGCAAACCAAACAACAGAGTGAAACATGATGCTTCTTGTCATATATGACACTGAACAGTTAAACATACCCAAAAAGTTGTGCCCTCTAATGTGTCACCTGTTATGCTGCACTGAGGCAAAAACCAGATATTCAAACCTCAGCTGTTGTGCCTCAGGTGGAGTTGCTGCAGCTAAGTTGATACAGAAGAACACACAGTCACTGCAAACAACAGGGAAAATCTCAGTGCCATGCAAAAACACAAATACAGACAATTTTTGCCCAAAAGAACTGAATGTGTAGATGGTCACAATGGATGGTGGAGAGATAAATAACCTACATGTGGGGATTAGGAATCAGAACTCAAAGATGCAAATGGCTTCTTCAAAAGTGCATTAGAAATTTATGCCTGAGCAAGGGACTCTCCTGAGACCCCATCTAGTAACCTTAAACCACATGACTTTTCTTCACAGAAATCCTCAACGCTTACAGAGCAGGCAAAATCGTCTCATCAACAAATGCCTGTGTGTCAAGTGCTGCCCATGAAACAGTACAAAACTCTAGACTGAGATTTTGGAAAGGGCTGGCTAATTTTAATGACTCGTAAAATCAGTTCTGATGCTTTATGCTAAAAATAGGCACAAACAGCCTAAGCTTCAGGGAATAATCAGATTTGCATGCAGGTAAGCAAGGATTTTCCTGCCCAAATCCCATGGACAGAGCTTTGGCTTGGGGGAATAGATGAAGGAAACACATACATACACATGTGATTTCTGTGATTTTGTCTCCACTTTCATACACACTGATGTCGGTAATAGTAAGACTACATAGATTCAAGGTCTGAATTAGAAACACAGAATTTGCTAAGTCATAAATGCAGTAATTAAAGATTGAAAATAATATCCACACGCCTTTTTCTCAGATGTGCTTGTCAATAATTAACAAAAAAATTGAAATAAATGATAAATTAAAGGAGAAAAAGAGGAAAAGAGGAAGGGGTAGGAGGAGAACTGGAAGAGAGGGAAAGGCCAAGGCAGAAAAAGAAACTTGCTGTCACTGCTTCCTAGAACCAGTCTCAAAAAGTCATGTGAGCTTGAACTACCTGGATGAAATTAGAGGAGTAAAGACATATATGTTTAATCATTGAGGCAGATATGACTTTTTAAAAACCATATATTTTATTTAAATATGATTTCCTTTTCATGATAAAAAATGTATTAATATGTACTTTCTGACTAATCTCAGCAATACCTGGTAATTTTCTCATATCTTTAAATATTTCTTAGAACAAATGGTCTTGGGTCTTCACATATGACATGTGCATGGGTATATGGGCGTGACTGAGGTCCCATTGTTCATTTAAAAACCCCAAATTCACTTTCTCAGAACTTGTTCATTTTATGCCCCTTTTATAATGTATAGAAAACCAAAAGCTGGGAATGGAGAAGGCTTCTTTTAGACACTAATAGGAGAGACTAATTCTTAAGGCAAAATGAGGCAGAGGCAGGTATTTTCACCAGCTTCATGTATTGCTTTTGTACCTTACCAAGCACTTCTGAAATTCCAACATGCCAGAACAGCTGTGGAGCCAAATCATAATTTATACCTCTCCAGACACACTGCTAATACTGCAGCTTATATGCACCACTAGGCATGGACACAGCCCCTCTTCTTCTGAAGGGTCTGCTCATGAGATGCACACAGGAGCATACATAATGCAGAAGTCTACTGCATCAAAAGTGGAGTATCAAGAGTATTTCAGGTCTTTATAAGGTGTACAGAATAAGATATTATCTTGGTTGCAAGGCCAAAAACCTGGCTTCTGGAAAAGGTATATATCAGTAAAGGTTTACATATTTCTTTCAATAAAAATCTGCTCTTGTAATGACAAATCTAAGCCAGCTTGTGGTATAGCATGTAAATCCTGGAAGTTCTAGGGTGCAAATTGTGGTTACCTAAATACAGCTAATTGGAAAAACCCTTTTCATTACAATCACATTTTACATATGCTCCCAACTCTTCCAAAAATTACATCACCTAAAAAAAATTTATTAAAAGTTTGACCCATAAACACAGAGGTGTGTGGCATACAAGATTTTCACTTCCTGAGGAAATGAAACAACAGAAGTACCAAATTTTCCTGGCTTATTCCACCTTTCCTGCTATACTTGTAGTAGGATATCTACCTCCCACTACTTTCAGAAGTTTTATGCAAATAAAATAGAACATATACATATAGAGATGCAGGGTACGAAGAAAAGAATGCATATAACTAACACAAGAAGTCCACATTGCCTTGAGGGAACTGCATACTTAAGCTGTGACTTTTTAATTTTTATGTTTCCTGAGTGAATATGGAAGTCTATCTCTGGACTGGAAAGCGAAAAAACCACGGACAATTTACAAATGTCTCATACGTGCAGAGAAAAAAAAACCTGGCAGCCAGAGGACAAGTGCTAGGATTGTGTGCTTCCCAAGCCTGCAGACTTTCAATTAAATTAAGTTCTAATAATTGTGAATACATTAGCAAATATCAAAGAGTGAAATCAGAATACAAACAGAAAGGAAGGGAATATTTTCAACAGATCTGTATTTGCAAAACTTAGTCAACTGTCAGCAACAATGATGACTCAGTAGAAGTTTCACAAATGATAATCAAGGGTTTTTCAATGATTTTTAGATCAAATAATAGAGAACTTTGGAGAAATCTACTGCATTGTTACCATTTTTTTGGTTGATGGGAATTTATCATGCCAGTCTAAAGATTTTTTTTTTTCTGGGTGTTTCTATACACACAGTCAGGAAATTGGACTTAACCCAATTCAGCAAGCACAAAACTCAAGCAGAAATGAGAGTTGCACAATGCTGATGCCTTTGTGCATTTAGGAAAGGCAAATAAGGCCTGACATGAACTGATCAGAAAGAGCACTTGGCCTAAGGAACTGTGGATAAGGCCAAGATGTAAATGTTGCAATCAGAGACTCTGGGACAGACAAACAGCACATGGACAGGTCTAAGTTCACTGGACCAACATGCTGAAACCACTGATCCTGCAATGAAGTTGCCCTGTATGCAAGTTGCGACCCTACTATGCTGAACGTGCCATACACAGGTAGACTGAATGCAGGGAACACGTGGCCTCTACCAAGGAATGCACAATAGCCACACAAAAATCAGGAAGAATGAAGAGGATGTATGGATTTTGCATATGGTGAGGCACTTGTACACGCTATAAACAACAACTTCTACCCGAATTCAAGAACACCCCTCTCTCCTGCAAATTCTCATCCCAAAGCTGAAATGTCTTCTCCCCGCTATAGAAACTCAGGGCACAGCAGAAGCAGCAACAAAACCTGAGATTTGTTTAAAGAAACCCAACTCTGATGCAGGGCAGCTGGACAATCCTTCACAGGATTGCCAAAAGTCTCAAAAAAAAAAAATCAAAAGAGTAGAGTCTGTATTCACAACCTGAAAGATTTGCAGTCTCTCAAATGGTTTGCAGGGGTTTTTTATATGTCTCCTTTTATCCAGAATCACCTCCCTTATCCCTGAAAACATTTCTGTCAGATATCTCACCACTAATAAAGAACTCCTACAAAGACAATACACCCCCTTGTGAGTTTCAGAGTTCATGTAGAAAATCAAAGTTAATAGTTTTTCAATACTATTTTCATTTCCTGCCCATGATCCCAGTGCAGCAAAGTATTTAAGCATGTGCTTTAAACTTTGTTCTAGAAATGCTCACAATGCACTGCTACCTGGTGATTTTCCTGACTCCAGTAAGAAGTGCAGATGAAGAGTAACACAGGATAATTATTGTTTGCAGAACATGTTTCATTCATTTGAATTTCACTTTCTGCTCAAAAAACACACTTGTAATTTCCACACTGCTATTCTGAGTAACTTTCAATCAATATGACAGCTTAAAAAATTACTTAACATGATACATAAACAACCTGAAACAAATGAATCCAACAAAAAAAAAAATTATTTGCAAATAGAAACACCAAACAGTTTCATGTCACTCTAGAAAATTAAAGAAATCTGCTTAAAACCAAGCTAAATGAGTAATGTATTTTTCCAAGAAAAGTCTCCTTTTTTGTTTGTTTTTGGGATTTTTTTTTTTTTAAGATGAATGAGTTGACAGATGTTTTACTAAAACCATTAAGACAAGATGGCAATAATTTCTGGGTATGTTAACTAACCCATTTCTGACTGGATCATGTGATGCATGACAACACAGGTTTCACATTAGGTGCAGAAGCAGTTTAACAGTTTTAAAGTCAATCACGTGTATCCCATGCCTTCAGATTCCTAATCTAGAACACCATCAATAAAAGGACAGATATAAATATACCTGCATGTAACTTTAGCAACAGATTTAAGGCAGGTGCTTATTAATATCATGAAGATATGATTCTTAATGATCTGGGAGCAGACCCTTATATAGGTTTGAATAATGACATTGTCTCATTGCATGCATAGTTTGTGCTTTTGTCTCAGACAGGTTCATTTTTCACTGGAGGGGAAAGGTTCATATCGCACGAGGGGGGTAACCAGTTGATGTTACAAGGCTGACGATTAGCCCCCTCGCTGTTCCACATGACACTGGGAAGGACTCCAGCAGGCATCCTTAATGCCTGCTTCAGCATCTTGAAGAAATTAATGAACACAGCTTCGATGGCAAAACATTTCAATCAACCCCAACCAGCTGTGCCTACCATTTAAAAAATATAAATTTAAAAAATGACATATTTATCTAAAAATAGGCTTATCAAAAGTTTCTTTGAAGGATACAAGTTATTTGGGGAATGAGAGAGGGAGGAATAAAAAGGAAGAAGGACAATGGTGGTTAGTGCCAAAAGATGTGCGATGGCCCCTGTGTTTGTTGAACAAATTAAGCACGTTCTGGTTTTTCACCTGCTGAAGTAGCAGCAGTGCATATGGCCCAGAAGTTAAAAATAAGGAAATATGCATACATTACCATACTTAATGGACGACCCTCTCCATTTAATATGCAAATTTCCTGAAATATTACTGAATGCCGTCTGTTCTAAATGAATAAATTTGAATTGCAATTAGAATAATCTTGTATAATTAATGAAAACTGTCAATTTTGGTTCATAAGTAATTTGATTAACAGGATGATGGGACACTTATCAAGTTCACTGGACTGCTAGGGTATGAGAAAGCTGACAGGGAAAATAAGGTGGTCCAGGCACTTAGGCACCACTGGAATATTATCCTAAATTATTGATAACACAAGCTAATGAACTTCAGAAAGTGAACTCCATATGCTTTATTTAAAGGGACAGTGCAGTGGGGTGGTAAGGACTGGTTTGGTCATGATAGCCTTCTCCAAAATACAGTCGTGCCATTACCCATTCTCACAGCAGGAAAAAAAAGATCCACAGGCAACAACACACACCTACTTAAACCTGAAATTTACACTTCCCAGCTGCTTCCAGAGAGGGAAAAATGTTCACACCGTAAATGTAAGAAAGGGACAATGCAAGCCAGGTGGAACACAGTTTATGGAATGTACCACAGTCACTATTTTATGTTGTATTTCCACTGGTTAAAAACTGGCATTCATTACACCTGGTTTTCCATACTCTTTTCTTTCTATCATCTACCATGCAATTGAACTGCAATATTTTTTTTAAAATGGACTTTTGCTAATTGAAAACAGGAGAATATTAATGTATCAGTTTCAGTCTTCTATGAAAAGCAATTTTAAAAAAACATCTACTACACACCCAAGAAAAACCCCAACTCTGAGGTCATCATTTCCCTCAACCCATGTGTTCCCTGACAATGCCATTTTGCCACAAATGGGAAAGATGACTGTAGGCCAAACCTCTGGGCTAATACACCACTCCCTCTGTAATTCCATTAACTTCAGGGGTCAGGGAGGATGTAATCCAATGCAAAAGTTGCCCATAATGGCATTTTAAATCAGTACAGCCATCAGCACACACAGGCTGCAAGCCAGATAACCTATCTAATGAGCCCAAATGTGAGGAATATAGGTGAACCTTAGTAAAAATATCAATTCTGTGGCAATGTCTGAGGATATCAAGTTTCCCAAATCGGTTTAGTTTTTGAATGAAGAGCTGGATGTGATATCCTGCCACAAAACAGAACATGGTGAAATTGGAAGGATGCTTTTTTATTTTGCCCTCAGTTTGTCTTCTCACATTCTTCTACAACCAGGCTTGACTCCATACACATCATTCACCTCTCTTATGAAACTGTATCATATTTTATACACCACATATGACATTTAGCATGTGCAATTATTCCATATTGCCATCACACAGCCAACAGAACAATTCTGAATGCAACTTCAGAGTGAGACCTCTTTCCAAACATCCTGATAAAGCACATCCTGGATACACCCACACAGTATAAATGGAATCCAATGCAATCCAGCCTTTTAAATTTTGCAAACAACAAGCTGAAAATGGTAAAATCGCATACAGAATGAGCCTACCCTTCGGCTGAGCACAGGCACAGTGCCAGGGGATTCTGGGAGATCATTTGGAAAAGCCTGCTATTAAATAACAAAAGCCAGGGTGCATGAGCAAGGTACGTTTTTAAACCATTACAGCACTGAGAACTCAAAACAGATTTTCAACAAATCACTGAAAGACACTTCTGCGACCTAGGGACTAAATCTGAGGTTCATACACTCTAATCACCAAACGACCAGCACTGCCTACAGGAAGGCCACAACTCTGAGCAGAATGTATGCATTCACAAACTCAAGAACAATACCTCATTTTTAAATCAAACATTCTGCTAATGTTCAGATCTTGCCTAATGCAGAACATTTCAACACAGGAGGCAACACTGGTCAAAAGTACAAGCATCTGGAAAAGGCTTTTTGGAACTGCAATGCTCCAAACCACAGGTGTGTTGTTATAGGTAGACATTATTAGAATTTGCAAAGCCAGAAATGAGTTCACTTTACTAACCCTGACCTATATTCCTACATAACTGTTTTAGTTTGTTTCCAAAAGAAAATGTAGTTATTGCAGCATTGACATACAGACATCAGACATACCCAAACACTTCTGAGCTCAGATCTTGGTACAGTGCTCCCCAGTATGGCAAATAAACCACATTACAAAGAAAACAATGCCATAATTGGCAAGTGGGCCAGTTTCCTGTCTTCTTCCCCTGAGGCAATCAGGCCTTTTTTTTTTTTAGTCTCATTTCCTAAGGAAACCAGGACCTGTGAGATCACATTGTCTGCTCACAAGTCTCTCCCCCTAATAGTTTTAACCCTTTATCCATTCTCTACGTAAGTCTCAAAAAAAAAGCAATGTTCTGATATTTTCATGAAAATGCCTTGAGAGGAAAAGAAGCAAGTTCTGCCATGAAAGGAAAGACAGACACAACTCAACCAGACAAGCAGCAAGTGCATCCTTGTGCAGCCCAGCTGGAAGGGACCACAGGATATGAGGAGCACAGTTAAGGGGCAGTTCTAAAGGAAGGAAGGAGAGCACTGGATGTTTGCAGCGGAACTCAGGTTCATAGGAAAGTAGTGAGAATATTGAAGTGAGGGCTAAAAAGATTATGTCAGTGATCAAAGAACACTATGGTGACAAGCAGAAGTGATGAATGGAGTTATTGTGATAAAGGAGCACAGGAAACAATACAAATCTGGGGAAGAACAGGGTTTAGTTTCATTAGTTTCACTGCTCATGGAAGAAACGCTTATTTCAAGAAAGCTATACTTTTTTTTTTTTTTTTACCTCTGCTTCTCCCTTCACTGCCCTTTTCGACTACTGGATTTTTTCTTGCTGGTTTCATCAGGGACATGGAAAAGCACTATTTGCAAGTAGTAACACACCAACAGACTTGCATAAGAAAAAGCTAAATAACCAGTGACATGTGAACATAAGAAAGGTTACATTTACGTTACCAGCTTCACCCCTTAATGTGATGTGGAAATTTCATAAAATTCTGTCATTCCTCTTCTCAATATCCTTCAACTTTCATAAACATTTGCCCCAATCTTCTTGAGATGTCCTTTAAAAAATCCAGCAACCATTTTAGGAACTCTAAGGAACCATTATTACCCCAATTTAGGAACAGGATGCAGCAGTAAGATGGTTCTAACTCGCCATGTGACCACAGCAATACTAATTCTACAATGTAAATAAACAAAGTCAAGTCCTGTGACTAGACCATGAGACCCTACTTTCCCTTCCCCTAGAAAACTGCCATTCTAAAAGCAAGAAATAAACTAGCATTAACCATTTGGATATGTGCAGGTTGAACCAGGATAACAAGTCAATACTAGCATAAAGAAAACAACTGGGAAAATCTCCCATTCTTCATTTGCGGTCTTTGTTACCAGAAATCACAGTGAGTTCTTTAGGGTTTCATAAGAGCAATAACAACCTCACATCAGTGAGGACACACTTTAGCTAAAGCACACCTAAAAGTTCCTAGCTAAATGTCTTATTTCATTCATTCACACAACACAGAAGAGTATCATGTTATAGTTCTAAACTGGGGTAAGACTGAACCACCCACAAAACAATTAGCAACAACACCAGAGATACAGCTGAAGAACACACCAACACACTGGACAGAAAAATGCCTCTATTTAATCCTCTGTCATGTGAATAGGAAGCATAAATATTATATTCCCCTGGTAGAGCTTCAGAACTATGATGGCACAGGCAGTCCTCAGCAGTTGAGAAAAAATATCTGTTGGGAAAACAACCAAATTTTGGAAGTTCTTCCCTTGGGTGATATCAATAGGCATTCTATCAAATAGAACCTATCTATTCTTATCTTATTCCTATTATCATGGCATCCATGAACCATTATTGTTTGCTGTTCTTGGTGACCAATGCTGAAATGACCATAGCAAGAGGAAATAGAAAATAAATACAAAAATAACTCCAAAGCAGATTTTAGTGACGTAAACCCTTCTGGGTATGGATGTAAATAACAAACATTCATGCTCAAACTTTTTTTTTTTCTTCAGTGTTTGCTAATCTAAGAAAATGAATACTTTTCCAACTGATGAGGTTGGGAAAGGAAGGTTGGAAGAGGATGAGTGTTACACAAGGCTTTGCCCAAACAAATGAAAATCTTTGAGTGAATTATGGTCTGACTAGTTTCTTTTTTAAGACACATCAAGGCATTTCAGTATGTGTCAATAAAAGCCCACCTGGAGGAAGAAATTACAGAGCACTGGAAAGAACACCAAGATTACTCAAGTCTTTGTGTTTTCATTTGTTTTAAATCTGTGTGTTGTTAAAACAAATGTAGAAATTAGCCATATGGGAACTTAGTTTTGGTGCAATATCTTCATCTGTCACTGCGTTTGGAAAAAAAAGCACACACAACAAGATCAGTGGCCAGGGAGGGAGGGTGAGAACAGCACACAAGGAAACAATGCTGAACATATGCACAGGATTTTGACCTCACAGCATGGAGACTAATGATTATTTCATAAATATTGAAGCTCTGATGGACCCTTACTTCTAAAAGGGTACATTTTAAGTGTTATCTAACAGTTATTGTAAAGAAAGGTACCTTATATCTCTCACTGGGACAACCTGCCCCTCTATGCAATGTTCTTACCCAAATGCAAACCACACACTATTTTCAATTCAAACCTTAGACCCAATCCATGTAAGACAGGGGCTTAATAGCTTTCCAAACTCTCATTTGGCCTCAGTTATACAACCAGCTGACACTGAAAATAATTAATGCCCTTTAGGACTCGCATCTGCTCCTATGGTTCCATGTCAAGGTTTTTAATTGGGCTATTTTGGCATTTGGAGACAATGGCAAGGTGAAATAACCTTTCTTTAATATTTCTGAGGTCAGAAGTTAGTCCTGCCAAAGGTCATCCTTCAGGTTCACAAATGAGTCATTTGTATCACCTAATGCAATCTGTGACTTGCAAATTGCACTGGGAGATGTTATAGTGCATTAATTAGTCCATGTGGTGAATACTGAATTCATCATTACCAGTGAATCCTGTGCAGGCGTGCCAATACTCGTTTTGGTGGGTTGCAGTAGCTGATTATATTACATATTCTCCTTCAAACTGTGGCCTTTAATATCAGGCCTTGTTTGCTAAAAGCAAAGACAAGGACAAACTGATACTCTCACAACTGAGCAGTGCAAGGAAGAAAACTTGCATACCCAGAATTCTCCAAGGGTGCAAGAAGCCACTTCAGCCTGTTCATTTGGCATCTACATGCCAGATACTGTCATCCAGTACACCCACAACTGGCACTGTTGCTGCATTGCACTCAAGTAAGAAGACATGGAAACTTCAGAAACTGGGCTTAGTTGTCCTCTGCTCATTTGAGCTGAAAGAGGAGTTCTGATTTATTTTTATTTTTTTTTTTAGTTAACTGGTTGGTTGGTTTTCCTCATAGCTGTGGGGATTACAAGCTTTAAAAACAGACAGGCATAAGCAGTAATTAACTGCAATTCTCAAGTGACTGCATGTCTACAAAAGCAGGGCCTTTTAGAAAAGCAAAATAAAAATGCAAGAGCAGCTCTAACATCTTTCAAAGAGGTTCTGGTTATCAGACAAATGTTCCAAGTTTCCCAGCTTTTATTTCCAAAAGTGATCTGTTGCTACCATCCTGTAGACCTGCACAGGGCAGAGTCACTCTCCTCAGGCCTGAGATTCCCTCCAGGGGTAGAAGTGGGACTTCTCTGTCTCCCCACACACCTCCATGCCCCAAATCTCCCCCTGTATTGCTGTTCCATGGCTGGTGCTGTTCCCTACATTCCTCACAGCAACCTGAACTGCAGCCCCTCTACACTGAGGATCCCTCTCTGCCCAAAGACAGGTCAATACCAAACCCAAGCCCACTTTTTTTTTTTAAATAATAATAATTTTTAAAAAATTAAAAAAAAAAAATCAACATTCATTCCAGCTTCCTTGTTGCAAAGAAACCTTGCAGAGAATTTCACCCGAAGTCAGTCTGATCTTTCAGCTGGTTGGCAGCTATTGCCTATAATGAAGGGATTATTAATTTCTGTTTCAAAAGGATAGGAGATCAGGATATGGACACGGCATGACTGTACCATCTGTGCGGTTGACATATATTGATTCATACCATCTTCCCATCTGTCCTTGACACCACAGATCATCAGAGGTCAAAATCAACTCTTTGTTGGAATTCCCCCAAAAACCAAGTTTTCATCCAGCTCCCTGTCAAAAAAACACTTCAAACCACTTTTACAGAAAATAGATCACCTCTTAAGTTATTACATATACAGAGTCCACAGTTTGGTCTTCTAAATAGTATCACACACAAGTCTTATAATAATGATCAATATTGCCAAACAACAATTATTAGAACCTTCAGTGTTCCTTATCAAAAGGCTCAGATTAAAATATTGCACATGAAACAACAAAGGATTGAAGAAGCTATGAAAATTACTAAAGTTCTAAAAAGATTTGCATACATACATCACACTGGGATCAATGACCAATCAGAGCAAAAGCTTGAGAAATGTGAAGTTGGTGGCATCTGCCTACGGAAAGTGGTGGAGAAAAAGTGAAAACCTGCAGCTGACTAAATCATGAAATGTATCAAAGTCTCTGGAGACCATCTAGTTTTGTTTTCATGATAGGTATCATTTTTTTTCCTGTCATCCTATGTAAATTGCTAATAGCTAGGAAATGAAAACTTTTGAAATGGCCATTTCTGGCTTTTGTCATATTAAATATTTCATCTGGCAGAGTTCACACTGTAACTGGAAGCACTGTGTGTAATCTAGGCTTTAACAGTGCTCATGCAAAACTAGGTTTTCAGTGAGTTACAGCTGTCCCAAAACAGCCTTGGGTTAAAACATGTCATGCTTTTTTCCCCCCTCTCCAAAGAACTAGTTGAAGAAAATCTGAGCAAATCCGAAATTTTAAAACCTCTGTGACAAAGAATGGCAATTAAACAAGTTTTTGTTGTTGATGTGTCACAGAAATGACTGCACAAACTAATCCTCAAATTTACACTCAGTAATAGTTTAGTTCTCATGCACTGATTTCCTCTTTGGGATAAACCAAGCTAAATTAAGTGAAATCCTGAAAATCTCCAAACTACCTTTTTCACGCTTAAAAAAAACAGGAGAGCAGGAGGACAACATGGTCTTGCCAGGGTATCAAATCTGCAGTCATGAGCTCTGTTTTGATTTATGGCCATGGCTCACACTACTAACCTCTACCCGTATCCATTTCTCTACTCAAAGCATTAGCACAATCTGCTATCTCTCAACTGTTCTGGGAGTGCAATAGCAAGGAAAAGTCTCAGCAAAAGAGCTCTTGCTGGATCAAACTCACAGTATCAACAGGGCAACTTCACGTGCTCAGCCCACAAAAACATCCAAAAATGCATGGATCTGACCCACTGGGAATTCTCAGGTGACAACAGCACCTCGGCAAGTGCGATTCTATCTGGTTACCCATCCCCACTTGTCAAGACAGCTGCCAAGGACAACCCGTGTTGGCTCTCAGGACTTATTTTTATTCTGCACAACCCCGCCAGCTCCTGAAACCCAGCGACACCAACACACCGCTGCTGTGGTCTACACCTGACGCCTCCCATGCGCATCATCTGCGCTCGCCCAGCTGATGAGTTTTATGAATTAACTTCTGAGCTCATCCACCCAAGACAGGCGACGCCGCGCTGGGGCTGCTATGCGCCAGACGCCTCCCTTCGACCCTGCGTTCTGCAGGCGGGGGTGGCAGGGTGTCCCTGTTTGTTTCCAGGGGTCTGGAGGGCACAGCGCCGTGGGGAGAGGGGGGCACGATGCCAAGGAAGAAGAGCCGAGGGGTTGGCACGGACATGGCGCGGCGGCCAATGGGGCGCGGGCGGCCCGCGCTGCGCTGCCACCTGGCGGCCGCCGCCGCGCACTGCGCCCCTCCCGAGCATCCCCAAAAAACACCCCTAATTTTTATCACTCCCCCCTGCGAAAACACCACAAAACATCGACCTCACCAGTTCCCTCCACGCTTCCTCACGCGTGTCCAGCCCGAAAAGCCTTAGGGCGCCTGACCATGCGAGGCCAAAGGCTGATATCATGAGGCAGTGGCATTAATGAGGTAAAATATTGCCACGTTACTGTTAATCTCTTAATAAATGCATTGGAAACTGGGCACCGTCCATTAACAGCTGCCCAGGGGTCGGGATATAAGCACGCAGGATTTCTCCATGTTAATTTACTGTGGGCAGTTCAGAAAGCAAAAGGATCTAGCCGAGTTGCAATCCAGTCAGCTTAAAAGTACATGTATGAAACAAGGATTTGGGATTTATAGTTTGACTCTTTGCCAGCTGTTGAGGTTTCACAATCATGTTCCTGTTATGTGATTTTTTTTTCCCCCTCCAAAATACTCCCACCCTTCCCCCCCTCCAAAAAACAAAAACAAACAACAACAACAATTTTTTTCCTCTGCTTCCACTATGGCATGTAAAACAGGGAAAAGTGAAGCCTTGGTCCATCTCCCATGAATATCAGACACACTATAAGTCTCTGCTTGTATTAAACAGAGAACCTATCTAAAATGAAACCTTCTGAAAGTACTAGGTAGTTAAGTACCTTGAAAATCGCATTTCAAGGCTATATCAGGGGATTTGTCTTTGCTGAGGTAGATGAGAAGCCAACCCTTTCAAGATATTTGCTGTAGACATCACAAGAAATCAAAGTTGTGGCGCCTATAGGAGCTGAGGCACCAGAGTGCCTGATCAGAACCCGGGGATTTACAGCCACAACAGTTACTGACAACAAATTGTAGGTGCTCTGCAAATCCCCGTGCACTGACGTGCAAACTGGGGCTGATAAAGTGCCAGGACTGCCCTGAAGTGCAACATTAACGATACTGTCTGAAATTACAGCAAATAAACCAAAACAGCAGAAAAACTACTGAAAAGGGGCAAGCACCCAGTAGGTCAGCTTCCATTATTTTTCATACCTGTCTGGGTCCATGTTATTTCACTTTGCAATAAAAGGATAAAGGAGATATTTGTAGTTATTGTACTGAGGTCAGAGAGGGTGATGTGCATCTCGATCAGCCTTCATAACCGAGCAGCAGGACCGCTGCTGATCAACTCAGAACTTACCTGAAGGCTAAAGGCTGAATTTTATTATCATTTACTTTTGTAAATCACTTATAATGCTTACCATTCAGTTTGGGTATGGCTTTTACCTTTTCCTATGTTAATTCTGTATGTACTCGGATCTATCTCCTTACTGCAAATGAATGTGTTTATGAGTTGGTTTGTTTGGAATTTGTTTTTAATAAGCAAATGTTTTGCTAATGTGTAAATATTAAATAAAAAAAAAACACAAGCAAACAAAACAAACAAACAAAAAAAACCCCACCAGATTTCTGTAATTAGAAATTCGCTTTACCTTTTCTCTACCTCCAGAGCAACAGGGTGATCCAGGAATCAACTATCACTTATCCCTGTAACTTCCTGTAACCTTCCTGTCTGGGCACAGAAAAGATAACCTCTGCCCCAGAAGGCTCACAGTCTAAAAAGCTTTATCCCATGTAACCTCATTGCAGTAACCCTTTCTGCCTCTTCCTTCTTCATCTCTTTGCCATACATTCTTCAAAAAAATAATCGGAAGTGCTTCTCTGTCTTTGCTTTTAGTGATTCAAAGGGAAGCAAAGACTTCTCATGGTCAACAAGTGAATCCTACAGAATCCCAGTAGTTATCCTTGCATATAGGACAAAACCGCCCTTAAAATATACCTAAGAACAGGAGACATTTCTACAGCATCTCATGAGCACAAAACCTAAGACAACAAAATCAGCTGACACACTTGCCACAAACAGGCCAAGCAACTACAACAATGTTTTGCCTCCAATAAAGACCTTTGAACAGTTGCAACTGGCAGCAACTAAACCATATAATTCTCTGCTAAATAACTTACTGGAAAATAAAAATACATAGAAATCCCATTACTTAACATATTCATCTCCACATCTGGATGATAAAATATAATTCTTATGGCAAAATATAATTTTTAGGCGCTATGTTCCCTATCTGCAATTACATCAAAATCACATTAATTGAGCTATAACACTGTCAGACCCAGCAGCTGGGAGGCACATCCATACATTCTAAAGAGGTGGCCATTAATTCAGTGCTCCACAGCGTGGCAATGAAGCTGGGATGTCCGTTCCCCAACGTGATTTACTGTCTTTCAAGCTGCTTAAGTGGGAACCTCTACAAAAAGATTTAAGTTAAGTGACTCTTATGCTGAGCTGGAGCTCATTTATTATTGAATTAAGTTTTCATTTCTTTTAAAGGGGAAGAGAAATATAGTTTTATTTGAAACAAGGTAAAACAGTTCAAAGAAATCAACTATTACAATTTAGTAAGCAAGAATATGTACCAATAGGTGACAGTGGCATTTTGCTTTTATATTAGTGTAAAGGTAAATTAAAAAGTTATAAATACACTTGTAATATAAATGTGAATATGTATAGTTTATGTGCATGTCTGCTTTTAGGTGTATATATATATATATGTATACACATCTAGGAAAATATAAATAGAAAATTACAAATGTAGGTACAGATCAAGTGTACCTAACACATTTATGAGCCTAGACCCCAAAACTAAACATGGACTTAATTTTAAGGCTGTATATGCCTATTACCTTACCACCTTTATTCATCTACTAGTAATTCACTTTAAAAGAAATAAAATTCAATGTATTTTCTGAACTAGAACTTGGTTAAATATATAATTTAAAAAAAAAAAAAAAAGGCTTATACCTGGCCCTCAAGCACTTCAGTTAAATGGGGGTAGAAAGGGTAGGTATTGCTTTTGGCATGTACTAAACACTGAGTCTGAATGGGACAGAAATTTACCCTACTCAAGCAGCAGGTACTCAATTTCTGTCCTGAAATTGGAACATCAGAACACAGCAATCAGTGCAATACTTGGCCTCTGTACTCTTAACTACATGAAGGAAATATATCGAGCTAAATTTTCTACCAGCTTAATTTTGTTGGAATTAGTGGAGTTTTTCCAACAAAATACTTGGCATCTTGCATTTGAGGGGCAAAATATGCCAGTGCAGGGAGTGGGATTTGGAGGGAAAGCAGTTACTCTGCATGCTTAGATTGGTTAAATATTTCTGAATAAAATATACTTTTAAAATAAATAATTAAAATTTGGCAGGACCCCCATAATGGTGTCATTTACACTCCAGTCACATGAGTCTACAGCACAAGACCCTTTTATAATTAGGAACATACACTATATAAGCTCCCTCCCTAATTAGCAAATTATGTTGAAAATAGCATCCTGCTAATTAACGGTTATTATGGCATTTCTGAAGCTGAAGCTTTAATTATCACCAACTTAATGATTGTGTACAGAAAAAAACAACTTTTTTTTCCTTAAATTATCAATAAGGGCAGGAGATTATTATCAGGCGAATCTGCTGACGGCTGATTAATTTGTTTGATGCAAAGTTGCTGTGTGTTTCATATTATTTTATCGGAGTTGCAGGAAAAAGGTACATAATTTGGTTTCATTAGCAACTACTGCTATTTATCACTAGAAGATACCCCTCCCTTTTTTGTTGTTTGTTCAATTCCCTCTGTGTTTTTGCCTGCACCAGCATCAAAGTCAAGAGCAGGAAGTTTTAATTAAGTGACACTAATGAGGTCGTTGAAAATGATACTTCAGCAATTCAGCATGCTGTTAAATGTGTTTATTCTATAATGTCATCAAAGGTGATTGTTTTCCCTTGTAATAGATAAAATTCATTACCATAAGCATTGTACTTTTGAGTGTTAGAGATACAAAATGCGAGTTAGTCAGGTGTGTCTGTTGCACATTTCATCTCATCTACCTCTGTAAATGAATTGGCATCTAAAACAATCCCTTAAAAAGGAAATGTAGCATGAGCTGCAATTGTAAAGGGTTTTTCGTTTAGAAATAGCTAGCTTTGAGTAACCTGCTTGGATATGATGATTGTAGCCCTGCTTTTAGAGCTGCCAACCCATTCACAAGTGCATCTTGATATTCTCATGATTGTATCCTATTTTGCAAATCCTAATCAAAAAATTTGAATGAATCACTTCCAGCTTGCAGAATAACTGTAAACTAGTGATAACAAAGAACACAATGATTTTGCAAATCAAAGAGTAGTTACAGGGCTGTGATCATGACAGGCTGAGGATACAATAAGGCAAGACATGTTTTGTAAGAAGATATACTATATGGAATATATATACTATAACTATATGGAAGAAACAGAGTCATCTTCAAGTCTGAACCAGGAGTAATTATGAGTAGTTACAAGTCTCTGCTGCTCTCTTCCACACTGGGGATTTGCCATATAGAAATACCCTTCATTTGGCCCCACATTTGCACAGGAAAAAAGACTTATGGATGTTTTGTAAGATATAGATCCCACAAATGCACATGCACAAAGCTAATTCTGCAAGCAGAGTTACTGAAGAGATATACTCATGTCTATAAAATCTGGCATGAGCAGGGGCTAAAATTCACAAATGATTCCTTAGGTAGAGATAGGCCTTGTTGGATAGACAGTGTTTGTATTCATGTAGCATCTGATCCCATCAATCCTCAAATTGTTTGATTCCTTGACAAACACATTTCAGAATTAAAAAAATAAATACTAATCTCAAATTCAACTTGCAGAACTGTGTTCAAAACAATATCTCACTCTGAAGTACTAATCTCAACATAGTAATGGAGCTATAAGCACACTTAAATGGGCTTCAGCTCTCCTGACACCTTGCAGAAGGTTAAAGACATGAACATTCAGCTTAATTGAGACTGTAATAGAGCCCAGAGTACTTCCTGGCAAACCACTTCAACCCCAAAATTTCACTCATATGATTAAGAACGTCATATTGTTACTTTTCTGCTCTTGTACACTAAAAAATAAGGAACTAGGTACATGTTAATACTAAGGCAAGTAAAAATCAACTCACGTTTTCATTGAATATGTTCCTTATAAACTACTGCAGTTCTAAGATTAAGAAGTTTTTCTTATTTAGGATAACATGAAACTAAAAATATAGAAAAATAAGCTCCATGAGCAATGGAGAATGGAGGCAATATTTTTTTTTCAGTGTACATCAAATTAATTTTTAAAAATTCAGTTTGTTTCCAACAAATTTTTTTTAAAGTCAAATGAGGCAAAACCAAAAAAACTTCAAGCTATTCAGAATTCCAAACCACCACAAATATTTTTCAGTGGCAAAAGTCCAGTGTTCCCAATAAATGGCATTTGGACACTGCTAAATTGCTAAGTGAAATACAACATGGCATATACAGGTTTAATACTGGCAATCTTTACTTATCGTTCAAATTTAGAGCTACCGTTCAAAGCTCTGGTCTCAGTCAGGTCCCGTTTTAAACACCTGGCCCATACTGCATGGCCTTCCATGTGGCTGGAGGGAGAATGTTCCCAAACTTAACCAGGGTAAAGACACCACCAAATTCACCCTGTCCCCTTTGGCCCTTCCCTGCAGGGTGACAAAGATGGCCAGGACCATTTGGATCTGTAGGTCCAGCCTCTGGAGAAGCCAGAGCACTGTGTTCCCTGATATCACATTGCAAAGAGATGCTTCATCCTGGGAATATGAATTGTCTCTTACAGTGCAAAGCCACTCACTTCCCATGGTTATCACCCCTTGCAGTTGCTAATGCTGCAAAGTGACACATCAGAATATACTGGAGATAAAAGAGTCTCATCCTTCCTCCTTCAAGTCAATGGCAAAAGTCTTATTGATTCAAATGGGGCAGGACTGGACCTCTAATGAGGAATAAACAGTTCCTGAAGTGATTTTTACAAATAACAGTTACAGTGGCACCACAAACAAGCTGTGATGGCTGGATAAGACATGAAAAGAATTTTCACTTTACAGTCAGGAGCAGGGAATTAGAAATTGCCTGCAAACTCACCCCCCACACACACCCCCCACCCATGGCAGGAGCCATAAATCATCATTTTGTCCACACAGAGCAAAAAGCAGGAATCACAGCAAGATTCAGGGGGAGCTGCCCTTCATGTGGACAGCAGGGGACACGTCTGGGTCACATGACCCCTAACCTTATCTTTACTTTTCCATCAGGCTCTGTGACATTTGTCCTTTTTCATTCAATAAGATGCAGGACTATTTGCCATTTTCAAGTAACCCCATTATACAGTACTTCCCTTTGACAGACGCGTCCCCTCAGCACAAGGTGCTTTAACTCTTTCTAATAGGTTTCTTCCTGACTTCTGTATCCCAAGTGGGATTTTGTGTTTTGTTTGCTTCGACAAAAAGAAGAAAGGGGGGGGGGGGGGGGGAAGAAAAAAAAACAAACCCCCTGGGAAAGTTAACCTCAAAACATAACATTTCCAAAGCAGGACAAACCACTATCATAACTGCAGAGGACAACATAATTACAGGCAAAATCATAGAAAAACAGATGTACTAAGCAAGCAGTCTTGGCAGTCCAAAGTTAGGTCAATAGGTTGGGTTGCCTAAATTGTAGGGTTTAAAAGCAGGCATTCATTTCTTTCTGCAGATTAGCCACTTCAGGATCTATATTTTGTCTGAAATCACAATCACCTTCTTATCCAAAAGCTCAGCTTCTCTAGAAATACAGAAAGTGACATAAAACCTTATCTCACCCAGTACAAAGACTGAGTAGCAGCTGCACGTAGAAGCTAGCAGTTTGCATCTCCAGAAGGTTTCTACCAGCTTCACGAAATGCTACCTCCTAGTCTGTGGCCAAAGCCTGGAGCTGCATTGTCCTACAGTTCTCTTAACAGGCTCATCCTGGTCTCAGTGGGAGAGGACATTCCATCTTCATCTGTCCTCTACAGACTGAAGTTATCCTTATGGGACCAAGTACCTTTATATCTGAGCTCTGACCGTTTTTTCTGGAAAGCTGAAGGATTTTGGTGTGTTAAAGTGATGTGCTCAACTTCTCCGGTAAACTCCCAAGAAGGGATCCCTTTCTTACAATGGCACAAACTCTGGTGGAACAAAGCTACAGTTGATATCCACAAACACTCAAGAGAGTTGCATTGCCTTGGAAGCACTAAGCTCCTCCCAGCCCCCCGCCAGCCCTGCCTCTTCCCCACTGAGAAAGGAGGGAAGCATTGCTGTGCAGCCTGCGTGGCACAGAGGTGCCTTCACTGTGGTTTGCTCTTCGCCCACACACAGAGTAACCGTGGGTCATAGAGGAGGCAGGATTTCGGCCTCAATGCAAACACGAAATGTTGACCAAGAAAATGCCCTATGGGTTTTTTTTTTTCCCCCCATGTGATTATAGGCACATTCAGATTCTCTGAGAAAAGTGACGCTCTGTCTAGTCACTGCAGGGAGGAAAGCACCACTAGAAGCAGCGTCACTGGGGTGTCCAAACCACAACTTCAAAGAGGCAGAAATTGAGTCATTTGTAGCTGACTTCTAGAATATCACTGTGCTCATGTGAGTGGATCCACCTCTGTGGCAAAAATCAATGACCAGTTCTGGTTCTGTTCTTTCCTTATATTTGGTAGCAGTCTCAAACACAAGCACATCATGTTCTGTAACACAAGAGATGATGACAACCATGGAAAGAGGCTTGCTACAAATTCTCAATACTCATTCTGTACAAATCCATCTCTGTACCCTCTTGAAAAGTCCCTTATTTGCATTAGCAACAACTCCAAATGGCAACACTGAGGTGGATATGGAAAAGTAATTACCATAAAAGAGAATCACAACTTTGGATCATACTAGTAACTAGAGGCTTTCTATGGTAACCAGTAAATACATGCCATATGTGAAGTATCATGACATTTTCTGAAGGGCAGCTGATGTACATGTGCACCCAGAATGACTGTCAACGTGATGACATCCAGAGGAACTTCTGACATGCCATAAGATGCTGTACTGCTGGTGGACAGCAAATCAAACATGTGATATGGCTACAAACTGATCAGTGAGTTGGACCCAGATGTACAAGAGTGGCATGTGATGATCAAATGACCCTGGTGGGTATGCACCTACATCACGTTTTTGGGGACTGCAAGATTAGACAAGAAATATTTGCAAATTAGAGGAAGATAAGAGGAGAGTCACCAAAAATTTCAATGATATTCAAGGGAAAAATAGATAAAGTACCAGATAAGCTGCAGACTCATAGACACTTATCTATTTTCTGGTGATACCAGTTGAATTTGTAGGTTTCTTTTACAGTTAAAAAAAAATGAAACAACCATGAAAGCAGTTTCATGAGAATGGTGGAATCAATAAATGAACTCCTAAGCAATGGTGGAGCTGCAAAGATAAGTTCTTAGGGAAAGACTGCAGCACGCTTATCCTTATCACCTGTGACTGCAGTTCAGTGGTTATGCAGCACTGCAGAGGTGACACATCCTGCAGCCTGTTCAGGATGGACACTGGGTACATCCCATCCGTGTGAAGATGTAGTTTGCACCCTTTGTCCCCCAGTCCTCAAGATTAAAGATATGTAGAAACATTCTACTGTAGATCCTCTCCTTGCCCATAGGTAATCAGTGTTGAAGTTTTATTCTGATATGTACATAGAATATATTTGTACTAAGGACCCAGAGACCCAGGCAGGGAACAGCATTGCCTCACAGCAGAGACACAGTCTTGCCAAAGTGCTTCAGATATTCAAAATGCAGGTCAGGGACAGTCTCCAGTGACAGGTTTTCAGCAGCATATTTCACATTGACAAATGAAAGTTTCTCTGTGGTGCCACTTCTTACAAATATTTCTACAAAATTTTTATGCACCTTGGACACAAAGTAGAACTTTAAAGCAAAAAGAGGACTCTGCCTGGAAGAGTTACTGGATTGAGGACCCCAGCCCAAAATATTTAAAACCTGGACTTAAATCCTTGACCTTACATACTGCAAAAACTAGAAAATTAAATGGGAAAGTTTCACATTTTTCACAGACTGGAATTCTTGGTTTTCAGTCAGCCCTACTGAACTTGCACAGCTGGGTTCAGTTTTCAAGGACCTCTGGAACCAAGAGTTCCTCAATTCCTGCTTAAATTCTTACAACCCTACTCCCAGAAGCCTATAGTATCAGACACATGCTCAAAAAATACACAGTTTTTAAAAGGCCAGGAATAGATTGTGAGTTTGGTTGTTGAGACCCACCCATCAAGAGAATGTCACAATCTAGTCCCAGGCCAGAGAATGCATGGCTGGCTCCCATCTAAGGGCTTCATTTCTTGATTTCCTGTTCTTCATTTTCACATTTTATTTTCTCTCAACTTCCTGTCATCTGTTCTCAGCTTGCAAAAGACAGGATGCCATTTGCATTCACAAACTACAAGGAGCTGTTTACTGAACTGTAAATGTTACATTGTTGGACATTATTTTGATGGTACCACCCCTGGGTTGACATGCAAAGTTGAAGTTCATTATTCAAGATGTTGTTTGGGCCTTTCTTGCATTTGATTTCCACACAGGAAAAGCTAGTCCATAGGCCAGGAATACAGAATATTATCAGACTATTAAAGGATGGCAAAATTAATAAATTCAAAATACTCTAGGATATGAAAAGTTTTCAAATATGAAACATACATTATTATGTATTCAGTATATACATTTTATTCTTTATTAATTTTTTCAAACTTTAAGATTTGTGTTGCATTTACACTGTAACTATGCTCCACTTCCAAAATTTTCACTCACATTTACCTAAGACAAAGTAAAAAATATATTAATGTGTTCTGTTGATTACCTACTTAGTGCAGCTGTGTTACTGATCCCCACACCTCAGACTTCAGATACACTGTGGAAACAGCACTTTTACATAGTAAGGAGGATTTAAAAAAAATCAGGGAGAGCTTACAGAAGATTATTCTAATATTAAATAACAATTTCCCAGTTTTTTCCCTGAACTCTAAGAACTAGAAACTCTCTTTTATAAATAAGGATGGGCAACAGTACAACCAAACACCTTCTTTGTGGTTTAACAAAAAGTAGGTATGACTCTAAACTGAACATTCAATACTGACAGAAGGTGCTCTCTCTGAGAGCACCAAAATAAGAACCCAGCATTTTAAAATACCTCTTACAAATATGGGTCGTGCTTCAGTAGCTTGAAATACCTTATTTGTATAATTTCTCCCACTGGGTGAATACAATTTTAAAAGGAAATGAAGCATTGTAATATAAACTACACACCACTCATATATACCTTGTGCTTTCATGTGGGCATTATAAATATTATCAGCACCAAAAAAAAAAAAAAAAAAAAAAAAGGCATCCAATGCTTTTCTAAAAGAAAGACTTTTTTTGTTTCTTTCTTTTTTGATCTTTTGTTGTGACTCTCCCCTTGATTGACAGGTGGCATTCTTGTCTTTATGGATGGAGAAGCAAAGCTCTTGATGGTTATCGACATAAGGAAATGTCATGTCTGACTATGTTTCAACAGGACCTTTTTCCCCCCTCATTTCCTGATCCTTCCCCTCACTTAATTCAGTATATTTAATGCCAAGAAGTCTCTCAAATATGAATTTATAATCCAAACACTAATTGCAGTCAGGAACCCAAACCTGACATTTAATTGTCATTTGGTATTAAAAGTCACACTTGCAACAAGTGACCAAGTTCCCTTTTTCTTTGCCCATGTGCAACCAAAACACCCCTTGGCCTTAAACCTTTGAGGCAGTGGTGGAACTGTGCTACCGAGTGACCTGAGTAGCTCTGTAACCAGCACGTCATTGTAGATCACACACCAAGTGTAATTCATTCAGAAACCAGAAGCAAGGGGATGGAAGCACCGGAACAGCTCACTTTGCACTGGGCTGACACAGTGTGAGTACAACACTAGGGCAATTCAGAGAGGTGCTCAGTGGCACGGCACACAGTCCATGCAGAAAGAGGTACCACCTCCAGTTAAGTCCAAAATAACTCTGATGTTCCTTCAGGACACGGTCTGACTCAGTGTCAGGGCTGAGGGCAGGGCCTGTGCTCTGCCACAAAGCCTGGGTTTGGCTGTGGTAAACTGTAGGGCGCATTATACCACTGGTAATAACCAGTACATGCCATTAGTCCACCTCTCTATTCCTTCTGCCGCAGCATATCAGTGACACGGGCTATCTTTCCTGTCTCTCTTAAAAACTCGGCTACCCTTCATGCTATTCCCAGCAAGACTCACTTCTACCCTATACAACACTCCTTGTTTAAAAATCACAGCTGTTCCTCCATGCTATGCACAGGCTTCAGACCACCTCTAATACTTATTTTTCTCCCCCTCTTGCATCCCTCTCCTATGCTTTGTTATTTCTGAAATTAATTTGTTCTCCTCCATCTCAAGCAGGGACGGTATCTTTTTATCTGCATTGTGAAGTGCCCAAGTAGCATAAAAATTGTATCTTTGGTGAAGTCAAATAATAAATAATAACAATAGGGCAGACTGGGAATACTTTGTCTGGGATAATGCATCATTGCTCTCTCTACCATGACCTTAATTCATCTGCATAAATTTCCACATGTTTTGTATGCATTAAGCTAACATTCTGACCACGAACCACAGGGTGAAGAAATGTAACATAGGAGCTGCTTTTCTGCAGCCAAAATTAAGTATCTCTAATTAAAAAATAAAGAACAGGAAACCACTCCCCAGAACACATCTGTCCTTTCAAGTGGATCTATGTCCCATCCCAGATGGGGAACCCAGAAGCCTAATTGTACTTCTTACTCCATGAATGGCTCATGTCTTGCAATGAGCAAGTCTTAGCCAGGTGAAATGTGTCTTTCTCTGACACTTTTGCATAAAGAACTTCCCAGATAGGTAAATTTTAGGTTATTTAAGTTAAACTTTGTATCTTCCTTATATTTAATGAGCAGTGTTTGGGGGTCTGATGCCTATTATGCTCTGAAATAAGGGCGCCACTCCTTCACACCAGTCATCAGTAACTGTGGAATCACTAAGACATCTTGCAAGGTTTAGCACTCAAGTTCATTGGATCACCCCAACGGGAGAGCAGATGCTGCAGGTGGTACTGATGGTACCAAGTCTTCCTCCCCATCTCACTGCCGTTTATTTCTTGACTTTTTAATCCATGCTTTCAGGCATGTACAGGGCAAATACTTCACCCAGAAGACTGAATAAAGAATACCCAAGTAATTATATTACTTTAGCATTCTCTGCCATTGAATTCAATCTCATAAATGCAAAAAGAAATCTAAGAAGAGTCTGTCTGGCCTCTTCACCATAGTAGGAGTACAAAAAGGAAGTTCAGAGTCAGATCTACACAGACTAAGCCCAGTCTGTCTGCAGTTACGAGCTTTGCTATTGATGCCAGAGGAATTCTCCAAGCAGCAGAACAAAGAGGGAAAGATACCTGAGCCAGTTCTGAAGCAATTACATTACTACAGCTGAAGGAGTATTTGGGAAGCCAATCACAAATAGGACGCATGAGCATTCCTATTTCTCCTAGTTAAGTACTTCTTTTCCCTCATCTTGTCACTGACTGCATTTCTACTCCTTTACAGCCAGCCAAGCTATAAAATTCAGCATGAGCTTAAAGTATACTATATGCTAATTTTGTATCGCCCTAATAATGCTCAGATTTACTGGGATCCATTCTCTCACTGATGCATATTTGTAAGTACTATTAACGTTAATGGGACTTACCAACTAATTAGAAAGGAGAACAAAATCTAGGCTATAGGATGCAAATTGGAGTAGTGGCTGTTACTTATCTTCCCACTGAGGAATCACAGAGTAGAGTAAAATCTGTGACAGTGACTCTAAATTCTGTTGACTATCTCACATTTTGCACTCAACAACCCAAAATACTAGAAAGGGAAATACAAAACAAAATACTAGAAGGGAAATAGCTAGTCAGGTTATTAAAGTCTATTGCATAATCACAAAAATGTCCAGACTAGTTCTCAGAGAAATATTTTGGAAGTTCTAGTCTGTCTCGCACACACTCAGAGAACTGCTGCAAGGTGTAGTTAACAATTCATATTTTCAACAAGCTGGTCAAGAGAGTGTAACTCAGTGAGCCTGAGTATTAAAAGGGCATTGTTAGCACACTGCTTGGCTTTTATGAGGTGAAACAATCCAAACCTACTTCAATGCATGGAGAGGTTTGGAGAGGTTTTATTTTCATCCTTAAAGTCCAGGGTGGCTTTGGCATAATAAAGGTCATATCTCCTAATCATGATAATGTTCACACACAGCAATATGAGCTCATTGCAGAGAGCTCCAGCACTCAGAAATCCCCGGTTAGAAGGTGTCACCGATTAAACTATCGCATTTCAAAGGCTTCCATACAGTAAATAGGAAAGAAAAGAAGAAAAGGAACCGTGGCCTTTTGTTATTCAAAAAGGCACGGAGAGCGATAATTAACCCATTTTTGTTGAGAAATCATTTGGACAAAAGTCAAGGGATTGCCACCCTGTCAATTGTTAAGTCTAGATAAGGACATTATATTCCACTGTACAAAGAGTGACTGAAGATAGTGAATAGAAAGTAGGCCACTACTATGACTTTCCTTAGTCCATCAAAAAAGAGGTCTATTTTTTTCCACAAAAGAGGTAATATAGTAAAAAAAAAAAAAAAAAAGACAAAAAAAAAAAAAAAAAACAAAAAAAACTCTTCCAACATCANAACTAAGAGAAAAATAATATTTTGGAACACGGAAAGATTCCAGTGTCCATTCCTGTTCCTCTGCCCTCATCCTCTCAAAGGAACACGATGCAAGAAAGTGATGTGGTCCCTGCTAGAAACACATAAGTTAAAGTATCTGAGATGTATTTCAAAACACAAGATTTGTAGATGCCCTGAAGAAAAAAAAAAGTAAAATAAAAAAGGAAAACCAAGCAAACAAAT